>VWYP01015839.1:630805-677294 GCA_013400435.1 Pycnonotus jocosus | reverse complement strand
GAGTTCCGCTTCCCCGGCGCCCCGAGCGCGCTGTACGGATAAACAGACTCCCGCCGTGATGGACACGAGTGCGTGGGGCGCTCCCCGGCTCTGTATGGAGAAGCTTTTAATAAAATCTGTGCTCGGAAGCCGGGGCAGCGCTTGGTCTGGTGGTTCGCTGTTCCTCCGTCTCCGGGAGGCCGCGCCGGGCAGTGGTGCCGGTCACCCAACACCGCGCTCCGGGCGGGACCCGCGGGCAGAGCCCGAGCCCGGCGCGCAGGGCACGTAACAGGGATACGGCTCCTCTTGCCGCGCTGCTTCTCCCCTGGTAGTATTTTTAACCCAAAGTGAACTTGAGCCAGGCTGCGGCTGGTAAAATCTCGGTTTGGGATTTGCTTTTGCCAGTTTTCCACAGACTTGGGTGCTGCACAGCGAACAGGATATGACCTCTATCCCAGCTTTAACAGCAAATGTCAGCTCAAATGCCTTTTTCTGCCTTACACCAGCCTGGCTCTACTGAAGCTGGGGGCCTTTTTTTTCCTCTTTTCTTGCCTAGAATAGAAGACAGTGTTTTGGCTTTGTTCTACTTTCAAATCCTGGATGTCTGCAATTTTGTGTTACAGTAGTAAGCAAAAAACAACGTGGCAGACTTAAAAAACTTTTTAAGCAAAAATGGTCACACCTCTTAAGTGTGTTACAAGGATAAGAAGTTTTAAATAATGGTCATATGATTTTTCTTCATTAATCAGTTTTTAAATTTTTGTTTCTTCCTCCTAAATATTGGAATGTGTGCTCACAATCTGCTTCTGGAATAACACCTGACTTTTTTTTTCTTTTTTTTTTCTTTTTTTCTTTTTTTTTTTTTTCCCTGGGGTTAGAAACATGTTTCCCATTTCTTAAATAAAAGACCAGAGACTTATTAGAAATATAATGTATCTGTTTAGTCCCATTCTGACCACCACTAAACACTATTTTAGAATATAGGAATTTTCAGACTTGCAGACTTTCTTCCTTGTATCAAAAAAAGTGGATTTATACAGTCAAATACAAAGTCACTGAAATAGGTTTTGCTCAAAATGAGTATTTGTGAGTCATATGTATAGTTCCTTGTATATGAATTTCTGTTTTCTGTCACTTCCACCACTTCTTTTGAAATGAAGGCCAAAGATGCTCTACATCACTTCACTGTATAATACCAACATGAAAAGAGAGTTTCTAAACTTTTAATTGGTTAATAGACATCTGGAGACTTCAGTAAGCAACGTAGCTGTTGCTAGTGATTAAAGAGAGTGTATTTGTTTGTGTATTTCATTCATTCTTGGTTTGATGGAATAGGCACTACATTTTAAATACAAAAATGGGACAGAAAATTGTTGCTTGTTGTTTTTTTGTAGTTTTAGAAAAACATTTTATTTTATTGTTTCATAATAGAGTGGAAGACTCTCAGATCCATATTTTCAAACACAGATCTCTTCATTTCCTCACCAGCTTTGTCGCCTCACAGGTCAGAGGGAAAAGGGAACAAGAGAGGTGGTTGTGTATTTCCTAAGCATCACTTACAGGTGACCTAAAATGAAGTCATTGCATGTAGTAAAGAAGAGTGAAATAATTTCTAATACTTTCATTTAATTGAGATAGCACCAGTATTCAGATTCATACACTCAGTAGTGTTTGGATCTGCACTGAACAATCTGCATTTAATTTGGGTTTTTTTCTCATAGGTTTGGTGATAGGTGTGTCTACAACTCTGGGTAAAAAAAAGTAAAGAACCAAACAAAACCAAAACAAAACAAAAAAAAAATCCAACACAAAAAACACCCCAAAGGTCTAAAAAGGGGGGAGAGGGGTTTGCTGATACAGAAAATTTAGAAACATCTCATTTAGACTGTCAAGTCATCAATCTGGCTGTTTCTTGGAAACCTGCACCAGCACAGCTATTGCTATACAAAATCTTCTGTAGATCTTACTCTGCAGAGTAGCTGTTCTGCTGCAGTAAGAAGCAGCCTCCTCTTGCCTAAGTGCAGCTACAGCTCTGTAGGTGCATATTTTGATAGGAGACAAGGCCCCAGCTCGGAATTTCTGTTGGCACCGTTTTGAAACAAATGGGATATTCACACTTCATCTCTATTTTTGGGTCTCTGGAAGCAAGTGGAGATCAGTTACTCATGCCACACTTCTCAAGGCTTTTGTGCAGTGACAAGGCCGTGTTAGCTTTCTGCCACTAATATAACTAAAGTTAGTTTTGTGGGACGTGACAGCAGTCCTCATCTACAGAAACAATCCTACCCAATTTGGTTTGAGTTCTTTGGTACCCTACCTGCATACAGCTGAAATTCCTGACAAGGCAGTGATTTTTTTTTTTTTTTTAACTGAATCAAAAATTGTGTTGCCTCATCTGCAGTCTGTGAGGTCACATTTCATAGTGATTATGAAAACCTGAGCAGCCTGTGATTAATGATCTATGTACATCTCCCAGCATGAAGGCATTGATACCTATTTTATGTTTCAAAGCTTTTAGATCACTTGATTGTACTGCAGTTAAAAAAGGTGAGTGAGAACAAACACAGCACCTTCCAGCTTTCCATATTTCTAAAACAGCCTTGTCAGCTGCGCAAGAGGTGAAAATGTGCCAGGCTCTGGTTGGCTTTTCAGGTAAAAAAAGCACCTGAAAACAGCCAAGGATTCTCTGCTGCTGTTTTTGTCTGGCAGTGCTGGATTTATAGTATTATGTGTCAAGTGGAAAGAATAAAAAACTCATTGTTGGAAGAGCCACTTTAAAGTGAGAGGATAAAGAATTTGGAGGAAGCGTGTTCCTGTTTGGATGCATGTATATGGTTTACCTAACATATGTACATACACACAAGTTTAAAGCAGCACTGATACTTGTTAGTTACTTGCAGTGATTTTTGAGTAGAGTGCAGAGAAGTACAGAATATTATCCTAAGGTAGTAAGCATTCCTATTTTTGTCCTGAGAATATTGTAAGAGTTGATATTTGTAAAAAAGAGATGATATTTTGTTTTTTGAAAAAAGGCCATTAGGTGAAAGGTGGAAAAGTAGTTCTGAAGATAGGAGAGTCCTGCCAATTGCTCTTCTGGATTTTGTTACTTTTCAGTTGTTCTTTGACAGGAAACTACACTGGCTACTCAAGACACAGTTGCAGGAAGCCTTGCAGTGAACTATTTTGAAGCTACCTTAGTGCAGGAAACTGAAATAAAAATCTCTATCCCTGATGCTTTCACACTCTTTGGAGGGGAAGAGTTAAAGAGATCTGTAAAAATCTCTGATCTAAGTGTTCAGTGATAGCCTGTTTAGTCAGTGAGGTTTTCAGGAAACCTCCTTTTCCCTGCACATGGCAGAACTAAAGCTGGGTTGTATTTTCTTTAAGCAGAAACTTTTTTAGATAAGATTTCTAAACTTGCAAAAGAGCAGGTAGCCTAAGAAATCCAGGAGTTCTTGAATTCTTGAAGCTTATCTGCTGGCTGATGAACTGAAGCCATAGTTCCTCATACCTTTTTTGGTAGTAATACTGGCCAATGCATCTTCCACATATTTTCCATTGCTCTCGTACAAATGCTTGGGCTACTGCATGGGGAAATGATCCAGTTGTTTTGATAAGTATGGAGCCTGGTTCATTTTCACCTGGATCATTCCCTCCCCTCATTGCTGCACGGCTGCACAGTAGCTGTACCAGCATAATCAGGGAAAGGGATAGGGCTGGAATGAGCAGGGAGATAAGGGCAGCTCAAGCAGCCATGCTGCTAAATGAGAAAATGCAGCCTATGTAAAAATGTTCAAATTGTGGCTGTGTTTATAACTAAGCTGGATGACATAGATCCTGCTGGGGTTCTTGCCACAGAGCTGGATCATTCAGCTAAGTCTAAGTTCTTACATGTGCTAACCATGAGCATGAGCAACAGCTGTTCCCAAACTTCATTATCATGTATTAAACTGATTTGTTATGCTGCTTATTTACTTGTCTTCAACACCTTTTGTGTTTATTTTTTTTAGCAAGTTCTCTGTCCACTTCCTTCCTTTTTTTTTTATTCACATTTTAAGTTTGCCTGTTGCTGTTTACTCTAGCTCTTTGCTGCAATATTTTAATCATCTTTTCAGAAACTGCAAGCTGCTGTGACATTTTGGGTCCAATATTACATGCACTTTTCTTAGAGATGCTACCCTAAATCTCTCATTCTCTATGCTGTTCCAGTATCAGTTGGATTTTACTTTCCCTTGCACCTTTCCTGGGGCTTGAATGTCAAAATCTCATCTGTAAAATCTCTCTCATCATCTTTTATACTCCATTAAATAATAGATGGAGAGCCATTATTTTCTTGCCTTCTTTTCCTGATGACACATCATCTGGCTGTGTGTAGCTGGCTTGGCCTCAAAATCCACTGGTGCCTGTCCATTGCTCCAAGTAGCATATAATATCAGCTGGATTTGTAAATTTACACATTTCTGTGTTGTAGCGAGCTCTTTCTCTTGAAAAAAAAAAAAAAAAAAAGCCATGGACATTACTGTAGGTGTAGGAACCCTGCCCTCTTTGTGAAACTCATCCAAATTTTCCTTTGGGCTGATAGGAAAATTCTGGGAGATAAAAAGGGAGGGAAGTGTGAAAAAGGGTACTGTGTACTAATGCCACAGTATAACCAAAGTAATGTGTTGCTGTGGTTTTGTCTGAGCTGATACAATTATATGTGGCTTTCAGGAGACAGAGGTCTTGCTCTCTCTCTCGGGCTCCTGGTTCTGTGGTGTTGGACCATCCCTTTACATTGTAGTGTGGCTTGTATATAAAACATAATAACCCAGTTCAAATTACTAACCCAGGAGAGAACTGTCCTTTTTCAGTAGATAATTTTCTCCTGCATGAGTGAGCTGAATTGGTTGGTGATTCAGATGCTGTTAGCACAAACACCAGTGCAGGTTTGCAGTGATGGTAGGGGGAGGAAGGAGTGGGACACAACTTTCTCCCTTCAGCAGCAGAGAGCTGTGCCAGCAGACCCATCTTGGGAAATGGCAGTATATCCATGACTTGGAGTGAAAAGAAGGAAGAGCTGGACTCTGTCCACAGTGATCAGAGCCACATGAGTTTGTCTTTGCAGCTAGGAAAGCTAAGAACACAGTAAGTAAAAAAATAAACAACAACAACAAAAACCAACGAGGATAGTTTCCTTGTTTTAAAAGCCTGGTGATACCTGTGTGATTGAAGTGACTGCTTCTTATTGGAGCCAGATTTCAGTCTTCTCAAGAGGTTAGATCAGTGCACCTCTTTGATTATGAGGAGTCCAGTCAGCAGGGGAGAATAATACACAGCATATCTTTGATGAAGCCCAAGCTGAAATACGAAGCTCCAGAAGGGCCCAGGTCCAGCACTTGGGTGCACATCCTGTCAGCTGGCCCAAGGCACCTGGGCAGTCAGCTCGCTGTAGTGTCACTGTTGCTACAAACTGATAAATGCCCTGGCCTGTCTTCCAGATTGTAAAATAATTAATGGTGGCTAAAACTACTGGCCTGGAAGTTGTAGTGTAGAGTTAATGTGGCGTGTGTAACCAGTGCACATTACCCTGGACTGGGGAGAGGAAGAAGTGTTCCGTGCTGCAAATAGCTGCTTTGTCAGCAACGTGGTTGTTGGAAAAATACATCCCTGCCCAATCCTCAGAAAGCCAATGTTGATTTTATAAAAGATACTCAACCTGTTTCCAGCCTCCCACTCTTAACCAGAGTCATCACAAGAGTAATCAAATTACAGAACAGAGGTGCTTTTTTCAGCATCTTTGTTGGCTTCCCACAGTCTCGTGACACCTATACCCATGATTTGATCTACTTTAGTTTCATTGACAGGCCAGGTTGCAGCAGGGTAGATTTTGCTCCACTTTCCCTATTCCTGTTCCTGTGCCAGTAGCACCAGTACGACTGCCTGTGAACTGGATCAGAGAACTGGTCCAGGCAAGAAATGATTTATGTTTCCTTGTCTGTAGTGCAAATTGGTTGCCCAGTCCCATTTACTAGACAGCTTCACAGACAAGTGTAAAGGTGTAAATAAGAAAGAATTTAGAGGAAACCAGAGCGTGAGCTGGCCGTGTTGCCAGCAGAAATGCTTGCAAGACTGTAGCCGCAGAAAGCAAAACAGATTTTCTTTTGTGTGCAATACTTGGATGTAAAACAGGATTCTGTTTCTTTCTCTTGCCCTTTCTGGTTCATCAGTGGCTCCCGTTGCTTACTCTGGGTCATTGCAGACTTTCAGTGTTACCAGCAAATCACACCCGTGTTCCATCAGGACAGTCATGTTCCTCACAGGTAACAGAGGTCTTAAACTCCAGTTAAGTATTTGAGAAATATTATTCTTTGGAGATTGTGCTTTTGCAGAGTAGATCTGCCTGGCAGGCCTATGAGTGATCTTTAAAAGGCTCTCCTGCACTGCCCAGGCAAATTTTAAAAATACATTAAAAATGAACTAGAATCCACTTGGTTGATAACGTTTGTCAGAATTATTTTACTATGAAGTTTGATCACTGTTGAATTTCATTTGGTTTTTTAAGAGACAGGCTGGGTCATGGATTTAATTTTAGTGTATTAAGCAACATAGTCTGATGATTCTTCAAGACTAGTGCTAATTGACCAAGCAATGATTTTTCAATAAAACTAGTAAAGCCAAAGCAATTTTAGGATTTAAAAGTATTTCCAAGTCTAAGCTGTGGTTTAAGACCTACCTAGATCTTTTGGTTTTAATGCTGCAATTAATTCTGTGAATAGGATGCATTCAGAAACTTAACAAGGCAAAGGTTTGTAAGGAAGTGCTGTTTTTCTTGGGCATACTTGGGCATACTCTACTCTAGCACTCCAACTTCAGAGAGAATTCAAAGGTTTTCACTGCCTGGAGGGCATTGAAGCAAAAAATATTTTACACTTCCTGTTAAAAATGAAACAAAGTTATTAAATAATAATAAAAAAAAAACCCCAAACTATGTTGCTTTTAAAGATACAGGTTATGTTTTTTTCAGAGATTTGACTTGACACTTGGTAATTGTCAGCTTTGTATGAATAACTCAGTCTTACTTTCAGGTGACCCTTTCTAAAGATACTTAATAATAAAACAGCGAAAGCATTGGTCTGAAACATCCGTTTTGTTGTGTTTTCTTTCTGAACTCATTAGACGTGTTCTGGGGTTTTTTTAAACAAGACTTTCCAATATTTACTAAGTTATATAACTTCGTGCTTTTATACTGTGGGTTGAACTCTAGAAATACCACATATATTCCAAGCATCAATCAGAATGAGTATTGTGTGTTTAAATAGTTAATGTCTGTCAAGCTTGAAGCATAAATACCTGAAGTGACATTTTTTATTAATTGATGCTTTAGCCACTGATATTCAGAAGTTGGTTAGAAACATTAGCCATGGAGCTGCTCCTTCTCACCAACAGACAAAATCTCAGGAGACACAAATTCTACCTAAAATTCTCATGTCAAGTTTAACTGTGCAGCTTATAAATATCTGAAACTCCATGCTTGCCCTAAATTCCTCAACTGGTTGGATAGTTCTCTGCAACAGAAGAATGATGTGAAAACAAGTGTGATACATGTCACTTTGGGATTCCAGTATCTGACCCTTTTCAGTGTACAGTATTTTGCTGAGGTGACCTACATTATTTAAACCTCAGGATGATAATAATTATTATTATTACAAATGGGTTATAAAATTCAAATCTCTAGTTTAACATGTGAGACCATACAAAGAACTTAAAATACTGACCGTTGCTCTCCTTCATTATAGGGTGGAAAAAGAAACATTTACTTTAGTCATGGGAAAATCCCCTGAATATCTGGGACTTCCCAGAAGATTTGAGTTTCAAAATGTAAATTTACATTCAAATTACTTTAGAATGTAATATTTAATCAGTGTGATCTCCAGGAGCCTTCAGTCCAGTCTGACAGCACTCTGTTCTGATAAATTGCATGTATATTAATACTTTCACACTGTAAAATTAACAGAGATTCTGAAGACATCATTTCTTTGGAATAAAAAATATTTCAGATGATAATAAACATGTCTATATGGTTCTCTGGCTTTATCACATTTTTCCATTAAATCATACCTGGTATGTAATTTAATTTAATACAATTAAGGAAACACCTGTATGGGGGTGATTCCTT
The DNA here is from genome assembly GCA_013400435.1 of Pycnonotus jocosus. NCBI lineage: Eukaryota > Metazoa > Chordata > Aves > Passeriformes > Pycnonotidae > Pycnonotus > Pycnonotus jocosus. The sequence goes on along the minus strand of VWYP01015839.1, from coordinate 669,160 downwards.
TTTCTGTTACAGGTCTGAGATTACTACATGTTGTATTTTTGGCCCTTGGCCCTTGGGCTTGGACCACTCAGGTTAACCACTGATATAGGACTGTGTAATGCTCTGGTTTTTACTTGTATATTTTTGTAAGTTTTTCCTGATTTGCTCAGAGCACCAAAAGAGAACTGCGTGATCTGTATCGTTCCAAAGTAGCTTTACTCACATAAGCATTTGTCACAGACCCAGTGACTGAGCGTGTGGATTTCCCTGGCACACCTATAGAGTGCAGCCTGTGCAGGAGGCAGTCATATATCAAATACCCTTGTCCTAACAATATCTTAGTTTTTCTTCACTTTAGGACAGTGACTCTGCTGAGCAGTCAGTCACTGCTCCTGTAGTTTTTTTGCTGAGAACAAGTTTCCATAGTTCCTCACCGCAGAGATAACCCTTCATTTAATAAAAATGTGTAGAGGCTCTCCCAACAGAGTTGCAGGATGCCCCGGGCTTGGAATTGCAACCATTCTTTCAGCTGATGGCTCAGACCTGGAATGTTTAAAGGTTGCCTGGCAAGTGGACAAAGATCCTTACAACATATGAAAAGGTTGTCAAAATACGTCATGCAGCATTTAGGTGGTTCTTTAAGATCTGCCAGAATGAATGGTGAGGCAGTAAAAGACCATAAAGCCGAAATGCATATGGAGGAGAACAAATATAATATTCATCTGAATGACTCTGGCAGGTCAGGTGGAAATCTCAAGTGCTGACAGATCTATCCAGTGGAAAAAAGGTACACATGCACTTTCTCTTAGCCTTGCTAAGTTGGCATCATTGTTTGCTCTAAATACTCCTGTAATTATTGTAGTAACAGCCCTCTTTTCTTCCTGTCAGTGGGAAAGGAGACAGTCTCTGACCTCTAGCAGAATTAGCTCTCCTTTCTGTCACTCTGGGCTGCCTTAGCTCTTCTGCTGGAACACCTTCACATGCCAGTGTTTGCTGTGAAAGGAAGTGGCTCAAAATGTTCTGCTGGTTGACCAGTACAGCAGGGTAAATTGTTTATTTGGCATATCTAGATATCTGGGTGTTAGGAGAGAACTGTTTCTGAATTGCTGACTGTGTCAGCCGGGTACAACCTGCCTCCTTACGAGAGGTCATAGAGCTGCCTCAGTGTGGCCCTGAGCCCAAGCTATCAGCCCATGCTAAGGGCGGGGTGTACCAGCTCAGGCACAGGGCCTCCTTGGCAGAAAAGGTGTTTATTGTACCCACTTCTGTACTCCTCTTGCTCTTCGATGGGTGCTCTTTCCATCCAGAAAGCTTTCACCCTGAGCTGAGCAGAACTCCCTCACTTATCATAGTACAGATGTAATGACGTCATCCTTTTTAAATAAAAACTGCCATCAGACTGGTGTGCGGTCACAGTTCAGCGCTGGAGTGAGAAGGGCAAATATGAGAAGTGGCTGGCTTCAGGTAGCTGCTGTCATTTGGGCTGAGGTCAGCTTCAAATCCCATGGAATTATGAATCTCTCACCTCTCACCCACAGCTGTTTCAGTCAAAGGTAAAATGAGAATTTGCTTAGGGCCAGAAATTAAAACGTCATGAGTGGCTGTGCTCATTATTGACTTAGTGGGCCTGTACCAATTGCAAAGAGCCTGTTCCTGGAGTTGTATATTCAGCAGGAGCATTAGCTCCCCAACAGCATGATAAAAAAGCATTTGGTGCCTATATTTTATATTGCATTAAAGATGTCTGCCTACAAATGATACCATTCAGATACAATGTTGTGATGGATTTTTACTAAGTAACCAGCAGCTTCGCGTGATGAGGTGAGCCACAGCAATCACAGGGAGAAAAGAGGCATGTATTTTGGCAATTTCATGTGGTTTCATTCTTGAGAAAGGAAAGCTTTTAGAGTTGGTAGGAATTGCAAGAAATCTGCATAGATTGAAAATTACATGAGTTTTATGTCCTACAAATAATGTCAGAGAACAGATGCTAAGCTGTAGTAAAGTGCAATCAGTTTCTAAGTAACTGAAATGCATAAACATGATATTGGCAATGAATGTGTTAAGAACAACAAAATGGGCAGAGTTCTCAGAAGTCTCTGTGAATACATTGAATATATTGGCCGGTACATTTTTAAAAATGTCTTCCTTCTCTAAAATTGAGTTTGCAGATATCTTCTGGTGCATTTTGGGGTTCTTTTACTACACAATTCTGTTCTGCATGTTGAGGATCACAGACTTAAAGCATGTGAGCTAGTCTTTTAATACTTTAAATGCCTTCAATAGGAGCACAGAGCATTTATAAATAGAACATATTTATGGATTATGTTTTCAATAATAGTAATAGTTACCTAATGACTTTGTAACCTTCAGGATTTTTTTTTTTGACGTCTTATTTTGTCTAAGTGAAGTTTGGCAGTCTTTTGAGGGCATTTCTGAATGGGGAGGGGGTGGGACAGTGGAGAGTCATTTATTTGCTTTTCACTGTTAATGCCTTAGGAAATGCCTGCTCTGGTGTCTTCCCTTGTGTGTTTTTACTGGGCTCTGCTCATGTATTCACACAAGACCTATAGATAAGATTAGTAAAGGTGGGGGGGTATGTATTTATTTATTTATAATTTATATTGAACAAAAAAGGCAGTATAGGTTAAACTTGAATTAAATTCTGTGTGTGTACCAAATACTTGCTGGATGCTTTTGTATTTATTTGTGTAATTTGTGATACAAGAACCAAATTACAGTTAATAGCTGTCAGAGCCTTTTTTCCTTTTAAAAAGCTTGAAGGCAGAAACACTAGATACTGGTACAACGCCAAGAGTATGGAGTCAAATCAGGAGGATACAGCAGTGAAGAGTGTTTAAGCAACTTTTGCTCATACACCTTAACCTGTGCCTACTCATTCACCATCTGCCTGGTAAATGTCAGCTTGCTTGAGTGATGCTAACAAAACAAAATCTAGAGGAAATTGCTGGTTTAGGTGCTCACCACTGTAGCTGTGAGATTACATTTCTGGTCTACTGCCCTTGATTTTAAATCTGCCACTGTGTTTTCTTTAGTAAAACAGAGGTTGAGCATGCAATGCAAATAATTTCTAATACTTTTATCACTCATATGTCTAAATCTGGTAAGTGTGAGGAATTTTCACTGACTTTAGAAGTGTAACAAAAGTTTTGTTGAAAAAGTCATGAGCCAAAAAAGTTTGTTAATTTTAGTTAAGAGTTCTGGTTACATTTCTTCTGTATGAAAATACTACCTTGTTCATATCTCTTGCAGTGGCTCTTACAGGCTGTATTCAGTCAGCAGAGAGTTTTTAGACACTGCTCTAAGTGTGACATTGATGGAGACAGAGGGTGGGACTACAGATATTACATTCTGTTGATGGAATGATTCTGCTTAGTGCAAGATAGTTTTACAGTGAGATTAAATTTTTCTTGTATGTTCAAGATGAAATACTTCTATGACAAGAAGAATTTTTCCAGAATTTTTTTATTCTTCAGTTTGCCTGGCGAACTTTATTGCAGATTATTTGCAGAACACTTAAGAAGACCCTTCTTCATTTTTGGCATTTTTAGTGTCATTGGTTGTTGTGGCCATTCTTTTATTTCCACTTCCACTTGTTTTGCTTGGCCTTTGGGCTTCCCTGACCCAGAAATAGGTGTGATGATCGAATTTTTGTGGAGAACCCATTCTGTGGAGCAGTAAAAGGTTGATTTCAGATGAAGCAGCAAACATAGGTTATATTCACAGTATGACACACACAGGCTGGTCACCCAAGGGAGAGAACATGGAGCAAATACCCAGGAGCAGTGGCAGTGCCAGCTTGGGATGACAAAGAAGCTGTGGTATAAATTTCAATTCTTGTGCCAACCCACTGTAGTCATTAGTGACAGAGATAATTATGGGTCTGTCTTGTCCTGTTAAGCATTTATTACTGGTTATTTGAAGTCCCATGTGTTAGCTGTAAATAAAATTATTTTTCTCCGAGCATTTTCAGTCTGGCAGCCGCTGAATGGAGTTCATAAAGTGGCTGTGGAGCTGTGGCTGAAAGGGCTGCCACTCTGCAAGGTGACAGTGGAAATGTTTACAGATTGCAGGTCAATGTTCTCAGTGCTCATGCTGGAAATGTGAAAACAATTGTGTACCAGAGTGGTGTTTGATGATCTTCTCAGTGCTTTCATGGTGGATCTGTGGCTTTATAAAGCCACATGCATTAAATGAGTCAAATTCTGAACTTTGGCTACTGGAGCTTTGCTTGCTTCCTGAAAATTGTACTGGCACTGCTGTGAATACAGGGCTTGAGAAACAGGCATTGCTTTAATTTCCCTTCCCTCAGCTGCTCTGGTCCTTCACTGCCATGAGCAGCTAGGTGACTGGATATTGTCCTGGATCAGGAGCCTCATGTGGCAGTAGAGTGACCTCTGAAGGTGTTGGTGAGCAGATTACTGGCTGTGGTACAAGTCAGGCTCACAATGGGCGTGAGTCTGTTGGTCTGCTCTGCACTGTTTCTGGAGACATTTGTTTTTTCTTCAAAATCTGTGTGTATACTTCAATAAAATAAATCCAGAAGTCAGAGGAGGATTCCTCACAGCATGTCACTTGGTGAAGCTGTGCTTGCTGCGGAGCAGGTGTGGCAGTACCTCTGAGGGATAAAGCAAATCGTGTTCCTGGAGGTGCAGTTATGTCATATGGACAGTAACTGTCAGTGTAAGTGTGAACTTCTGACTGTGGATTGCCACCACAGTGCTAATAAAGAGAGAGGAAAAAAAAAAGGCTTGTGGAGAGGGGTGCAGTGTTTTACTGTGCCAACTGTCCAGCTGAAAAATATAGAAAGCTTTGGGGTATTAAAGACTCTTTTATATGAAGGTGGATGGGAGTTTTATCTGCTCCAATAGCCACAGTGTGGTACTTTGGTTTCTGGTTTTCATGGTGTTTGGGAGGATCTTCACCTTTCTTTTCTCCAGTCTGCCTTGGGAGATGAAAAGCAGCCTGTCTGCAGAGTAGGAAAGCTCCGTGGCTTGTGTGGGCAAGGGGAAACCAAGGAGCAGAGCCTGATCTTTAGGAGATGTGCTAAAATTCATGGGGGTAAATGAGACAGGAGATAGAAAAAGATGTAGGGAGGCAAAAAAGAGCAGGCAGACCACAGACATACCAAGGGGAAGATACTAAAGAGTGAAGAAGATGGGATGAGAGATGTTGGAAGATAATTACATTTTATCCTGACTCAAGGCAGGTGGGAGGGGAAGTAACTAACAGCTCATGCTCTGAATACACAACATTGGTGCTCAGTTTAACTGACAAGGATTACAGGAGTTAGCATTACGGTAGCACCTTGTTCAGCATCCTGTCTTCAAGATAGTGAAGATCAGTAGGTACCTCAAAAGACTACTGAAACCTGCAAAAATTACATGGGATATAATCTTCCCCCTTCATAAAAGCATTTATTTCAATTTTTAAAGATTAGAAATCAGTTTAAATCCCGACTCGTTAAGTTTTCATCTTCCTTTTGGTTCAGCACTTTTTTGGCATGAAGAAACTACTAATTCAACATATTCTTGGATATTCTTTCTACCCAGGTGCCTGTCTAGCCCATGTTTAAGTCCTAGTAAATGTCTTATCATCAATAGCATCGTTGCTCCATTTATGCAGTACGTGAAGTATCAATTTTGATATTTTTAATAGATTTTTTCATTTTTATACTTTAACATTTGACATCTTTAAGCTTTGCTGATCAGACAGTGCACGTTTCTAGTTTGCTTACCCTGTTAATAATTTAAATATATTTTTGAGGTTTTTAAGCAATTCTTCTTCTTTCTGGGATAAATAATAAAAATCCATCTAGTCTCTTCATAAAACAGGTTTTCTTTGCCCTAAATGTTTGCTTTCTCTGAATACCAAAATTCCACAGAACCCATTTTTAATACAGGCTCCCAACCTCTGCACTGTAATGCAGCTGATCTATAGGGTCCAGCTACACAAATATAGTAATTAAAGATTACCCTGTTTCTTATTATTGTTGCAGTCTAACCCTTTACATTTTCTTGTCATAAATACATGTCAAGGAGCAATCAGAAGTGATCTCTCTGCAGTAGTCCTTAGGTAAGTGTCCCTTCCAGGTTTATGCAACTAAGGAGACAGGTTTCTTTGGATTTTTCTGCAGTGTGTGTAGTTCAGTTGCATTCTGCACCTGTTTGTTTTTAGCAACATCTGCCTTCTGTAGTCATGGTGTAAATTCAGCTGGGACAGTTAGTTATCCTCTATTGAACTCCTTTCTCCCCGTCTTGATTTAGCTAAAATAAATGCCCATCTATCAGCTGAATGTTTCACTGTTTGGTTCTTCATTCCAGAGTTTGAGATCACTACTTATAAGTTATTAATAAAAAGCATTAGTAAATATAATACTGCTTCCACTCTTGAACTAATGGAGAAAGCTGTGTACTGCAAAAATAACGAGTTAAATCATCTCTAATGAGGTAGTCCCATCAGCTTTCTGGTGTTCAGAGTTCATACCCAGATTGGTAAAGGGGGGGGGGGGGAGTTCCAGGTTTNAGGGGGGGGGGGGTAGTCTCAGGTTCTCCAACTCTGGTTGTTGATAGCTGTTGTTTTCAGTTAGTTTCATTTAGAATACTTGGTTCAATACTGCAGTTACTAATCTTTTCTTAAAGTATATGCATGTGGGTGACAAGTTGGAAAGTAGCCTGGAAGCAAGGAAAAATGAGAAATGTGCTCCCTTGGCTCCCATATGCAGTCTGTGCCCTGGAGACTCGTTCCCCACTAGAACACTTTTCAGATCCCTGTCTTCAGTTGAGAAGTTCTGATGTGGTGCCTGACAGGGAAATCAGTGTCAGGGAGCAGGGTGGGCTACTGTGAACAGGGCAGGAGGGGGTGGCACCCACAAGGACAGAGAGATGCTGGGATACACATCAGCAAAGCTTATCTAGGCTAGGAGTATGGAAACTTAGAAAGCAGATGTACAGATTGGCATTCATTTATATATGTTGGGTGGTTAAGGTTTCAAACCAAACATATTTTCATCTGTTACACTGTAAATTGCAAGGATAGGAATTGACAACCTTGATTTCAGCTGTCATGGCCTTACCCATGCACGCAACTTAGTGTTTATGTTGTGTGTGCATGGTCCTGTACATCTTGGCAATCTTGATCATTAAACGTTAAACAATGTAGTGACCATTGTGGTGAACAGTGTAGTCTCTGGAATATGATGCCTTGATGCTCAAAAATCTGATTCCTCTTTTTTCTCACAAATTACTGTAAAAGGTAGTAGTGAAGCTGTTAGAATTCAAGTACTGTTATGTATAAGTGCAAGCTAAATTGAACCATAGTCCTTAGAACCTGTAAATAACATGAGACTGAGAGCCTGTCAAAAAACTGCAGGTTGCTGGAAACTCACTTAAACTGCATGTGTCAAGATGTAAATCTTGCAGGCAGTTTCCTGCATTGCTTGGTTCTTACATTATGAAATGAGGAAGTTCCTTTTAGGTGTTTGCAATTCATGTTAAGAATTTGATTTCTGAAATGGTGGTGTTGTAGAAGAGGGAGTATCTCAAACAGTTAATCCTTTTGCTGATTACATATGCAAAAAAATTATGCAAGTGTGGAAGCCAAGCCTGTAAAGACAGAGGACCTTTGCTAAATAGTGTATGAGAGGATTGGAAATTCTTCCTAGGAGGAATGATAATTGCATTTATTAGCAGGAATTTGGCAACACATTTACCTTTGTGAACATTGCTAAATACCTGATACTTGCACTTTTCATCCATTTCTAATCCAAATTGACTCCATGCTGGAGTCATGATTCCAATCAGCAAACAAAAGCATTATTAGTTTTGCAGTATACTTGGATTTATATCTGGGAAGTTGTGTTTTAAGGTTCTTTGGAGAGACTTGGCTGGAGATGCTGCTGATGTAAAAGATCTGCTTCTGAAATGGTTCCGATGTGGTAGTCTTTCAGCTGGAGTCACCATGATACCTGCATAGAATTGGGGAAATTGTTAATTTGCTTAGCTTGGACAATTAGTAAAATGGTAATGGAAATGGTAAAAATCAGAGGGAAACCTATGGTAGTCTGGGTTGTAGTTTTCAAAATAAATTATACTCAAAAGAAAAATGAGCATATGGCATGGAGGACTGTTAAAATATGACTTGTGTGTTAAAGTTGGGATAGAAAACCACTTAAACTGTTGTAATTGAGTCTTTAAAAGCTGTTTGGCAACGTGTATTGCAAATACTAATAGTGCTTGGGTTTTCTTGTGTGCTTTTTGAAATATGAAATGCAACATGGGAAAAACTTGGTTTGTAGCACAGAAATCTTGGCTAGAGAAAGAGGCATAATAAAATTCCACTGCTTGGAATAATTTAATTTGCTTTTTTCTAAAATTATGTTTTCTTTTATTGTTAATTTTCAAGGAAAATCAGGTTTAATTATTTTCCTTCTTTACTGATGTTAGAACTAAATATTTGATACTTCACATTTCGGTGTTGACACATAAGCTCATTTGAATGGTCACTTTCAATAGTAAATATACAGATTTTGATTTATATACACTGACTTGCTTGCTTTCGATGTAGGATGTAGTTACCACTGTGCAAAGCTGTTTTATCTTTCTTGATTATCAATCACTTACTGTAAGACATTTCATATTCAGGGTTGAAGGGTGACTGCTGTTTTAGGCAGTATAAAAGGTACTCTCTTTCCTGTAACACTGAGGTATAGTTTGCATTGAAATGGAAGTTTCCCTGACCCTGTGTTTAAAATAAAATGTCTGGAGTGTGGGTATGGTACCACCACCTGTATTGATGGTTCTAAGTCTTTTTCTCAGGGGGCTGGGGAAGGAAAGGGCATTTCTGCTTCTTTCCACCTTTCTTCTGCTCTGAGCATCCTCTGCCTCCAGGCCCCTTCCCAAGGCAGAAATGCTCTAGTGGTTGTTTTGGATCAGCTCTGAAGACAGGTGTGCTGCTCTAGGGTAGCCAGAGGCCTGAATACATTGGGCAGCACAGAGTGGCACACAGAGTAAGTGTTGTGGCTATAGAGGTGATACCCATTCCTAATACTTGGTATTTGGAGTTCTGTATAATACAGTAACATTGCTATATAATTTCCTTGTATTTTGAAGCTCTTTTTTGTATCAAATATTTTCTTATCAGTACTTCAAGAAGAACTGAAAAGTGATTTTCTCAGATCAGTGCAGAATTTAACAGGCATTGCACTCTGCCTACGTGCATGGATTTGGAAGTTATGCAACCTCTTTTTATAGAGTTGTGTGTTCTGGTGATCTAGGTTTGCTCAGTTAGTGTTTAGAAATATCAGTGTATTAGGAGCTCTATATGATAAAAAGCTTAGGTCATGGCAAACTAATGTGTACCTCTAAATATAAAAACATTTGGGGTAAAGTTCAAGTAGAAATGGCTTCCATCGTTTTGTGTACTGGCTTTAAAATTATTGGATGGAAGAGGCTAAGTTGCTGTGACATAGAGCCATACACAGTATGGTGATGGAAAGAACTTGCATGGAAGTGTTGCATATTTAGTTCAGGCAAAGATGACTGAGAGCTGAGCGCCCAGCACAGCAACAATTGGTATTGGATATCTGCAGACTGCAGCTGGGGGGAGAGGGAGGGCTGTAACAGAGTATGTTGTCACCTTGGCACTGAGGGAGTACCCTTCCTGACAGGTCTTTATTCCAGATTGCAGAGGTGCTAGGTCATCAGAGTGCAATTGCTCAGTTTTTTTAGGACGAGCAAAACACATTTTTTCTATTCTCATTGTTGGAGGAGACTGGACTTGTTTTTCAGAAACATTACACCCAGAAAAATCAACCTGAGGCAAACACCTGGCATGAAAAGAATTTGCCTGAATACTAATAATTTGGCAACATTTAATAAGCAAATTAAAACAGTATGTAGTAATGGGAATTCAGCTGCAGTGATTACTGCCAGATCCACCAAGAGTAATGGACTTGCATACCAACCCAGACTTACGACAAATATTGTGATTGTAGGTAACTAAATGACCATGGAATCTGGAGCAGAGAACCAGCAGAGTGGAGATGCAGCCGGTACAGAGGCAGAAACCCAACAGATGACAGTACAGGCACAGCCACAGATTGCAACGTTAGCCCAGGTATAATAATCATATGGTGTAATAGTTTTACTTATGGTTAATATTTCTAAGAGGAGTAATGTCTGCTCACGGGCCTGAGAGAAGATTCTATTGATACCATTCTGAAACACATGTGATACATCGTTCTTTTAATATTTGTCTTCACATTTTTAAAGCATCAGAGATTTTTGACTTCCCATCATATTAGGCTGTGTTAGTTTTAAAGAACTGTATGTGTGTAAATTGTGTAATGTTAACATAGTAATGAAAGAAAATATTTCTATCATTCTTTACCACAACCATGCCACTGAAAGGTATTCATTTCAATACGTGTAATCTGCTATCTTTTTCTATATTGACTGCATTGTCTTGTTACTGTGTTTTCTGTTAAAAAACTTGTCTGTAGTAGTCAGTTTAATTCTGAAGAAAACAAACTGAATATGTAGATAAATATGCAGCAAATACAATGTTTTATTAGATGGGATTAATATTATGAGTATTATAATCAAGTAGAACAATCTGGCACTTGGTAGGTCGTGTTACCCTGTTTTCTCCAGAGTTTCACAGAATTGCTGGTGAGTTAGAGAGACAGAATTAGATCATTTGGTGTCCCCAAATTGTTTTGGAGAGACAAGAAACACAATCCCAGCTGCATCTCTGATTTTGGAAGTGGGTTTCATTTTCGAATACACTGATGGTTGGCAGAAGCAACCCCATTGTATAAATGACTACAGAATCTGTTTGGCTCTCTTCTGTAACCATTTAATTTGAAAACTAATTGTAGTCTGCAAAGAACAAATAGGTGTTTTTGATCTCGTAGTTTATGGAATTGAGTGTCTTTCAAGTGGCACAAGTGTTAAATCATTTAACATTTTATAAATGATTACTGTCTTTTTAAAGTCAATGCACCTTTTGGTAGTCCAGAGACTTCTAAACAAGTCCTGCCCTCTGTAGTCTGTACACTTCCAGTCAAGTGATAGTGTAGGGATTGGAGCTGTTTAAATGCACAGGGTGATTTTGTTGGGTGAAGCTCTAGTGTGAATTTACAAGCCACCAGCTGCCCTGCACCAGCTTGCCTCCTTGGGCACTTTTCTCACCGTCTAACTTAGGCACAGGATGTAGGTGGTGTGAATAACACTTCATTGTGAACTGAGTGGAAGTAGTTTATTTCTCTTGCAAAACCAGTTAACTGCTGCTCACTTGATGTGCTTTAAGGTTTAGTCCAGAGAATCAAGAATGTTCTACATTTGTGTGCTAACACATTAACCTCTAGGGAGCTGAACTTACACGTATGTAGTGGGTAGAATGCACTTTACTTGGACATAATTACCCCACTACTTGAATGAGACTTTTTCCAAGTAAGAAAACACTATACAGTATGGTTAAAATCCATGTGAACCACCTTGTTGTCATTCACTATATTATTTGCCCCTAGGTTTTTCCCCAAAACAGAGTTTGTGGAGGTGATAAAACAGGCTAAACATAATTCCTTGTGTTGTTCACATGAGTGTTATGTTACTATGATATTTTTAATAAGTGAAGTGGCAGTGTTTGGCATTAGGGAGTGCCCTCAGAGGCGTAGCCAAATCTAAATAATTATATCAATTTAATTCTTCCATTATCTCTTGTATTATCTTTTGTAAGGTCACCCTTCTTGCAAGCTTAGTTTAATTGCTGTGAGTTTCTAGTGAGTTCAGGGTAGATTTCGGAGTCAAAAGGAAACTCGTCCCAGTTCCACAAGGTATGAGTCAGAGACATGTGCGGAAGTTACACTCTGCTGTGGGCTTAATCCAACCACAGTGGCCTCCAGTTGATCAGCTTTGCTGTCATTGCCAAGGATTGTTTAGTCAGACATGCATTATTAAGAAGAGCCGCTTGGTAAAGGAATATGATTTGCTAGAGGAAAGTGCTCTCATGTTAATCTCAGCCCCAGTTTCTCTCAGACACAAGTTAAGGAGCACCATGTAATGCTGCAGCTGCTTTCCTGAAAAAGGAAGGTAAAAGCAAATGCAAATTGGTGGATTAGGGAGAGGCATCTGTGGGGGAGAGAGGTCTACATGTAATTCCCTTTAATTTTGTTGTTAAGCAAGATTTCATTGTAAGTGGTGGATGTTTATGGAAATTCAGAGATCAGCTATTGCAGCTTTTTGTGTTCACAGGGACAGCAGAGGATTTCCTTCTGCAGCCAGTACATAGCAGCCCTTTGAGATTAGGTAGGACAGCAATGCAGCCCTTTCTTGCACTGCAGCTATGTTGATCAATTTTTTTTTTTTTTAATGCTGTTGAACCCTGGAGGGTTGTTAGGTTTTCCAGACTTGGGTGACTAGAAGAAAGCTGGCGAGTCAGTGACCCATGACTCGGCTGAGGTCTGCCAGAGCAGCTCCTGCTTGCCTGCAGTCCTTCCCTGAGGGCCAAGACGTGTGGGAGGGACGCACGCTGAGGGCACAGCGCCCCTGGCACCCTGCAGCCTTTCAGGAGCCCCCAGCCCCATGTCAGCAGACAGTTGGGAGTTCTGGATGTGCACTGGGTGTTGGCCCAGCCATGGAGCAGCATGGTACATGGCACTTCAGCTACCCAGAGTAGTTCCTGTGGCCCGCCAGGGTGACACTGCCCTATGTGACATGAATAGCTTTGTGTGGCTACCACTGTCCCCAAAGCCCGAGCCATAATGTGCCATGCTGAGATCATCAGTGTGTCCCTGTTGGCATGGCTGCCCTGCCTGCAGGTCTGTGCTGGAGGAACACAGTTGTGTTTAAAATGGGGGCAATTTTTCCTCACAGAAATGACTCTTGAAACTAGAGTTTGTGAGAACCTGTTACACAATAATCACAGTGACTGCCTACAAAATACTTACTTCCACTGCAAACTCATGGTGTTTTTCTATCTGAACACGTGGTCAGTTTTCTTCATTTACATGCACTTTGCCATCTACCTATATGGCTTAATCTGTAGAAAGTGAAAGGTATGATTCCCTAAAAATGTTAAGTTCTTACATCTGGCAAAATCTTTGCATTTTCCTGAGTGAGAACAAAAATAGCTCCACTCCCATATGTTTCTGCCTCTGACTCAGCAGTGTCTGTAGGAGTACACCCGAGTCTGAGCAGTATCCAAGTGAAGTAAGTGAAAGGTAATGATGTGTTTGTATCAGGTTACCTCAAAATAGAGGCAGTTGTATTTTTCTTATTCTTGTCAGTGATTTTACAAATTATGTTTGAGCCTGCAGAGATTTTGTGAAGTAGGTCAGGTCTTGGGCTCATGCAGTTTGGGGGGTTTTATATTACGCTGAAACATTTGGGCCATCTGCCTGGGGTCTAGAAGAGACGTAGTTCTTTCACTAAAACAAATACTGAACTGAGGAGATTTTGCAATAAACTAATTTATGCTCACTGTCTCTTCTTTGCAGGTATCTATGCCAGCAGCACATGCAACATCTTCTGCACCCACGGTGACCTTAGTTCAGCTGCCCAATGGGCAGACGGTTCAAGTGCATGGAGTAATTCAGGCTGCCCAGCCATCAGTTATTCAGTCTCCACAGGTCCAGACAGTTCAGGTACTGACTGAAGGAATTCATAATATGCAAATTGGGCCTTTGAAATAGGCCTGTCATTGCACTGGTTTTAATGTATTTGTGTCCTGGATTGTGTTTTTGCAAATCTGTACAGTATTTGCTACTCTGAATTCTTTTCTGTTCTGGCTTAACCACTTTTCATTTTCAAACATTGATGAGTTTCATTTCCCTCTAGAATTTGTTTGGTGAGTTTAACAGCTTTATGGTTTTTCTTACAGTATTACTCTACTTTTTCTCTCTACTGTATTTCTATACATTTTTGAGTAAGAGTTCATACTATTCTGAAGTGAACAAAAGGATGATTTTTTTTAATAATGCAATTTTTAATAATTAATGAGGCCAGTATTCTAGAATAAGAATCTTTGCTCTATAAGAAATATTTGCATTGGTTTACAATAAAGGTCTCTCTGTATGTTAGTGGTTCTTGAAATAAACCTATCAGTCCTTACACATAAATGATTTTAAAATGTGCTGGTTGAGTGTTGTGTGCTTTGTAAAGCCTTAGTATTTTCTTTTCTGTAAAGCAAGACAGGTAATGCAACATGGTGAGGTAGCCTGAAGATAGAGGAGACAAGTAATCTGAAGTCTTTAAAACCTCTAACTTGCTTTTTACCCACTTGAAGTTCTGTGTTAGCGAATGCAGAAATTGTTTGGTTTACAGCAGCTACACAGGGCAGGGACTGTACATTCTTCATTTGCTGTTAGAACAATGAGCTCAAAAAAAGTTTAATTTCAAAAAGTAGATATTGTGACTTTTTGATGCAGGTATTCAGCTGGATATTATTTTTAAAAATAAAGTATGCATAGTTTAAAACTAGACCATTCTGTTAATAATCTTTATTTTTTCCTTCTCAGCTTCAGTGCTGAGTTTGTGGCAGGCTCTACCATCCTCAACCATTGCAGTCAAAAGTTTAGAGTTTTAATCTGTCAAAGGTGAGCAGTTTTGAGATAAGTGCACAAGTTGCTAGCCTGGAGGTAGAAGATAAGAGACTGACAATGAAGCCATGCTTGGAATTCACCTGGTTCAATGCAGATCCATCAGGTTTTGATGTTCAGAGCCCAGCAGTTCACAGTCAGCCCTGGACATATTCAGGCCTTCTGTCTGACAATTGTGATATTTGGGTGCCAGCAAGATTTTTGAGCCTTTAGGAATCTTCTCTACAGTGCATAAATTGTCAGGATGTGAGCTCTGTTTCTCACATAAGCATCATTTGATTTTATATATTTTGTCATGCACATTTTGAATTTAAATTTATCTAAATTATTTTAATATTATTTTTATCTTAGCTTTCCTGCATAAACATTTTGCTTTTTTTAGCACAGATATGCAGAATTGCAGCACTACATTATTTTTTAATATCTTCATGTATAACATTTACCTGGTAATTTCCCCTGTAAAAGGCAGTCTCTCTTTAACATATCTACCTCATTATTTGTAAATTGATGTTTTTTCAGTATTTTATTCATTGTTTCCAAACATTTCTGCTACCTTAATTTGGTTTACTTATTCTCTCCCTAAATTTTACTAAAAAGTCTTTGTTTCCTTGCAATGGCTGAAAACAAAATATTATGGAAGGCAAAAACTGTATGGTATTAATGTTTATGTTTTCTTATTGGAATATTTAAATTATAAAGAACATTCTGATGGGTAGATCACTGACTGTGGTCATTCTTTCCTGGATTTATTACTAAGCAGTAACTTTCTGTTCATTGTCTAGATAGAATACTTGCACTGTGATGTTTTTCACAGGGTGTCAGCATTTCCTTAAAATAAAGGAATTGGAAGTGTCTTGTTAAATTGGATTGCTGTTCTTACTTACAGATCTCCACTATAGCAGAAAGTGAAGATTCACAGGAATCAGTAGACAGTGTCACAGACTCACAGAAACGAAGAGAAATTCTGTCCAGACGACCCTCCTACAGGTATGGAGGTTAAAGCAGAAGCATCTTGCTTGATGGATGAGTGTGTTCACATGGAGATACAAACAGTGGGATTGTATTT
Organism: Pycnonotus jocosus; assembly: GCA_013400435.1. Lineage (NCBI taxonomy): Eukaryota > Metazoa > Chordata > Aves > Passeriformes > Pycnonotidae > Pycnonotus > Pycnonotus jocosus. The sequence goes on along the minus strand of VWYP01015839.1, from coordinate 653,495 downwards.
TTATTATTTTTAGATTTACCTTTTAACCTTTTACCTCTAATTGAGATTTAAGAGAAATCTCACTTCTATAGTGTCTTGGAATTGGAGTATGGGATGTGTTTGTGGAATAGGATGTAAAGAGAGAAGCAAATAGGAGGAGGAGGAAGAAACCTCAGCAGTTAGACTCCTTTAAGACAAAAGTGAGCTGAGAACATGCTAATTGCCATATTTCAGAAAATTGAGGTATGATTGTGATAGATGCCTTAAAATAGCTTTAATGAGTACTCAATACACAAAACACACTGAAGCTTTGCAAAAAGCGACTTTGTGTAATCTGTAGTCTGCAAAAAATCAACTCTACTGGTTTTCATTATTGTTGAAATGCTAGCAGCAATTCAACTTAATTCCTTTCTCCCATGAGACTTAAGGAAGTTGTGATGTTCCTCAGCTCAGAGAGAATTTCTGCTTGAGCAGAATAGTTTGTGTTTAAACTTTTAAGTCAGTGTATGAGTTGAGTATAGTGAAAGGCATCTAGTCTCTCTATTTCTCATGGTAAATACCTCTGGCAGAACGAGCTGAGGTTCTCCTTCACATGGTGTGTCATGTTACTTTATTAATTAAGCCTTTGTACAGCTTTTTGTGTCTGTACTAAATCCCATTTTCATTCTTAAAATATGCTAAATAGCATTAAGGAGCAGCTCTGGGGTTCAGTAGGTTTTAAATGACCTGTTAGTTCCTACTGTTTTAGAAAATTCAGATGCTCCTTTTTCCTTTATGAGCATAGCCTTGGAAATAGAAGCTGGCATATTGGCCTGAGCACATCTCAACCGTGGTACTTTTTTAACACTTGGGAGATTATTTTCTGCCTTGTCCAGCAGCCTTCAAGGCTGTTCTGCCAAAGACAGTGAAAATCATTGCTGGAGATCCTTAGCCATAATAGATCTGAGAAAATATTTTTATTTGTGAGGTGCAGTGTTAACTTCAAGGCTGCCAAAGATTCCCTTCAGTCTGCTTCTGCAGCAAGACACTTGGTTTTACTATATAAGGAAGAGTGGCTGTATATGGTGCGAAAACAGAGCTAAGTAAACAAGCAGCAAAACTGAGAAGAGGGTGCTTGTGCATGCTGGCTTCTCATTGAGATGGACTCCTTTGCATGCACTGGTGCCACAACACAGCCTCTGTCTTCAAACCAGATCGTGGTGACAGAGCAACAGTTGGTAGCTGTAAAACTTCTATATGCAGCTCAGACTCTGGGTTGATGTTGGTTAGGTCACAAAGGTTGAGCCAGACCACTGCTATCTTTAGTGACTTCCCAGCTGGCATTATTCAACCCGCTGTAACTGGCCCCAGAAACAGGATAGGTGCAGATATGTTCACAGAATTGAAAGCTCTACCTCTTCCACAAAATCTCCACTGTGATTCTGCTACCAAAGTACATCATGTATTCCATGTCAGTTCACAGCTCCTATATTTGTAAAGCTGCCACTTTATCCTTTACCTTAAATCCATCTTTATGATGGCAAAGGTAGGTTTTAACCACGATGTCATAATGACATGAGGTTAAAAAGTGATTTTTTTTATCTCCTTGGATTTTGTTCTTCATCATCCCTGCTCTCTCCATATTTTTTCATCTGTTTCATTCACTAGTTTCTGACCTAACACCTAGCTTGCAAACTCTTTGGATGGGAATTTTTTAGTTGTCCAAGTGGTTCTTCGCACAGTGTTATGCAGTGCTGGGGTTTCTTGCATGCACACAAAGTCAAAACAGCAACAGCAAAGTTATTGGTCAAGCTGCTAAGCAGAATGACTGCTCTCCCCAGATAGCTTCACACAGGTGTTCTGGCTCCCACAACCTTGGGAGGCTTGTGCAAGAAAGTAGTATTGTCTTGGAACTTGGGATCTACAGCTGTGTTTGCTTCATCCCACTGAGTTCCAGTGCCAATCCACTGGAAAACACAGGAGGAGAATTACAAAAAATATTGCCCATTACCTAAGGGCATTACATTTACTCAAGGGCATTTACTGCATTTTACAGTGATACAGTAGAATATGCCAGCAGTGGAAAGGGCTTGACAGTCCTTTGAGGAAGGACGCTGTTTGATCTCAGTGATGCAAATTGCAATGACTGCTGTGGTCAGTCTGCAGCCATGTTCAGTGGGACCTGTGGCAGTGATTTTTTAGAAGTTTTGACTTTAGCTCACGGATAATTAGTTCATGGAAATAATGAAACAATCTGTTCTTTCCTTTACCCGTGAATTTTCTCAGGCAGGGCACCTGTGAACATAACTGCGAGACTTGTTCTCAAACACTGGGTATTGTCTCCCAGGCAGGTGTTAAATTATGAACTGCTGGCTCTCTGCAAGCATTCCTGCTAACTCCCTTGGTACTCAGCTCTCTGGCTGAGGTGTTTATAGTCTTTGAAATGGAGCAGTTCCCTCCATCTAAGTCAGGAGACAGATTCTGACCTTTTTTTTTAATCAAATGTTTATATAGCTAAAAGCAGGAAACAAATAAAAATGGATGGGAGAAACATGCTCTGAAGAAGAAGGGAAGGTTGTAATAGCTGAATCGTGGGTTTTGACATGCACAGCTGTTCTGTGCTGGCTCCCTTGCCCATCAGTGCTTGGCATTTTGATCAATCCTCTCCAGTAAGAGTTTGAAGATAGTGTGTGGTTTTCATTCTCCACTCATGTTTTCCTTGCTGGCTTGCTGCACTTCACAGCACTGTGTATCAGATAGACTATTTTTCTCCCCCAATTCTTATTAAAATCTCTACAACACACTGTCTTTGCCAGAAAAATTTTGAATGACTTGTCCTCAGACGCCCCAGGAGTGCCAAGGATCGAAGAAGAAAAGTCTGAAGAGGAAACAGCAGCACCTGCCATCGCCACTGTTACGGTGCCAACTCCCATTTACCAAACCAGCAGTGGGCAGTACAGTATGTAGTCTGAATTTCTCAGTGGTGCTAGTAAGTGGGGAGGAGAAGATGAAGAACTATTATTTCTATAACTGTTGTTTGGACTAGGACAAAGCAGCAGGTGAAAAAAGATTACTTTATTTGAACTGTTAACCAGGCCTTTTAAAGACATTTCTATTATAAGTCTTTGAAAGGCTCAATTAACATTCTGCAACTGCTTGCCACTTGGTGCAGCTAATGCATCCTGAGACAAAACCATAGTGCTGTTATAAATTTGTTCACTTCAGGAACTAGATGGGGGAATTCAGAAGTTTCTTTTTTTTCTTGGCAGAGCATTAACACTTGTTCACAAAACTGTAACGTCATCATTAGGAAAAAACATTACGGTCTGCAATTACATTTTTAGAAAGTCCTGAAAAAATTAATGATGTCAGCAACCTTAATATATGTCATATGCTTCTGTGTTTTCTTTATTAGATTTTATAGATACAGTGTTTTACTTGAAGAATGATGGAAGATATGGCAGTAAAGATAAGACACATGCTGTCTCACACTAACACATACATTAGGAGACATAAACAACACATACAAAAGGGAGAAAGAACTACTTGTTTACATCTGTCTCTTAAAATCTCTTTGAAATTTTGTATCTCTGTTTATTCCTTAACGCCTTTGCCTTGTACCCAGCTTAATTATATTGAAACAGATGTGGTTTATTCTGATTCCTGTTACAACTGTAAAATAACTGTGTGTGCAGACACTTGAGATTTTGGTGTGCCTGTGTATAGGAACACCGTGAAATTCTGTGAATCACAATAGGGGCGATGTCCCAGTATACCTGGTATGACAGGACTGAGGGAAAGAAAGAAAAAAAAACCAGCAAAGTTAAGACTGCCTGAACCAAACTGTATCTTTATGAATGGAAAAACAAATAAAAAGGGTCTGAGGAAGTTGTAGAGAAGGGGGGACACAATCAGAAGAGAAAAAAAAGCCAAATCAACACTATCAAGATGGATAGCACTAGCAGCAGAGGAGACTGAAGGGCATAAAGCACAGAAGATGAGAGGAACTTCAGATGATAAGAAGAAGTAAGGACTGAGAAAAATACCTAAACCAACCAAGAAGAAAATCTTAACAAATTAAAAAGTATTCCCTGGGGGGTTGGATTGTAGCTCTTCCTTGTGATTCTGTTTTATTAGAGAAACTAATTTGTATTTTAGTCTGTGGGTTTTGGCCCTCACAAACATTTGAAAACTTACCTTCAAAAGGATGATTTCTTTCACGTACATTGAAGCCATGTATTTGATTTGGGGGTGTGTAAGTGTTCAAAAGATTTAGCTTAGATCAGTGTTCTTCCATACCTAGGTTTAATACTGTAAGTTAATGAGTGAATTAGTGTCTTAAATGCCGGGTCGGGTTTGGGTTTTTTTTTGTCTGCAGTTGCCATCACCCAAGGAGGAGCAATACAGTTGTCTAACAATGGCACAGATGGAGTACAAGGTCTCCAGACGTTGACAATGACCAATGCAGCTGCAACCCAGCCTGGCACCACCATTTTACAATATGCACAGACCACAGACGGACAGCAGATACTTGTACCCAGCAACCAAGTTGTTGTACAAGGTGAGAAACTTCACAGCCAGTCATTCTGTGTCACATTTTCGCTATGCAGGTGTAAGTTGCCAGCCTGACTCCTTCAGATGTGTCAGGAAACAGAGTTAACAGCTTTGGCACAGATAAGTCTGTAAAATAACTGAAACTCTGGACAAAGTTATGTTGCAGCATGTGGCAACTGCACTGGGCAGGGAGGAGGAAACTAGGAGCCAGAGAGGGCCTGCAGGGCCAGGGTCCTGGGGTTTTATGAGTATTCCAGAGGAGTCTTAGGGTTTGGGTAATAAGATCAGATTACAGCTTCCTCAGAACCAGAAGACTCCACAAAGTTATTCGTCATATTTTCGTGATGCCTTTCCCTTCAGATTGGTAAGATTGTGGATATTTCAGGTTTAATATATTTATTGTTGATTTTCCATGCTGTATTTCCTGCATTTTGTCCACACAATTTTTTTTTATATGTTCTGCAAAAACTGATACCATTTTAGAGTTCTGAGTTCTCCCGTGCAACAATAGGAAATTTAAAGCAATCATTATAGATAGAAGGATGTTTGATTCTTTCTAAAGGGTCCCTTTAATTTATTAGTAATTTTCCCCCTTTTTCATTTGCAAGTCATGATTTCTTCCTACTGTGACTTTTGTAACTAGTCACTGAGTGAATGACTCAATCAGTGAGTCTTGGAATCATAAAACAATTTAGAAGAGTGCCATAAGTAATCATTTGGTCTAGCCCTCAACTAGGCAGAGCTGCTTTCGCTTAGAATAAGTTGTGGGGAGCTATTGTATCAAAATACATATTTTGGTTTATTAAAAATTAAAGGGTATTACAAAATTTTTATTGCAAATAATGGAAGTGTACCTCTGCTTCTGTGACTGTAAAGTAGTTGATTTGAAGAGTTTACCAGGCATCTGTAAAAATGCATAGCAGAGTACTGTTGTTACACTGATCTTTGGGTTTTTGTGTTCTTACAGACACAGGATTTCTTTAGGTGGTATTGTGGTTTTTTATGAGCTCTGGCAAAATTAACACACTCCTAAGATTACAATAAATAAAATAAAGCCAAGACCTTGCACATCCTAGAGAAGCAATAGAGTGTGTTGTCCATCTCTTGTGGGAGTAAATGCTACATTTTTACACCTTTTTTTCTATGCTAGATACTTTCACATGCAGTTCCTCCTTTTCCAGACAGACATTTGGAGCATAGCTAGAAACAGTGACCCCATCCTTCTCTAGAAATGCTAGAACTGCCCAAAAACCAGAGAAGTACAAAGAAATATAATAAGAAAGAAGCACAGCTATACTGCAAGACAAATCAAGTTACCAAGCACAAGTGCAGACTTCTTCAGCAGGAATGCCCAAAACCTTGCATGTATTAATAAACGTGATGACCTAGATGATGGCCATGCCTCCTGAGCTGTGGCCCAGGGTGCGCTGTTCGAGGGGTGATTGGGTCAGGGAGGTGACCATGGTAGAGATGGCAGAGATGGGTAGGTGCTCTCCACAGCGCTGTCACCAGACCCATGCCATGTTCCCGTGTGTCCCTGCAGCTGCCTCAGGAGACGTGCAGACCTACCAGATCCGCACCGCCCCGACCAGCACCATTGCACCAGGAGTAGTCATGGCATCCTCCCCAGCACTCCCCACCCAGCCGGCAGAGGAGGCAGCGCGGAAGAGAGAAGTGCGTCTAATGAAGAACAGGCACGTACATTCGCATCGCTTTTTTTTCTCAGTCAACCCTGCATAGGCCTAGAGTGTCAAGCACTGAGTCCTGATCTCTCCTAGTCGTGTTATGAAATGCTTTAGGAAGAATTTGCCTTTATTTAAAGATGCAAAGCAAAAGCACGCATCTACTAATGCTGAGTGTTGCGACTGAAGCCTTGAGTAAAGTGTCAGACTCACTCTTTGGGGTGTGTGAATTTGTTTATTGCAGTAAGGAGAAAAATAATTGGTGAGATACTTGTATGACTGCAGATATGTTCTAACAAACACCAAGATGAGTTGCTTTTTTTGAGTTACTACATTCATATAGTTTACTTTCCTGGATTCTTTCCCTTAGCCTTCTGCATGCATTCTCCTTGCTGCTGGCCCACGTGTGCTCTTCATGAGTAGTTTCTTGATTGTCTCACTTGTTCTTTTAGCCGCTTTGGGTTTTCTTCTCCAAGGGCAGAAAGGCTCAAGTAAAGGCTAAATGAGCAGCTGTTCCTTTTGATTGAAGTCCTGTGGAGCCAGTAGTGGCAGCAGAGGGGCTAAAAGAAAGGTAAAGAATTCATCCTGTAGGATTCAGTGTGTGAGAAGGAACAGCTAAGCTTAGAGGCGGGAATGGTTGGAGGTAGCAAAGGAAGGGAGCAGTAGGGAGAAGTTGAGCAGGATGCTCCTGAAGTCTCTTGCTGTGGGAGTGGGAAGGGGCGGGCCTGAACTGGCCCATCACACCAAGCTTGAACACTTACCCACAGACCACAGATTGGAGCCTGTGTATTACACTGTGACACTGAGAACCCGGTGCTTCCAGCCCTTCTGAGCAGGGCTTTCCCTGAAAGCCTTGTTAAACTTCATTTGTCAGTATGAAAAGACTGATGTTTTACAGGTTCATTTATCTTCTGTAGGTTGCTGTGCTGTGAACATAATAGAAACTTACTTGAACAGACCCAGTGCTTATATGAGGGGCTTTAATGAAGTAAATAATGCTGAATAGCAGAGTTCATTTTTTAAAAGGTTTTTCTACAGAATGTCATCCATCTCCCTTTTTATATCGTTTTCTCATACCAGTGAATAGTAGATATCATCCTTTCAGGCTCTGCATTTGAAAAAAATTAATTAGAATCACAGAATACCCTATTTAGTCATCAGTCTTACTCCAGTAAAAGAAAGCTTTTGTGTTTGTGAAAGCCAAGAAAAACAATGGGGAATTACCCCACTTGAGTTAAATTGACAGCTTTTGCAACAGTATGATGTTGCATGTGGTGCTTTTAGCCTGTGTGCTTAATAGATATTTGCAAATCTAAGCTCCATAGCAAAGTGGGGAAAAAGGATAGAGAGGCAGATGGTAAGGTGGTACTTACTGGAGGATTACAGTGTAAATATTCATAGATATTATTGTGCAAATTTTCTGTATAAATTTTGCATTTTTAAAGCTCTGTTGTAATTCAGCAAAACTCTGGTTGTTCATAATGAACAGCTAGCACACACAGACTTGAGGTGGCTTAATACACACAGTCTAAGCTGGAAAAAAATCACAGAAAGAACATGTTGTCGCCCAAGGAGATGTGTTAGTAGTTTGCACTGGGAGGCACTTCCTGATCCACTAGTACTTAATCTTTTGGTAACAGCCCAAAATTAGTTAAATTCTAAATGTTACACATGGTTTACTGAAGCACTGCAGGCATGTGAAATTGTATTTGTGGGAGTGACAAATGGATGCCCAAGTCCTTTCAGGGCTTACAGCCTGTGTTTTCTTTATCCTGTCTCAGTTGTGGAGCTGAATTTCAAAAAATTACTTTCGAGGCTTCTTATCTGTTAGGTCCTTGCATGCATTCTGTTATTACAGCTACTATTTACCTAGTGTGGTGAGGAACTGGGTTCTGATTTGTCCTCTCATTTCCCAGAACACTGACTGTCTCACCAGTCTGTGTAGTGTTTACAATGAAGGGGCACACAGACTCTTATTTTTGAAGCTGTTCTGCTTTGCACCTAAAGGTTCAGGGCAAATAAGTGTTTATTTTCCTGTGTCTGCAGAGTGCTGCTTGGACAAGTTGCACTGCGGGAGGAGAGCCTGCTGCCTGGGCTCCCATCTGCCCGTGGCACTTAGCCTTGTGCTTACTTTGCACGTTGGTGCCATTGTATTGCTGTGCAGGGCAGTTCCTGCCTTAGTGTTCCTGCCTTCAGGATGCCCAGCAGCACATTAGTACCTTCTGGTATTTTTCACTGGTGTTCTTGGTATGTTACTGAGTTACCTACAGGCAGCTCTCTCTTCACAAGCAAGACTTAGAAGTTCGACTATCTTGAGGTCTGTTTTTTGGTATAGCTGACAGGGACTAAAGAATTACATGGTTCCTACTGTTTATTTTGTGATTTTTTTTTTCATTAATAGTATCATTGCAGTGATGCAGACATCATTACTAAAATGAATGCATTGCTCAAGAGCTAATACGTGAATGCTCTAAATACAGCACTTTTTTACATCAGTTGATCATCTTGTTGGACTTCAGCAAAGGGAAAAGTTAAAGACTGTAAAAAGAATAATAGATGACAATAAAGTCAAATTATTGCAGCAGCATTTGACTCAGCCTGAAGGCTCCAGTGTAAATCCTGCAAGCAAAGTTTTATCACTGAGTAGGATTCTTTGTTCACAGAAATAATAATAATAATTTTATTGGTGCTGTCTTACTGGGACCTGTATGTTGAAATGATATGTGGATCTTGAGTGTGTGTGATTTGTGAGGAGCAGTTGTTACGAGCTCAGTGTTTTTTCCTCACTTGTATTTCTTAACAATACCTCTGTATTCTGAACATGGCAGTACTAGTAAAGGTTTGCCTGAAAGCAGTTAGGTAGCCCATGTCTGCAAATGATTGTTCTGGATTTGAATGGCCTTTTTTGCTTTGCAGAGAGGCAGCACGTGAATGTCGCAGGAAGAAAAAGGAGTATGTGAAATGTCTAGAAAATCGAGTGGCTGTGCTTGAAAACCAAAACAAGACACTGATTGAGGAGTTGAAAGCACTTAAGGACCTTTACTGCCACAAATCAGATTAATTTTGGATTCTCATTTTCACTTGTCCAGGTGGGATAGAGACTGGTTCTGGCTATACCCAGAAAGACAAAGTAAACTTTTTATTTTCTAAACATTTCTTTTTTTCTATGCGCAAAACTGCCTGAAGCAACTACAGAATATACTTCATCTGTGCTTTGCATCAAACTGTGAATGTTCAAGTACTTGCTTCCACTTCTCCCCTTACAAGATGAATTTCATCATCAGTCTCAGCGTGAAGAAGAACAGGCTTCTTTCTCATCTCCCGATCCTCTTCAAGGAGTAACAGTGGTCACTTGGGAAGTTCCTGTGGGGAGGGTCCTTTTGTAAAGATGTCAAGAATTTGTGCTGAGGTCTTTCCATTGCCTTAGAGACAGAACCACCCCAGCCTCTTGGTCCAGAGAACTGTGGGCCGCGTAGGTGGAGCACGCGTGGTACAATGAAGAAGCAGTGGTTGCCAAATTGGTTTCACACATTGGTGCTGAACTGCACAAACACACGGCTGAGCAGCATGCCAGACGAAGGGCGCTTCACTGTCATGTTCTTGGTGTGGAGATAACAGACCTTCAAACTAGCCCAGGAGAGGGTTTGATTTGCAATCTGTATTAACCCCTCCAGGGCTAGTAAAACCTTCTCCATACCTCAGAAACAAATGCACTGAAATGAGCTTCACTGGTCAGTTGTTGCTTCTCACAGCTTATGTGTGCAATTGCGTTCAGCATTCTGAATGCACAGAAAACAGGCACCAACTTCATAGGATACAGGTTGGGAAATTATATTTGGATGGGAAAGGAAATTTTTAAAAAAGATGCAATCGTGATGTTCTCAAAACAGTCACATAGTAAACAGGGGTAACACATGAATGCACTACCTATTCGTATGCAGAACAACTAGCAGTTGAAGCATGGCCAACTCCACTTTAAGTACTCCCTGATGACAGTATGGTCTGTGTCCCAAGTCCTCTCAAGCAATGAGGTTGTTTTTATTTCCCTACCTGTCTTATGCAATGGAAATTACTATACTCAATAGAAATATCAGCCTGGTTTGCTAAATTATTTTTCGAACTTTGAGGCTGCCTTCTATCTATAAATTAAATTGCAGTATGACAAACTACTAGGACAACCTCAAATATTAAAGAGGACTTCAAACACAAATATTCCAACTCCTGCTTCACAAGAGACAATACTGATTATTTGAGCCTTGCCAGGTTAACTAAACTCTTAATTTATTTGGGGTATTTTTTCATGGGAAGGGTCAGATTTACTGAGTAATCTATTCCTGCAACTCAAAATTACTCATGTGCCTCAGATGTTTGCAAGACGATTTTTTTTTTTTTCTGTGCATTGAGGAACTGTGATCTTTCCCAGATTTATGGTGTTAAAAAAGGTAGTTAATATTTGAAAAAAAAAAAAACAAATGCTCTGTACTAAGCATTAGGACTTAAAAAGAATCATGCTCAAAAGGAACCAAAAAAGAATGTCAAGAAGTTGTCAAAAAGAATCATGGGTGGTTTGTCTACTGGCCCCCTGAAGCCAGTCTCTCACTGTGTCAACTTGGGTCATTTGATGGAGGAAGTTTACTTTGGGCTTCTGGTCAAACTTGTATGTATAGAAACGTATGGATAAGGCTCTGGTCTATAGTAATGCCTTGCCTAGCAGAGTATTAACTAATATTTTTTCCCATTCACTCTGTCTCTTTTTAAGATAAATTTCACACACCATGTTCTGAAAGGTTATACAATCAGTGTGACATTGTCAGAAAAATACGTGAAGATTCTGGGCAGTTGAGTCTCAAACACCTAAGCAGTATTAAAAGTTCTAGATTTCTCATTTGAGAGGGCATTCAGTTTCCAGGAGACTTAATTTAAAAGGAGCGGGGTTAAACTTACAGCATTATTGTTAAATCTAGAGTTATCAAGAATTTCAAATTATACTTGTATTTCAAGAAGAGAACATAAGTATCAGAAATGTGAAATAATTCACTTTCAGAAGTTTTGTGGGTGTTTATAAATGGTCTATTTTTATCTGACATAGAGAGTTGATTTTTGTGTTTTTATTTAATGGGAGATGAATCTATTAGTTTAGCAATGCAAATTTAAAGAAGACCCTTAGTTCTCAGCAGTGCTTTTATAAAAATTATCTGATTCTTAAAACCAATGAATACAAATACATAAAACGGTTACATTTTCCAGAACGAGTACAGAAGTAGAAATGTTGATAGTACAGGTAGTAATTCTTGTAAAACATGAAGCTCATGGTGGCCTCATTTGCAATTACATGGAATGGTTTGTCCAGCTTTTGAGAAACAAAAAAGGCTGTATATGCCTAACAGCCCACATTAAGGCTGTTTCTTTCGTAGAACATCTGTTTGCAAAAACGTGAGGTTTTGCTGTGACCCTGAGCAAGGCGAGCTGGGTGCTGAGAGCTGTGTTTAGTGGGTAATGAACACTGTCCAGAGCTTGCTGATAATCACTGGGCACAAAGCCTGGGGGCTGAATGGGCATGGGAGCCTGAAACAGTGCCCAGGTGGGCTTCTTCTAATACAGTTTGTGCAAATTTGTGTGGCAGTGGGAGGAGAACTGTGTCACCCATTTGTCTGTGTGTGGTCTGCAAGTGGCCTGTAGTGGTTTTAGCCTAGACTTTGTCAGCAAACAAAGTTTCACTAAGAAAAGGAATGTTTTTCAAAGTACATGGGGGGTCTGCAAGAATCTTTATTTTTATTTATGCTGCACTGAGGATTTAGGGACACAAATTTATTTAATGAAAATTATAGATTACAATAATTAAAAATGTATTAGACCAAGTACAGGGCTGGCTAGGCTACCCATACATGCTTTACTATTCTTATTGACCCAAAAAGGGAAAGAATATGACACAGGAATCCATTCCTATGTTATTTACCAAGTAGTGAGGTTGGGGTAATAAACTTCTATAAACTAAGGCCATTTGGAAGTAGGATGGAAATAATGCTGACAAGGGGGAGAGAGGATTAGTTTTGTATCTCACGGTTGTGAGTTTTCAAGAACTGATAGACTGTTTTACCTGAAGAGAGGGTTAGAAAGGGCTAGATCCGTTATGTTCATAATAAACAAGAATTGGTTTGAAATATAATTTTTGTAATGTCATTATTTTGCAAAACAACAGCACCAATCAGGCAGTTAAGATATTGTCAAAGGTGCTCTTTTAATTTAGATATTCTTGGAAAATACATATGTATACTATATGTACATATATATATATATACACACAGTATATAATCTACAGCTCTGAGAGCTTTTAAGTCAGGAATGCTGAGTATTATAGTATATGGAGGTCAGGAAAAGAATTTTTACTTTTCTGTGTGTCTGGGTGTGTGTGGATGTGTGTGTGTGCGCGAAAGCTTCCCCTCACCCCAGTAGCTCTGGGCTGCGTTATTTTAGCGCTTATTATTATTTGTTCTGTGCTGTCTCTCAGTTATCCATTTTCAAGAATTTTATTTCATCTTTTGTGGCTTTTGTGAAGTTTGTTTTTTATTGATGAAGATTTTTGAAATTACATAAACAGTTGTTTTACAACCACCACCACCCAGAGTAATTCACTTTTGTGCTTTTTCTCTTTGGCAGCTATATATCAAAGGTAAAACATTTGGAAAGGTTGTTAAGGTGTTACTTTTTAAAGGAACCACTGGTAAGACTTCTGTTTTCCTCCTGGGGTAGTGGCGATGCATTCTTCCTTAGGCAGCAATTTCACCAGCACTGCGTAGTTGCCGGCACCGTTGATTGTTTCCAAAAGCACAATTTTAGCCTGTTGTGCTTGTCAGGACTGCTCAGACACCTGTAGTTCTGGCTAGCCTGGAGTTGGCATTTGCATTGTAGATCACTGTCTTCTCTGGTATTTGTACATTGGTCAGAAAATTGGCAGGGTGTTTGGAATCATTAAGAGGCTCAGGAAAAAAAAAAATTAATAAGGAAAAACAGCCCTGATAGTTTCTGACCTAAATTTGTACCACAGGTTGCTTTTTCTAAATCTGGGCTTCCAGTAAACAGCAGCAGCAAGTAGTCATCTGTTAGTGAAAACTGGCACCTGCTTTTTTATTTTGTTTTTTCATTTATGACAGACAGTGCTTTTTGTTGTTATCGAAGCAAGTTTGATATCAGTGGTTTCAAGTCTATGACAGTTCATAGAGGATTTAATTGATTTTCTAAGACCTTGATTTTACTGTATTTTTTTTCACCCTGGAGCCTGGTTAGTGATGTAACATTTGCCAATGATCCAACCAAAAGGTCATGTATTTATTTTTGTTACACTATGTTCTTTGTAAATGTTTAATTAAAATGTGCACTTTTAAAAGAAAAGAAAAAAAAAACAACAAGAAAACCCCAAACAAAACACAGAGAACAAAAAAAAAAATTAAGATAAATTTTGTTTGCTTGAGAAGATTTCTGGCATAATTGTTGTGATCCTGCTGCCTGCACACAATTCACTCCTCCGCAGCAGTTGACTCCTTCACTAATTGAACTTGCGGATCAGCACCTGGTGCCCAGCAGGCATTGCTTCGGAAGGGCAGGAGAGCTGAGGGGGCAAGAATCAAGTGTGTGCTGTCTAGGAGCAGTACATAGAGGATGGATGTGAAAGTATTTTTAGAGTAGAACTAGTTCAGTGATCCCATGTGGGAAAGGGAGGTTAATTTGGAAGGAAAGCAAAACTATTTTTCAGCCACTTTCTTCCCCTTTTCTTAATTCGAGATTTGTCTGCGGATTTTACAAGCTGCATTCCAAGAAAATAGATCGAAAGGCTTTCCAATAATTTGACACCGGGAAGTAAAGGTACATTGACAGTGTGCCACCCTGCTTGAAAAGAAAAGCACAACCACCTTTCTTTTGCAGGAGTAATGATAATTTAACTATAACCCTGAAGTCTGTCACTGTGAGCAGGTTTTAAAAAGCATACAGTACCTTGATGGTTCTCTGTCTGCCTTGGAACTCATTATTCTGAGCTGTGTCATTTGCTAGCTGTAAAAGACACTGATTTTATAAAAGCTGAAGCTTTTATATCCTAAAGCTCAGTTGGTCTGGAAGGAGCCAGACTGGTGAAGAGAGGTGAAATCCACCGACTGTGTGCTTGTGACAGGTTCAGGTCTGTGGATAGATAGACTTAAGTGTGTGAATCTTTGGGGAAAAGGGACCAGATCCAGGTGGTGTATAGAGGGTTTGCATTTCAAGTGTTTTGCCTTGGAATGTATTTTTAAAATGTATTTGAGCTCTGGCCTGCAAAGAGATGTGCTTGGGCTAGACCTGTTTGCTTTCTGGCACTGCAAGTGCAAGTTTGTGACTTGCTCTGTGGTGAGTTCAGGACTCGCTTTCAAGCAGGAGAGGCAGGAGCAGTCAGCTGTCCTCAGGAGCTGTGTGCTGGCAGGGAAAGGGGCAGGGACAAGCTGGAGTGACCCATGGCTGCCACACTCTGTAAGCTGAGCAGTCCCTGCACTCAGAACTCCAGCAGTTCACTCAGCCTCAGCTGCATGTTTCTCTAAATTAGGGGATAGCTGAGTGACAGCATGGGGGCGGCAGGCCTTGAGCCAGTCACTTACCTGGAAATGGTCATTCTTAAGAACTGAGGATGTTTGGGTGCTCTCCACAAGTTGTGTTTTATCCAGGTGCCACTCCATTTTTTTGTGTGTGTTTGATTACATTTATTTATATTAAAACCTTATTTTTAAAAAGTTTTACAACTTCAAGTTTATATGAAATTTGAAACTGAGCTGCTTACAATGGACTTCTTGGGATGGGAACAGGGCAAGAAGAGGTGCTAGTTGGCAGCCAACCCCTCCACAGACTTTTGTCCACAGATTGGTTGTTCACTTCAGAAATGAGTTGTTTCTACTCTGGATTTATAATTTGAAATTGTTTTGAAACAATGTTTTTCAGGGAAGCTTCCAGAGCGAGGGTTATTATTCTCCCTTTGTTGTGTAAGCTGGAAAGAGTATGTCCACCTCATCTGCATTTCTGATTCTTTACCCAAACCATGTCAGCACAGAACAGGGTATTCGAGCTTGACTCCCACATACTTGTGGAAGTTAAAGACTAAATGAAAATCCATTACTGGGGGAAGATAAATGCTTTTTTACATCTCCCCAAAAATCTAGGAACATCCCTGTTGTGTTCTGGTTTTGTTTTGTTTTTGTTTTTTTTTACTTTTTTTTTTGTGCTTTATCTGTGTTTTAAAAAATTGTACTGGGTTATAATGCATTTTATTAACACTATGTACATATTAGCTGCTTTGTGTTTCAGAATGGTAGTAATTGCTTTGTATATTAAAGTGATTCTTGTGAATTTGTGAATTATTGTCATAAAGAAGTGCTTTTTCTTACTGTAACCTTTGTGGTATAAACTGTCATAACTCCCTTTTTACACAAACATTTATGTGCAGTCACATAAACATGCTTTAAAAAACTCTACAAAGTCTCTTTTTTGAGCAGAGTGTTCCATTTACACTAATTTAATTTAGTAGCAAACGGTAGCTGGATGAATATGGGAAAAGCCATATTTTGAGCAGTCTATGGTGTCCACTCAATCTGTGCCCTGCCCTAAGTATTCAAAAAGTATTCTCCCCAAAGAGAAGGCTTTTTTAATTTTAATTGAATTAGATTAGTCAGAAGTTCAGTCCTGAAAAACAAAGTTTCTCTTCCTCCTGATATTTTTATACCTGCTTTCCAATATACATTCTGCTGGCAATTCTGTTGTTTAATAATGTTTGAAAGGCTTATGCCTTTCACAGTTTAAATATGCTGCATGTCTCACTTTTAAGCATTCCTGTAAACCATGTACTACTGGTCTTTAGAACAGAACAGAAACAGAAGGCAGCAAATACTGCAAGGATCACAACCCTATTATGTAATCTGCAAGGCTGAATCCAAACACTGGGATGGAAGCCAGGAGAACAAATTCAGCACTGGGGTAAACACACCTCCAGTGAAATCAAGGGAAAGCAGTAAGGTCAGGTCATTACAGCTGGGATTTTCTAGTTTTTATAATGCCCTTCACGTTCCTGCTCAGAAAAATCTACAGTAATGAGAGAGAATCCTAAAGAGGGGTTAGTCCCTGAGATAAAAATGCAGTTTGGCTTGAATTTTGCACTGAAAAGAACTGTGTAGTCAGCTATGTATCTTAATATCAATCAAACATTACCTTGGTTGCAATGACATTTCAGAAAAGTTTATTCTCTTGCACATATTTCAGGAATGGTTTCTCAGTATCACAGCATGGTTGTGTCTTACCTGGGCAATTTCCTTGGCTGGGACTCACTCCCTAGAGCCAGTGAATTTCTCAGGAGACACTGCATTGCCCCACTGCTCAGGGGCATATGGCAAACACATCCTTCTACAGGTGAGCTCACATCACCTGTTAGAGCACAGGATCAGTGCAATGGAACCACCCAAAGGAGAGTGGGATTCTCTAGTGCTGGGGTGAATAGCATGACAGAAAGTGCTTGGCCAGAGTGTTGGTATAATTGCCAGACAGCTGCTGGCAACAGCTGATGTCAGCCATCATCTCATACCAGAGCAGGAGCTCCTGTGAGACCTGTGGGTTGGGACACCTGAATTTGCAGGTGTCACCACAGAGGGTTGCTCCCTGTGCTGCTCCCTGTGCTTGACTCACCAGCAGTTACACCTCTGATACTTGTCCTGCACACCTGGTGTGATTCACTTCAGCCTGACTCACTCCTGACCTCTCCCTGAAGGTAAGTGTGATGGGAATACAAAAAACTTGGGAAGCCCAACCCGGGGCAATGGAGGGCAGCACTCACTGCCTGGTGCATGTCAGTTACATTATCAGGGCTGATGCTTGCCCCTAAACACTGTAGCTTTAAATGCAACCACAACTGACATGCACATGGTTGTGGCCTAACTGCAGTACTGCTGGATTTGGTCTAAATCTAACAGGACCTGCACCCCAGTAGCAGTCAGAGGAGAAGGTGTCCCCTTGGAGGGTGCCACTTGCTGGGCTGGGGAGAAGCCACCAAGGACTCTGCAAGTCAGGGGCAAGGCACTCACCTGGGCTGTCAGTGCCATCTCCTGCTTTTCTCCACAATTATTTATGGGCAGTAGCATCACTTCAGCCTTCAAACATCCTCCCTTGAGTGTGCACACAGCTGCTGTGTAACAGCAGCACATCAAAAGAAGCCAAGCCTGGTCTCTTGCTGGCACATTCCTGTGCTGGCAGGATGACTGTGGGCTGTAACAGCAGCAATGGGAAATGTGACACTGAAAACTTAACTAAGCAATTAGAAAGAGATGGAATTAAACTGATTTGTTTTAAAAGTACAAAACTCTTTCTATTGTCAAAGCGAGGCCTGGGGCTAAAACCCCTTCTTGAGAAGTGTGCAGGTTGCTGCACCAGCCTTTATCTTGTGCTTTATTCTGTGCTATTTAAGCAGTCTTTTTAGCATGTTCCTGCTATGGCAACAGTGCAAGCTGCTATGGCTGTCAGTGCTGCAAGCTCCAGCCTCTTGAGAGGGCCAAGCACTGCCAGGCTTTTCCCACGGAAAGTTCCCTTGGGCACTCAGGATCCCAGGCACCAGCACACTGCTTTCTGCCAGCTCCAGCCCAAGGGGACTGAGCTACAGAGCCTAATGAGCTACACATGAGCCTAATGCCCAATCCCAGACGAGCTTGGAGACAAACACCAGTGGGGAGGAAAAGGAAGAGGAGCGGTGAGAACTTACAGCCACACTCCAAAAACTAGAGCCAGAGAGAGCAGGGAGAGCTCATAATTCTTTTCAGCCACTGCTCACTCAGCTGATAGTACAGAAGAAACTACGCCTGACACATGAGAACTCATCTCATGATCTGTTCTCAATTAAAGGTGTTGTCTTCCTTCCCCCAAACTGACTCCAACTCCAGTTTCAGGCTGCGAATTCCCAGCCGGCTGCCTAAGTACTGTTTTAGTGACACCATGTGGCTTCTGAGGATACTGTTACAGCAAGTAACAGAGCGGGAACTCCCAGGCGGGGTCCGAAGCCAAGCAAGGAACTTCGCTGAAAACGTGCAAGAGATGTGCCAGGGATGAAACACAAACCTTAATGATAAATGTGTCATTTTCACATTACAGTCAGCACAGCCCTTCTGGACCACCGACCAGGAAGTATGATGGGAGCAAAAGTGACAAAAAAGTTCCAAAAATGTCCATAGCCCAATGCAGCTGCTGCATTGTTCCGCAAAGCTGTTTGATGTTGGCAGTGCCAAATACATGCACATGCTCAAAGTCTGAGCCTGACCTGAGGCTTTTCGAGTTTAAAGCAAAAAAAGTTCCACATCCACACAGAAAACCAAAAGGCAGTAAAGCAATTCGTGCATTTAGAGGTGTAGCTGTCTTCTGTTAGCCCATTGTTTTCATCAGCTTCACTCTTCCACCACTAGAAAGAGAAGGAAGTCTGCTGCTGGTGCGAGCTGGACTGCTGGATCTTGTGGGATAAACACACAGATGTGTTTCACAAGGTCAAGGTATAAAATCTGTCACTTAGTGTCTTAACTACCACTGTGCACTGAATGCACACTGAAACCTAGACACTGCCCCAAGGTCCCAAGTAATGCAAGAGTACATACTACTCCTGCTACAAAGACTTTACAGAGCACCCTCCCTTCCTAAATAACAGCTCTCAGAGACAGAGGGAGCACAAACAAAGGCACAAAGTGGAACATTATCTAGCAGTACTTGCAGAGTCAAGGGCTGATTTGGTATTTTTAAGACCAGCTTTAGTCTCCTTGTTGCACTTTCCCGGCAGCACATGTGCACGTGTATCTCCTCCAAGGAGCCTTGATGTGTGTGAGACAGACCTGTCAGAGACAACAACTGCTTCAGTACTGCAGGCATAGCCCACTCGCTTGCAAGTCAGGTAAAAACACCACTAATTTCTAAGCTGCCTTACTTGGCAATCCCTATTTCCAGTGCCCCTCCAGTTCTTGTTCTTTATTTCACTGTGCCTCTTCAACACAGCAGTGACAGCAATAGAACAACTTTATAGCATCTGCCTTTGGTTATTTTTGCCTTTTAAGTGGTTTCTTTTACTGCAGCTTCTAAGATGCAGAAGTCCTGAAGAGTTAAAGCATTTAGAGCTGGAACATTAGCTTTTGTTTCACCCACTCTTACTTTTTTAGTTAAGGAAGCGACAAAGGGAAAAAACCCCACTGTAATCTCTTCAAGTTTCCCCCAGAAGTTAAATGTGCTATGATTTCAGACAACAGACCTTTTGCTATAACAATTTGGATGCTGGAGATTTCTGCTACTTGAATCAGTTTCAGAAATTACATTTGATAAAAGGTCAGTGGAATACCCTCTATAACTCTATTCAGAAATGAAGCAGAGGTTCAATATGCAGAACAGAAGTACAATTCTTGCTGTATCAGGCCCAGTGATCAGACAAGACCAGCAGAACAAGAAGCCAGTGAAATAACACAACTGCAACTTCATGCTTAAGAACAAGTGTATTGAGTAGAAACAAAGGGGAGAATTGAACAGCATTAGTGGCTCATTAACAAAACAGAGAGTCAAAAGTCATCCTTTCGACTGCCCCTCTGTGCTTTGTAGATATGAACATCCTTACTGGAATCATAATGGACCTCGGATACAGAGAATCGCTCTCTCAGCATCTTCAGGAACTTGAGGTCCCGCTCATAGCGGATGCGACAGGAAAGGAGAATCACCGTTCGCTCTGAGCACAGGTGCTCCAGCGTCTGAAGCAGTTCTACAAATGTTTCTTCCAGATAAACGATGTCTGCACCCAGGACGAAGTCAAATGCTCCTGGAGGGAACTTATCCAGGTCTTTTCCCCACGTCAGCTCCTTCACCACCGCTCTGGGACGTAGCTCAGGGGGTAAGTTTGCCTGCACATTTGACTCCAGGAACTCCAGTGCTGCCGCCCTGTCTGTGATGGTAACATGGGCACCTGAGGGGGACAGGAGGACATGGCTCACACTCACAGTCCATGTCCCTCAGGACAGCGCCTGGAATACAGTGCTCTAACTCCAGCAGGCTCCTTAGTTCCTGTTAAACATTAACAGCTCCCCTGAGCTGCCCGATTAAAAACAAACAAACAAAAGGACAAAACAAGCAAAACTCTCCTGTCTACAGACATCCTACCCTTCATCAGTCACTTCAGAACATAAAGTGTGTTCTATGTGAAGATTAAATTATGTAGGGGAAAAAAAAACCCATGTTTTCTGGTGCTTTTTCTTAATACATGAAAGTCAAGGAGTTACTTTTGGCCTTTTCAAATGTGACAAAAGAATAAATTACAGGGGGTGTTACAATTAACCTGCTCCAATTCCATATTTTTCTGTAGGAGAGAGGAAGGTAGAGACCCTCTTTCACAGGTCAGACGTAAGTTGTGCCTGTGTGATTTTGCATGGCATGACTGTATTTTGTCAAACTGTTTTGTTTCTATAATTTCAACAGGCACTTTTCACAGCCACTAAAGCTTTGAAATACTAAGTAAACCTGGAAAAGATAACACAAATTTAACACAGTACTCAGTTCCTGCTTCAGCCACAGATGAATCAGCAGCAAATCACTTCATTTCTCCATGCCCTGTCTGCAAGACAGGCTAATGAAAGGCTTATGCAAGCTCCAAGAGTGGTTTCTGTCTGTAGCTTTATCTGCACTGGAGGACAAGTGGAAGATGGGAAGCACAGCTCTTGTTCCCTGGGGGGGAATAGCTGCAGGGCTGAATGCTGCCTGCCATGGCAACGGGCCTCAGCCTCAACAGGGTCCCACCATAAAGTAAACTGCAGTGGCACCATCACTACAACAAATAGCAGCAGGCTCTCAAGTCTAACAAGGAAGGAAGATGACTCAGAGAAGAACCATCACAGTTCATGCATGCAGCTTTGGTGTTCACTTCTATACCAGGCATGTACATGTAAAAAAGCTACTTTTACTACAGTTGTGATTTGCTTTAAAGGAGACAACAAAACAGCCCTTACCTAGTAACGTGACCACTATTCCCAGCAATCCAGTTCCAGCTCCCAGCTCGATCACAGACCGATCCCTGAGATCAATGCCTTCCACCTCCAGATAAGCACACAGGACAACAGCCTAAGCCAAGAGACAAGGGCGATTAGGCACAGGGTTTCAGTCATACTGAACACAGGGTTTCTGGTTTAATCTGAGAGAGAAGGTTATGGGAAGGTGCTTCAGGTCTGCAGCAAGACTTTGTTCAGCCCTTCTTCCACCTCCTGTGTGCACATGTAGTCTTTTTATGCTTTATGGAAGTTTTTAATAGAGTTTTATGGAAGACTCCTACTGGCAAAAGGAAAGAAGAACCACAGAGGTTACAACTCGGATGTGGTAACTGCTCCATGAATCCCCAAACATTAACAGGAGGTAGGAAGAGTTGTATGTAGAAAGGAAAAGCAATGGGGTTGTCAAACACTACAGAATGAACACAGTATTGTAGAAGTCCAGAATAAGGTTTCAAAGTATCTTGTATGTTATTTTAAAAGGTTTCTGCACAATACTAGTGCAGAAGGGGAAGGATATAGGGAAAGTAAACCAATGACACTTCTAGCTGGTTGTATCTAGCATGTTATATGTTATATAGATCTTGATAATGACCCCTCCCACAGCAAGTTCTGTCAAAGTTGATGTCCAGAAAAATCAGCAGCCCTGTACACCAATTCATTTGAGAAGTTTGCTAAAAATGCCACACTTCTTCTTTTAAACTAGAGGTAAAAGTGCAATTTGTGTGTGGACTGAGATCCAACTTGATGGGAAGCCCTTGGATTCCTACAGTGATGCTGTCAGCGACTGCCCTGCAGCCTTGGACCCACCACAAACCCCTCTGTTTTGGATGGTTCTTATCCCCAAGATAAAATCTATCAGCAGTCCTGCAATGAGGTCTAAGCAGTGGGATCCATGCTGTGCTCTGAAGGGTGCCAAGCTAATATCACCAGCCACTGTATGAGAGTTATCCGGAATATTTCCTGGCCGTGCAGGTTTAGGTGGCATGTCTCCCTTGCATTCCTGTAGGACCTCTTATGGGAGAAGAGAGACAAGTAAAGCACAGTTTAACGTTTTCTTTCCTAACATAAATATACATTTTTTAAAAATTAAAAAAAAAAAAAAGAAAGAAAAATTAAAAAGCTTTTCCCTTTACAATTTTACGGTAAATAATTTTCTACGGTGAATCTGAAAGGTCGGCAAGAGCCACAGGAAGCCGCCGAGTGCAGAAAAGCTGCGCTCGCCATGAACACCTACCGCGTCCCAGACCACGGCCGCCACCCCCAGCCGCCGCCAGTCCTGCTGCAGGCGGATGGTGCGGCTGGCGAAGCGGAAGGTGGCCGAGGGGTTGTGCAGCTGCCGCGCTGCCCAGCCGCCCCCCTCCTCGTAGGGCACCAAGGCCATCCCGCCGCCGCCGACCGCAGCCCCAGGCCCTGGCTCACCGCGGCCCCGGCCGCCGGCTCGGCCCT
>VWYP01015839.1:584589-617176 GCA_013400435.1 Pycnonotus jocosus | reverse complement strand
TTTGGGCTTTTTTTTTTTTTTTTTTTTTTTTTTTGCCTGAGATTTTTTTTTCTCTGGTTATTTGGGGGAAGAACTTCTTATGGCTGACACTTTCTTGCTAGATCCCTATGTTTAAACATAGATCTACTTCTTCAAAAATTCTTTGATCCTTGGATAAAGCTAGAATGAGACCTTGCTTGGCAGGTGTTTCTCAGCTGTGCTTGAAAACATCTCCCTGCACTGCTGCTGTTGGCAGAGTTTGAGCAGAGCTTTGCCTGATTCCCTTGAACCAAGAGGAAGAGTTTTACCCTACTGAAGTGGTGGGACAAAGTGACCTGGTACCCTCACCTGAATAAAACTGGGGGATGGAGAATGGCAAGGGAAAAGACAGTCAGGGATAAGAGGGAACAGCAAATGGCATCAGGAGAGGAGCTGAGTGGGATGTGACCATCACACACAGGTTAGATGGGAAAGCAAATGGAAGGGGGCTTTGAAGAGAAGAGTTCATAGGGATGTAGTGAAAGGTTTACCTGGCTTGTGCCTAGAGGAACTCTTGAAAGTTTCAGGTTGTCTGCATGCTGCAGTTATTAAACAGTATTGAAGATGAACAGATATTTGGATATATTGATTGTGTGTGATCTGGTTGTCTGTAGCAGCTTGTCTATAAACCTCCTTGCAGAAGATTTAAATACTGTTCATATGTTTCTCTTATATAATTTCAGCTTATTTCAGGCATGTGGGTGGAGGTTTTTTCCTGGGTTTGGGGTTTTTTTTTGGTTTTTTTTAGTTCACGGGGTTTTTTTGTTGTTGGGGTTTTTTTTTTAAATCCTAGTTAAAATGTTAGTTAAGTTAAAACACTTTGGTGTAAAGAATCAGCTTTTTGATGCCAGCAGCTTTCATCACAGGAAAGGCTTAACCATCTTGTGTTGGTTTTTGTGCCTCTGTTTGAAAATCTGTAACTGCATAGGTTGACAAATACCAGTGTTTATTTGAGCAAACATGAAGCCAGAGCTAAAAACCAAATGATGCTCTGGTGCCTTTTCTTAGTGTTCTCTCTCCTTTTTTCCTTGTAGTCACTGAGTTTTTCACCTAACTTAGACTCACACTTGATGCCCCATAACTATCAATATCCCTTTCCAAAACTGACCAGACATTCATTACAAAGGTATTTGTAGCTGTTGCAAACAGCTGTAGTCTGTGATCTTGACAGGTATGAGGTATTGGACTTTGTGTAAGCCTGAAACACCTTCTGTGGTGTTGTCTTAAGAAGCTTGATGCCATGGCCTCTAGAAACAACCTGTGAAGTACCTGTAGTGGAAATGACTGAATCACAAAGTCATCCAGAAACAGCGATGAAATCGATCTACAGATTTGGGAATTGGAAATAAAATAATTCATCACTGCAGTATAGTATTTGTATTTCTGTTCTTATGCTTGGATGCTGCTGGCAACTAAAGAATTCTCTTTTTTCCCTTCAGTAAGTCTTGCTTTTGCAGCAAGCAAGTAAAAACCTTAGGTCTTAAAGAGTAGTTGGTATGGAACATATGTACATGAGGCTCACGTGAATGGAGACTGATTCGTGTTTCTGGTGTGTTTGTTCAGGCTTTCAGCATAACAGGTATTGAAAGGAAATATATAATCAGAGGGGTTTGATGAAATTTAGAGAACTAAGGAAACAATTTTAATATTTACTTTTTTTTTTTTTTTTTAATTGGTTCTGTGTGATTTACCTTTAGCATGCTTATCCCCTGCTGGCTTTCTTTAGGAGATTTAATGTTTTCCCTCCTGCCTGCAGGGTAGATGTTGTAGAAAAACAGAAGTTCTGTGGCTAGAAGTATGTGTTCTCTCAAGTGTTATCATTGTGGTGAGGTCATACCAAAAAGCTGACTAACAGGGGAATGAACTCTTGCACAGCCAACAAAACACAAAACCCTACTCCTCCCAGATTCATATTGCACATTAAATTAACATTTCTAACAATGTTTCTTCCACATACAGGGAGAAGGAAGAAGTTACTGCAGGAGCCAGGAGGGAAATTGTACCAAACATTAAGAACCCAGACCTTGCATCTGTAGATCCTTGCCAGCAAGTCTATGTTGAGATTTTTAAACCTGTTTTTTTCTTCATTACATCTAGAGTTTGAATGTGCACTTTATTTCACTCACTAGAAAAATAATGTTTTCAGAAGAAAACTCTGAATGTTTTGATTTCAAGAGATAAGTGAGGATAGTACTGACTTAAAAAAACTTGGTGCTGTTTATTTAAATGTGTAGCAAAGCCAGATGAACAAGGTGCAGGTGATGTGAATATCAGGATTACATTAACAGCTTACACAAAAATCCCCCTGTCAGCCAGGTAGCATTCTTCAGTGTTTGTTGAGCTGAGTGTGTATAGCACAGCTTTGCTTCTGTTTGGAGTTCTGAAGGGGTCTCAAATCATTGCAGTAATCAAACACTGTTGATTTTTTTCCCAGTGTAAAAACTAACATTGGCTTGTTATGAAATGTGTCAGTCAGGCTCAGATAATAAACTGCTGAATGCCAGTATCTTTCAAAGACTAAAAAAAGCTTTTCTGTAAAGCTCTTGGACATGTTTTGTTACATGGGTAGTTATATTTCTTTTACAGAACAAACTGCAGGTAAAGTCCAGGCTTCATTTGAAGTTTGCAAATGTGAGCAATTGGAAGAGGTGAAAAACGTACCATGTGCCAGTCCATGTGAGGAGTTGTTATGGGAAGGCTTTCCTTACACTTGCTGTTGTCAGCATGGATGTAAGATTCTAAAATTTGGGTTCTCTTTAATGTGATCCAAACTTTTTGGTTTGGTTTGGTGTTTTTTTGGGGGGTTTTTTTTGGTTTTTTTTTTTTGTTTTGTTTTGTTTTGTTGTTTTATTTTGGCTTATCACTTAGAAAGTTGGAGCTGTGGACTTCGACTTTAGCCTCTGGTGATAGTGAATTGTGTTATGTGTGAAGGTCAGTGGGGGGAACAAAAAGTGACAGCATAGAACTAATTCTTTCTTTTTGTCCTTTAAATGGTCCTAAATTAAATGCAGTACAGGAACATGTCCCTAACAAAATGTTAGTTACTTCTGTGATCTAGCTTGTGAGCTACTGTTTTCCTTCTCATTCAAAGATAAAATCTTAGGGGCATCTTGATTACCAATTCCTGCTTTTGCAGTGGAATTTGGGGCACTCCTGATACTCTGCCTTGGCTAGAATCTGTAGAAGTGCTTACAACCCTGGCAGGTACATCAGGAAATGTGTGGAAGCCTCCTGGGCTCCATTTGGTCCCAGAAAGGATGGGGGTTGTGTTGTGTGGAACAGATCTCTTGGCAGTGTTTCCCCAGCAGGGGCTATGAACGGGTACAATAGGATCATGTTGGGATGTTCTGTGGAGGCTGTAGAGAGCGGTGTGGCTCCTCCTGCACTTTGAGAAATGAAAGAACATATATTAATATGGTACTGATTTTTTTTAAGACACAGAAATTAGTAAATTACTTAAACCCTAAGTCTCCAGTATTTAATATATTATGCACTTTTGCTTTCTAAATTCTTCTGATTTTAGTAGAAAATTTGAAACATTTACCATGTCAGTTTCTCCAGCTCAACTCTGGAGTGTGGTGTAAAAAGCAAATAATTCCTTTCTAATTATGAGAGCTTGTTGTATATTGAAGTAATTTCTGCATCCTTCCAAAACACCAGTGTGTACTTAGATATGTGCTGGGTATTGGTAATGACATTACTGTTCCTGTAGTAGTGCCATAAAGATTAACTGAAACCTTATAAATAGCTTTAAAACATCCTTCTGTGTCTATTGTGTAAATTCACAATATTTAGAAATAATCTTTTAACAATCTTTCAACAATGAGAGTTGCAAATGGAAAGCAACCTATGCTGGGCTCTCTGGTGCATTTGGAGTGACTGGGACAAATGAACAAAGCAGGTTAAATTTAGAAACCAGAGTTGTAACTTTCCTAAAAGGTTTTGGGAAAAGCATTAGAATAACATAATTTGAAGAAGAAATAATTTTATATGAAATTATTGTTAGGAATAACAGACTTTCTGAAATGGATTGGCAGACTTGCTCATCTAATTTGTTATAATTTTTACATCTTTATTGGGAGTGTTAAGTGGCTTGCATCTCTACAGCATAAGGTAATGAAATATAAGGGAAACTCAAGCATTAGTCACAGCTAGTAAGTCATTGAGCAAGTGACAAAATGCAATTTACAGCAAAGAGATTATTGTGTCATTTAATGCTTTAAATATGTGCTGTATCAAAATGTTACTGCTGTCTAATAAAGCAAAGAAAGGGGCTAAAACTGTTAAAGGAAATGCAATAGTTATTGTTCTGAAGTAGTGAAATTATCAAAGGGCTGCTACTTAGTGACATCTTTGACTGTCAGCTTTATTCATGGGGTAATATATGTAGCACGGTGCAATGTGTAAAATGTGTTTGTAATAATTAGAAGTCACCCCTGGAGGTGTGTAAACCATAGATAAGTAGCTAGCATTATAAATTTCTAAAAGCTACACACATTCTTACATGGCGTGGATAAAAGTAAAGTCTTCATATGGATTTTGTGTTGTGGAAAGGATGTAAGATCTTGAGCTAGGGCAGAGGATTGCTTTTAAAATTGATGTGATCTGCCCCGTGGGAGACTGTGTGCACACAGCAGCAGCAGAGGGGGCTGAGATTGTCTGAAGTGCAAGCGAGCTGCAAGGGATTCCTCAAAGGGGGAACGGTGGCAGAGGGCAGCAAGTTCAGGGTTCTCTGTGATCCACTTGGAGACAGGATTGATCTGACAAGCTTGGTAGTATGCTTGAGTAAATGGCTCTGAGAGATGCAGAGAAATAAGGGGAAGGTTGTTTTTAACACTGTTCTCACACAGGTGAAGGGCCCTTGTGCAGCAGCATTATTGTCCTGCTCTCATTGACCTAATTGCTGGTGGGAATCTTCCCTTCTCACCTCTTCATCACAAAGTGTGAGAGTCTGATAGAAAATGTTTTGATTTCTATTGAGTTAATAGCCTCTAAGAACAAAAAAGTTCTGTAGCTGAACTGAATAGTGATATTTATCAGCACTGTAAATGTTACTTATTAGGTTCTTTTGCAAGACTACAGAGGTTGTTTCCTGATGTATTTGGTACATAAAGCATAGAGGGAAAAACCACAGAGGGAAAGATCAGCAGTGATAATTTTTTGTTGTTTTGGTATGTTTTTTTAAAAAATCATTCTCAAGTTCTAGCTTTCTGCTCACTACTGAGCACATGCCCCACACCCAGTGACCCTAACATGCAGGGGCACAGATTGACTTCTGAAGATAAACAGGGCATTTTGAGATCTCCCTGTGCAGTTTTTTCTTCTCAGAGGGAAAAATGTAAAATTTTTATTCATCTTGGCAAAAGTATGGTTTCGTTTCAGAGTGACAGCCCATTCTACGTGGATTTTATCTTGTTTCCATCACTGTGCTTGAGCACTTTGAGGCTGGGTGGCAATTGTTGCAGTTATCATCTTTTGTTAACAGTATCTCTTTTTTTTGTCCTTCCTATTTCAGATTTGGCCTTGGAGTCTAATCCATCTGATCATCCCAGAGCAAGCACAATTTTCCTGAGCAAGTCACAAACAGATGGTAAGCTAAAGTTTTTTCTAATTTAACAAAAAATAGGAAAAAAATTGGAAAAATGACCAAAAGTAGCAGCTCAAGAACGGTGCTTCAATTCCTTCAAAACATAGGGATTAGTAATTAATGTATTTACACAGAAATGTGTTTGTAGACCATTTTACTTAACACTTAAAATCACTTGATCTTTAAAATGCTTCAGTATCAGATTTCAGAGTGCAGATCCTAGTAGTCTGAAGGAGCAAGGCCCTCTTCATTAGTGTAACTCAAGTTTCAAGCAATGCTGGGTTTTTTAATGACTAAGGACTGTTTAAAAATTGTTTAAAAGTAAAAAAACTTGTACTTAAAAAATTGAAGTTTTCTGTAATAAATAATAAGCCTAAGCCATTAGACTGTATCAGTTGCTTTTGAATATGTTGTTTTAAACTGATAGAATAGTTTCAGAGGATAAATATTCTCCAATCCTGGTTTTAATTATATAGATGTATTGGGATTTTGAACTTTTTTGCAGATCCTGTGTTTACATAATAACTCAATTTTGAAACAATTGCTATAGCTTGTGCATTCCAAAAGGCTTTTAAAAAGTGGAGGCACTTCTATATTGCACAAATAAAAGCAAATTCTGACAACAGGGCATTTTGAAGTTGCAACTAAAAAAAGTTTAAGATAATCTTTTTAAAATGCTTTTGTTTCTTTTTATCTTGTTTGAAGCACTGTTTTGCTAAGAAAGTGATGCACTTGAAGTTGGCTGTGTTGATGGAAAGCTGCAGTTTGTCTTAACTTGGCACAGCTTTGCCACAGAAAAGAATTATTTTGACAGCTCTGTCAGTTGCTGTCCTGCTGCTATTCACTCTTGTGGCAAGTGGTAGAATTGTCAGTTGTATCAATTTTGCAGTGCTCAGATAATCTGTGAGCAGTGGGAACAAGCACTAGCCTGGCTCTCCAGAAGAGATGATACCAAGGAAATGTAAAGTCCTCTTTTTTGGGGGCCTCTAAGGTCAGTCTTCAAACAGGCAGAGGGTCTGACCTGCTCATTCCAGACACCTCTGAGATGAGCAGTGCTGAAGGTGCAGCTCACACAGTGACAGAGTTCATGGACTGTCACTGTCAGCCTTGCTGCAGATAATGTTCAAACGTCGTGAACAGGCTTGGTGGGGGTAGTATTGCTTTTAAACATCATTTGGTTTTCTTCAAATGAAATGTATTGAATTGTGTAGACTTGTGTTCATGTAGAAAAAGACTCCTCTAGGTGAGGTAGTAACTATTAAACTGTTCTCTGAAGTTTGTATTAAATTGATTTTTATGGAGAAGCTGGGCTGAAGAATTTATTTTCTAATTTCCCTTGTTCTTCTTTAGTTGACCTTCCACAGAATTAGTAGAATTAATATCCATAAGTTCTGTCTCAGTGAGATATTATCAGGATAACTCATAAATCTGAGTTCAGATTTGTGCAAAAAGACTAAAAAATGTGGATTTTTTCCAATTGTCAGTTTTTCTAAATATGTAAGAGAATGTGGCCTGCTAAACAGTGGTACTGATGTGAGGTTAGACCTCCATGCTGGTCACATTTGTATACTTTGTGCATGTGTGCAGCTCTCAGCTCTCCCTAATGCTGTTGTGTTGCTGCTGTCACAGCTGGAAGTTTAACCTTGCAGTCTCTTTTGAAAGACTAACACAGTTAAAATGATCAAATGACATGGTTGCAGTTATATGATAAATAGGTGCACAGCTTGTGCAAGCATCTTCTGTATAGTGAAATACCCTTTTACCTTCTACTGTTTAGTAGGAGGAGAGAGAACACATAAATAATGCTGGGCACTTCCCTTCCTCCTTGTGTGCCTTTGGCAGGCTCAGGGTGTGCTGGTTCTGCTTCTGTTTGCTGTGGGATATTGGACATTGTTTGAACTGTCTGAAATCATCCTGTTTTTCACGATACACAGCATCTTTTCAAAGCTGAGACTTTTTTTCCCTTAGGAAAGTGACTGTTCCTAAATGTACATGTGAGTAGACAGAAGGAGTATGTAGCTTACTAGCTTGATAAAACTTGGTATTTTTTCCTTAAACTACTTTCCCAGACACTTAAAGTAAAATTTGAAACTTTTAATACTCCTATAGTTTAGAAAACTAGGTTAATAGAATGACTTCATTGAATGTAAATTGGGAAACCTTTCAGTTCACATTCTTTTTCCCTCTTTCTAGTGCGAGAGAAGAGGAAGAGTAACCATATAAACCATGTAAGTAAACCAGATTCTATGTAAATAATATTAAAGTATTGAGCCAAAGACAAATTCAAGGAAACAACTGTAGTAGTTCTAGGTGTATAGTCTTATACATGTTCCAAATCCTCCTTAGAAAGGTGAAATTGAATTATCTCATGCCCATCTCTAAGCAATAAACAGGCACAATATCACAGAGCATAGAATGGCTGATGTCAAAAGAATAAAAAGGCTTTTTTGTTGTTGTCAGTCTTAAGCATTTCAAAACAATAAAGAAGAAAATATAAGCCAACCTGACTGCATTAAGTGTGCTAAACAAAAGCTTACAGAATCCCTCTTCTTGAATGTATTTCAGTTATTTTCTTCTGTTTTTATTTCTTTTTCCCCCTCAAGGTTTCTCCTGGGCAGCTTACAAAAAAATACAGCTCATGCTCAACAATATTTATAGATGACAGCACTGTCAGTCAACCTAACCTTAGAAGCACAATAAAGTGGTAAGGACCCTTGTCATTACCAGGGGCTTGAGGGGCATTGTAAGGGGTATTTGGGATTTTCTGAGGGTCTTGCCCAGAAACCTCTGTGCACCCTTGAATGAGAAGCACAGCACTGCTGCTGCAGGTTGGTCATGGAAGGGGTGTGGAGGCTGCTGGAATGAGCTCTCGTTTCAGTCACAGAGCTCATGGACTGTCCTATTTCAAAGTCGTTCTCATTGTGAGGCAGTGCAGAAGTGTGTCAGCACTGTGGGTTTGAAAGTGTGTGGTGAGGTGGGGAGTGCAGTTCACACTGAAAGCCAAATCATGAAATTCTTGACCTGGGAAAACTTGAAATGGATTTTGTGTGGAGTTGCAGAAAAGTTACAGGACTGTGTTTGGTACTTTCCAGTGATATTAGTCTGCCCTCTAGTTGTGGAAAACCAGCATGTTGCTGACTTGGGATTTAGTTCTGGCCTTTCTGGCCTTTCTGCCTTTTCTTCACATACTTGTTATTTTATTATGTTCTCCAATGTAAATGGCTGCTGGAGCTAGTTTTCTGGGTACCAGAAAGTCAGTTATTTGCACTTAAATGATACCAGCTGAGAACTGAGAAGGGACTTTTATTGTGCTTGAGGGGAAAGGAAGGCTTGAGTAGATTGAGTCCCAGAAGGCTTTACTGATTTAATAGTGTTGTACAGTTTGGAAATGTCTAAGTTCATTTGTTACTTTAAAATCTGGTTTCAGACAAAAGTATGCAGCATGTCACTTCTCCTTTTCTGAGAAACAAAAACCTAAAAAACTATGCTTGTGCCATTTTGAAGTGCTGTACAGCTGACAGCAGATCAGAACTTTGATGATAGGTTCCAGTGATGGCAGCACTCCTGTTATCACCATGAGTAAAGAACCTGAAATTTGGCCACAGTAGATGAGTGTTAATATATGAAACTTACTGCCTCACTTAGCAGAGACTGAAATCTCTTCTTGTCCACTTCTTGGATTATGCTGGCATAACCCAATCTTTATTATTCTCTTTTTGAGACAGTTCCTAAATTAGACAACCAGACAGGGTTAAAACATCTGCAGAATCTCTGCAATGGTATATGTGACATCAAGGAGAACTTATATCTTAGTTGAGAATAGTCCACATTTTCACTAAATATCACCTAATCAGGAAATGAAGGTAAATGTTGAAAATGGTGCTTAACTCTTATTTTGTTGCACAAATACCTATACAATGAATGTAAAAATAGTTTGGCTGGCAGATTTGATTTGGCCAATTTCTGTCCAGTTAAACATCAGAAATGAGATGTGTAGTACTTGGGGATGTGAGAGGAAGTCACTGCAAACTGGATCTGTAACATTTTGCATTGAGTGACAGCTTTTACAGTGGAGTAGTGTGCCTGGAATATGCTTTATTAAATTTTTTTTCTTTTCTGTTTTTTAGTGTAACATTAGCAATATTCTACCATATAAAGAACAGGTGAGTGAACTCTTCCTTTCCTGAAATATAATGACTTTCTTTTTGAGCCAGGGATACAAAATCATAGAATCACCAAGACTGGATAAAACCTCAAGATCACAGAGTCAAATATAGTCTTGGTCACTTCAGTGACAGCTGGTGAAACCCAAAGGAAGTGAAAATTCTGGTGCTTTATGCTGTATCTGTTTTCTCTTTATACCCTCTCTTAAGCAGCTGTGGAAAGGTCAGTAGTGCACCCATCCAATGGCACATAAAACTCCCAAACAGGGAGGGAGGGAAAAACACTTAACTCACCACAAATCAGCCTTTGGACTTTGTTTGACTTGGACTTTTAGCTTTTCCTGAATACAGAGATACAGATTAGTTTTGATGAGTGAAGGAACAGTCGCTCCATGTACAAATCACTCTTGCCATTACAGCTAGTTCCAGCATCTGCTTCTGAATTATAGCTGACCTTTTGAAATAAATGCTATTAATGAGTTTCATCTGGTTTCACATTTTGAGGGAGAACTTCAATAAGCGTAATGCAAGAACATGGAAAGCTATTAATTGTTTAGCATCTTAAAATATTTAATTGTAAGGACTCATCATTAAATGCTTTGCAAAAATATGAGGTAGCTCCATGCCATATTCTAGGAAAAGCTGAACTATAAAATATGTCCCTTAATCCTCTTAAATGAAAAATGATTTTTATTAGAGCATAGCATTACAAATTAACTTATTGTTAAACCAGATTCTTTTGTTTTGTAGAGATTCTGACAGATCATTGGATATTTTTGATGAAAAATCTCATCCTCTCACAGTAAGTGTAATTTTTTTTGTCCTCTGAGTGTATCAGTAACATCTTGATTTATATGGTATAAGTCATAAAAATGTATTAGCACCAAGCCATAGTCAAATTGATCTTAAATTGTCTCCCTATGTATAATACAAAGTGCAAACAGTGACTTTTGAGATCAGATAGATCATTAACAGAACCCAGTCTTTCTAAATGTTACAAACTATGTTTGATTTTATGCTTTGACTATAAATAGAAACAAGCATGTGCCCAGTTCTTTTGTATTCCATGTCTGGAGTTTCTTGTCTGTCTCTTTTCTTCCCCTCTTTAATACTGCTTTATTAGAAGTGTTGTCTGTTTCTTTAGGAAGACATGGTTAGTAGGTATGTGCCTAACATTTTAAATGACTGCAGATAGGAGAATATAATACATGAGGCATCACACAAAGTAGGCAACAGTGAGTTTGGCCTTTTAAAAACAGTAAAACAATATTTTAAAGCAAATGAGCTTAAGACTGCTTGCAGTAACAGCAAGGAGCATCCAGGACGTGATTTTAATGTGACTGGTCCTGGTACACCTTTTTAGACACTCTTAAAGATGCAAAACCTCATAGTACAGGGAAGCTCAAGAGTGGAATGTGTGCTTTCACATCCAGTTTGAGCACTCCTATCCTAATGCCTGTCCTGCAGAACCAATTCCTTTGTTTTTCATGTGAAATTAATTTAGCAAAGATCGAGTGGCTTTAAAATTTGAATTTGCTCTGGGACTTACCTGAGTGAATGCAGAACAACCTATTTCACAGATTCCACTTGTTAACCAACAGATTTTAATAAACAATTTAATATTTATGTTTGTTAGAGTTTCACCCCTAAATATGACCCATTCTGCTAGGAATTATACAATACAATATAAATAAATACAACCCTTTACTCAATTAAAAAAAAAAAAAAAAGAACTTTAGGACAAGAGCTATATTAGCCAAGATTTCTTGTATGGACTGTAGCACTTCAGAGCAAAAAGCATGGATCAAAACTATTCTAAATGCCTGAACTTGTTGTTTTGCATTCAAAATTATTTATGTAAGATGGACTCCATCAGAGAATTTCTTTATTTGACAACCTGAGATCCTTTGATCCTTTTAGATTGCCTACCTCCTATTAATGAGAAGAAAATCAGTGTCCTCTGGGGAACACATAAAGGTCTCTTCTATCTTCCTGCAGCATACAGACAGAAATAGAGTTATGGCTGTTTGTCACACTTCTGAGGGAAAGGCACACATGGCTTGTTAGTTTCTATAGCAATGGTGTTTTGCTTGGGTGCCTACTGTTCCTTCAGAAAGGTTAATTAGCAGGAAGACATCTCTGAACACCTAAAGATGCAGTCACAAGGAGTCCACACCGGGCTCTGTTGACCCTAATGGGACCCAGTTACTGATATCATGGATTTAGTCACAAATACCACTCTTGGTGCTTCCTTTCTCAGTCCCAGTGTCTTGGTTTAAGACAATTTAAAAGGAGAACACTCTGGAATATGTTGCTTCCCTGTATAGGTTTAACCAATCCCTTTCCACCAATAAGGAATGAATACAAGCAGATATAAGTGAAAAAATAAGTTTACTAACAAACAAAACAGCAACAGGCAAAACCTAACAGTAAATAACTGCTAAATACTGAACTGGTGAATCTCACATCCTGTGGGAACAAGGAGAGACCCAAAATGCCAGAAATACCCTTCCAAAGATTAGAAAGCCAGTAACTACAGTCTCTCTGAGACCAGGAAAAAAAACCCAAAACCACCAAAAAGAGGACCCAAAAAGGGCAAAGCCTGTGCTTAAGGCAAGACCTAGCAGCCAGCAAAGCCAAGACTACACAGCAGCAGGGCCCAGCTGCCTTCCAGAGTTTAAAAACACCCAGGATAGCACCAACCCATCCCCAGCTTCCTGCAGCAGGGTCCTAAAGGGACTGGGACAGTTTTTGGGCACAGGTAGATGGGGAATCCAATACTCCATCATGATCCTTGGGTCACCTCAGGACATCCAGTCAGCAAAAACCTACTGCCACATGTGCTTTTGTACCATGTGTAGCACAGGAATGATGAGTGCTCCTGCTCATGCTATTCCTAGTGTTGCATGTCCCCCTTGCAGAGATAACATACCTCTGTTGGTTAGTGGTGTACTGGGACACTGTATGGACAGTGCAAAGTTAACTTACCTCTGCATTTTACTTGACAATGCTCCCTGGCTATTTAAACTACAAAACCACAGGAAAACGCTGCTTTGCTTACCTTACAACTACTAACTTGGTGTCAAGCAGGTATGCTGTTCTCAGCTGCTGCCCTCACTGTACTGTAGGTCTAACTTGGACTGTAGACAGAAATCTATTCCATCTTGCAGAACCATTGTGCACAGTTGGAGCTCTTGAAGTTTCCTCCCTCCAGAAAAAGTGCTGAATATCAGAATGTATCTCAAACATTTACTTTAGGATTGATTTTACAGACTGTTTATTTCTGAGCTTTTCTTCTCCCCTGTGTTTAGAAACAGTTTAGCACTGTGTCAGAGTTAAATCTAGTTGTTCATTAGCTTTGTTGTCTTTCTGGAGCCTCTCAAGAATGAGTCCTATGAAGACAGTGTAAATTACCTTCTATTTCTACCTGTGACGGAATTATTGCCACGTGTTCTTCAGCGCTTCCTCACCTGGAAGAGGAATCTCATGAAGTCTGTTAATTCTGCCTTTTGAGGAGCCTTTGTTTCCCTGGTGTGCATATACCTGTAATTTTCTTTCAGGGAAGAGCATTTTGGGGGGGGGGGTTTCACATCTCTTTCTGAAAAATATTCCATGGACAATAGTTAGCACCTGCAATGATGATGGTAGTTCATGCTCTTTCCTATAGGCCCTACAGATCAAACAAGTGTTCAGAAGAGAGATACCAGCTAAAGCTACTGTGTTTCATTTGGAATATTTGCAATATTGCAAGGCTGCTTCTTTCAGTGTATAATTCTGTTCTGCCTCTGTGACAGGAAATGGGTGTATACACCTCGGTGAGAAGGAACAACCTGTTCTTTAAGAGTCAGTGTTAAGTAAGGCAGATTTTCAGTAATTCCAGGAACTTTCTTTCAGCGGGAAGAAGTCCCAGATGACTACTACAAGCACGACCCTGACCACAAGCACATCTACCGGTTTGTCCGGACGCTCTTCAGCGCCGCCCAGCTGACAGCCGAGTGTGCCATAGTGACACTGGTAAGGAGCGCCCCGGGGCTGCAGCTCCAGCTTCCGGAGCCTTTCCCCTCTCCTCAGTAAGAGAGCAGGCTGAACTGGCATTTAAATAGTTAAGAGTATCCCATGAAACCCTGTTAATGAAGGCACAGTGCAAGTGAGTTCAGTAGAGATTTCTAAGTAGTCACAGAAGAGCAATTTCCTTTTCTGTATATAAATATGCAATGCTTAATTACTTGTCCAATAAAACCCTGTTTGTTTCATAATACATAACTGGCTGAAGAAGGTTGAGAAGAGCAGAACAGTGGGATGCTGTAAACAGTGGGGTGTGATGAGATCATACACAAATATGTTTTTTATTTCAGCTGTGTGGAGGGGAAGGTGTGAGTTTTGAGTTCATATTAATCTGCCTCAAGTGATCAAGAGTCAATCCTATAGGAACTCTAGGAGAGGATTTTTCTCATTATTAAGTCCTTCAATCATTGCCACCTTTCTAACAAACTTTTTTTTTTAAATTAAGCCAAACAGGCTATAACGTTTTTCCCCAGGTGACATGGAGGTACTTAGAATTTAAGAACAATTTTAAGATATTAATCTCATTACAGTTTGTTGTTTGATTTCAGAAAGCATGATGGATTTAAAAATTTATCAATGACCATGATTTTTTTATTTATATATATATATATGTGTGTCTGTGTGCATATATGTATATGAAAGGAAATTTAAAAACCACAACAGGGTATAATTGCTGCTTTAGACTGTCTCAAACTGCACTTTGTTGCACACATCAGTCTTCATTGTGGCTTCTTTCTGAAAAATGGTGTGAAAGGAGAACAGAACTGTCCCCAAAAGACAGTCTAGCAATTAAGGAAACGTAGCTTGAAGGACTCTCTGATAAGGAAATGAGTAATTTAAAAGGCTAAATATTTAAGAGCTATTGAAACTCTGAAAGTAGTTGGAGGTTTTTGCTTTTTCAGACAGGGAAGCAATTTTGACAGAACAGGATGACAGCTAACCCTGGGCAAATTGTGTGAAGTGTTTAAAAAAAATGGAGTTCGTTTTTAAAGTGAATTTTACCACTAGATGGCCCTGTTATTATAGGAACACCTTGAGGCTATTTGAAGGCTACAAGCCAAGGATGGGAAGAAAGCATGAGGAAACCTCAGCGACAAAGATTAATCCTTCTCTTACACTTTAATAGGTGGGGCTTCCCTTACCCACTGATTTATCTGAAGCTGCATTAGAAACTTGGATTTAGATGAAGGAATAGAAGATTAAAAACAATTTATATTCAAATTTGAAAGTGCATATTACTTAGTACGTGGATCATTATAGGAATACGAATAGAAGAGAAATTTCAATGAGGAGATAGATTCCTAGAGTTGGTTAGAGATCTCAGGGGAGGAAAAGACCAAGGCACATCTTTGGACAAGGGTATGGTCTCACTGCCTAAGCAGCTGGTGATGGAGATGAAGGGATTGAAGTCTGTTCTATACAGGGTAAAACAGAAATGGCACTAAAAGCCTTTCATTGGGGAAGGACGGCAATTACCACATCTTTGTCCCATCACTAGAGATCGAAGTGCAGGTTTTAGCACTTCCTGTTAAGCTACAAGTGCTGAACCTTAATCATGATGACAGGCTAATGTGATACTGAGTGATTTGCTATCCAGGTAGGCCCTAAAGAGATCCTGCCAATGAAGTGTGACTCGGTGGCAGAGCTGTAGCAGTGTCTCCCTGGAGGAGCATTGCTCATTGCTCACAACTCACACCTCACTAGCTATTGTGTACCCTGGTGGGCCAGCTCTTGTGGGATAATAAAAAATGGAACCCATAACCCCTGAAAATTTTGATTCTTAAGTGTAAATGGTAATCACTGATACTTATGTGTGTCAGCATAACAGTAATAAATAGTCATATTGGACTGGCATGTTTGCTGCTCAGCTCTGCTCCTGGTCTTAATTACACACATGCAATTGTGGGGGGTTGTTTAGGGTTTTTTTTCCCTTCTTCTTTCTGTAGGTTTATTTGGAAAGGCTTTTAACCTATGCAGAGATTGACATATGCCCTAGTAACTGGAAGAGGATAGTCCTAGGAGCTATTCTGCTGGCTTCTAAAGTCTGGGATGATCAAGCTGTGTGGAATGTGGATTATTGCCAAATACTCAAGGACATTACTGTTGAGGACATGTAAGTTGCAAGGTTTGGATAATCTACAGTGGCGGGGGTTTTGGTTTTTCCTTTGTGTGTGGTTTGTTTGTTTGTGGCTTTTTAAATAGCAATTTTTGTGATCATGCTGAAAAAATATTTCTCTCTTGCTGTGATGTATATATAAGGTGTATATTTAGTATCTGGCCTCATTCTGTTTTTTACCTCAAGAAACTGGATAATTACCCTACTTTGAAACAAATCTGTACTAATAATTTTAATGACCTGCATGAGTGACTTCGAAGTTAGTTTTCTTTACCTTCTTTATCTCAGTGATGAGCCATGGAACAAAACTGCCCAATTTGTGGTCTTATCAAAAGGATTTTTTAGAAGGAAAAAAACCCTGAACTAAATTTGTCCCCTGCCTTTTCTGTTTTAGAATCTGAAGAACTGCAAGGTGAACCATAACTTGTGACTTTCATGTGTGCTTGTGTATCCAGTTAAGGCCTAAACATCTCAAGGTCTGAACTCCTAGTGCTGCTGCTGGCAGTTGTTTGTGTGGGTAGCTGTGGTTGCCTGTGTTACACAGAGCTGCTGCTACAGCTTATCCTCTCTGGGGATATTCTTAGATGTCCTCCAGTGCTGAAAACAGAGTCCCCAGTCTTACCGCTGCTTGTTTTTGTAAGGCTGTTCCTTAGACCTATTTTTGTCTTAGATGTCAATGTCAGTTTTTCAGGAATTTTGAATCTGCTGTCTTTTCTTGCTGCACTCAGCTTTAAGCCAGATTCTGCAGTATGGGAGGATATTCATCCTCATACTATGGGCTGGAGGTGTGTTTATGTGGACTGTAGTTGGCCCATTAGGTTTTCTGTTAAATTCCTCCTCACAAAGTTCTATCTCAGAGCTTTGAAACGCCAACATTTTTGTTTTAATTCTATTTGCTAGCTTGTTCTCCTATTTCTCTTGTTATCACAGGTAGAAATGATACAAGTCCAGCCTAAACCACCAGGCTTTCTGGCCTTGCTTTCATGGCATGCTTTGTGTGTGTTTGAGTTCAATCACAGTGCTGTGCCCTGAGCATGTGTCCATGCTTGTGCAGTGACAGCCAGTCCTAGCACAGGAGCAGACTGAGCTGGCAGAGCTCTGAGCTGGCAGAGCTCTGCACACAGCACTGGGAGGCTGCCTGTGTCATAGGGCAGGATTCCTGCCCCAAGCTCTCTTCCCTGGATTCAGCCCAAACTTATGTTTAAAATA
The DNA here is from genome assembly GCA_013400435.1 of Pycnonotus jocosus. NCBI lineage: Eukaryota > Metazoa > Chordata > Aves > Passeriformes > Pycnonotidae > Pycnonotus > Pycnonotus jocosus. Next base: position 600,018 of record VWYP01015839.1, on the reverse strand, counting down.
CAGTAAGTAATTATTCATTTGGGACTCTTTAGGAGGAGGAATATCTAGTTTTCTTCCTTTTAGGTGAGAGGCTGTATTTCTAAAAATGAGGGCGTTTTCTGCACCAAAACAATTTTTACTATTCAAATTATTTCACATCTCAGACAGCAACCCCTGTTACTTGTTTTATACATAGCCCTTGCCTGGGAGTTCTTTGTCTCCAAATGCAGGACTGTGCCAGCCCTGCTTTTGGGAAAGCATAATTAGTGATTTTATACAATGTACATCTTCACTCAGCCTGGCCCCGAGTGCTCCTCTATCTGAGGAACGTACTTGAAGCGTTGCTGCAGATAATTCTGAGATGGCTGAAGTGGGGTCAGCAAAGCCAGGAGTGCTGGAGTGTACATCTTGCTCTTTTTGATGTCTCTTCTTCTAGCCCTATTAGGGACAAATCAAATTGATAGCACTGAAAATATCGGTATCAAGCAGGATATTTATGCTCTGTTGCCAATGCTGGGTCTGCTCAAGTTGTCAGTACTTGCATTTCCAAAGCAGTGGTGGTGGTAAAGAAAATAGATGAAGTTTAGGCTTTTTTCTTTTTCCCCTCCAATTTGAGGATGGGATTTTTGTAATCCCATCTCATCTGAGAGAACTTAGACCTTTGAATTTAGGTATAAGCAGGCACTGTACTATCCCCTTCCTGACAGTGGCACAGGATGTTCATCCCAGGCTCTGCAGCTGGACAGACTTCACCCCTCCTTGGCTGGATAACATCACCATTACAGGGACCTTGGAAAACTCCCTCAAATACTTGGCAAAATTAAGTTTACAAGTTTACTTTCAGTTCATGGTTGATACTGTAGTTATTGTCAGTTTTAATAGTTGCAGTATTTTTTAAACCAGTCATTTGATAGTGAGTATTCCAAATACAAGAGTTAGTGAGAGAAAATAATTGGCAAAGGATTTCAGTCACAGTTGCATTCTAATGTTGGAGATGGCTGGTGATGCTGCCAAAAAATCCACTCAAAACCCCAGCATCTCCCCAGCTAAAGTCCCTGCTTGGCAGGACTCAGCCAGGTACGGCTCCCTGGGTGGGTAATTCCTGTGCAGGAACAGCCTGTCTACAAGAACTGGTGGCAAGCTTTGTTTGTGAACTCCTCTGAATTCTCCTTTTGGCTCTCTGTATCCAGAATGATCTCACTAACCTGACAGATGCTCTTGTTGAACCACTGCAAGCCAAGCCCAGGGACTGCACCACTCTGGAACTGGCAGAAGGTTTTATATCTGATGTAGTTCACCCAGTTCTGTGTTTAGAAGCCAGGCACCCCTTGTGAAGGCAGCACGGGTGCTCCTCCTCCCCACCAAAGCTTTATGAGGGCAGGAGCTGGGGGCTCTCAGGTTCTGAAGGGATACAAGAGCCAGGCCTGGCTACTGCCACATGTGGTCATTTGCCTTTGCCTCATCCTACTCAACACAGCCAGAGTGTTCATCTTAATTTTTCTATCACAAGCCCTTTTCTATTTGACCAAGGCAAAAGTAGGGTTTTTTAATGAAAGACATTTTGGGGGGCAGTTTTGGGAGGTAGTCCTTTGTTTTGTTTTACTTATTTTTGATGGGGGAAAAAAACGAAAGGAAATTCAATTGACATTTGAAAGTCATCCTTTGTCAGAACTTGCTAGCTTTGATGAGACCGAATCCATAATTGCTGAAAAATTAACAGTACAGCTGCTAATCTTACCATGATTGTTTGTAAGGGGACACATGCTGTTCATTCTTTAGGCTACATATATTTGTAAATAAGGCACAGAAAAAACACGGGCATTATCCTTTCCCAGGTTTTAAACCACTGTTAATAGACTTGTTAATCCAATGAAGAATTGTATTTTTACAGAATTAAAATGTATTAGCCTAGTGAGTACAAAAGGGGCAGTGAAGAGCATTTACTCACAGGGTAAATCAAGCTCTGATCAGCTGATCATCAAAACATTATCTGATTTACATTTCTATAGGCTTATGACCATATGAACAGGAAATTAATTTTGGCACTAGGTTCAATGATACTCAAGTCTGCTCTGCTAGAAAGAAGCACAAAGCTGCTATTCATATTGAGACCCACCACCCAATACAGGACAACACGAATGATTCCTTGGTTTATTTGCCCCCCGCACTCATAGGCAAAGCATCCATTTTAAAAGCTCCCAAAAAAGCAGTAATAACCTTGGCACTGACCTGGTGCAGCTCATCTTCTGGTGTATTCACAGTTGGCCTGTACAGCTGGTAAATTCTGTTGGAACAGATCTGCTACCTGTAGGGACTGTTGTTGAGTTGTTGAACTGGATTGCTCGGTTTTGGTACCATCAGTTTCTTTCTAGGTTAATTTGTAAAACATTGTTTTTCCTTTGTGGAATATCTCTGCTTTAGCTGACCACATTACAGTAGCCGAAGCAGTTTTTTTCATGTCATGGCACTTTCCATGCTTTCCTCCAAATATTTTGCCCAGTGAAAACAGACAAGAGAGTAAAAACTGGACAGTGCCCTTTGACATAGTACTTTGTTATCCTGCCTAATGCTATTGAGGAGAAAATTCCTTCTCCCACCTAATGCTGCTTATTTATTTATTTATTGGAGATGAATCCATGTTGCTTCAAGAGGCTTTTTTCTGTGAGATAATAGCAGCAGCTCTTCATAGATCCATTTGTTGCCGTGGTGATCTGCCTACTCCTTTTGTTAGTCCGCCTCTACTTCAATAAACCCCCTTCCTGTTATCAGCCTGGTGAAAATGTCTGCAAGTTCTTCAGAGCTAATAAACAGCATACATCATTCCTTTCATCTGATCACTATAGTGTGGGGCCGTATGAGAGTGAGAATGGCGCATGAATTGTACAGCTGCACTAATGGAACTCCGAAGAATGAACCTCCCGGCTCAGCCCAGCGAGTGCACGACAGGGCACTGCCTTCCGAGCCGAGCCGGAGGTGCCAGGACTCAAAAGCTGCACCTTGTTTGGAGCACCAGGGAATGACCTGTCTCTCGAAACTAATAATGCACAGCTCTCGGTGACCTGTTTCAAAGCTGCTGGGTTTAAAACAAGCTTGAGGTCTCTTCAGTGTTTTCAGCCAGCTAAAACAATCTTTTTTTTCCTTTGTCTCCTGTCCCTTACGCCTCCTAGGAACGAGATGGAAAGACACTTCTTGGAGCTACTGCAGTTTAATATCAATGTTCCTGCCAGTGTTTACGCCAAATACTACTTTGATCTTCGCTCCCTAGCAGATGACAATAACCTGAGCTTTCTGCTGGAGCCTCTCAGTAAAGAGAGAGCACAGAAGCTGGAGGTAAATGGTCTGAGAGTGCCTGATTAAGGGACTCCTCTGTCTTGTATGAGTAGTAAGAGCATCTGTTGCTAGTCATGTTAAGTGGCAGTTAGAAAAACTAAAAAGCTTTTAAATTAGTATATTACAGGGTGATTTAACCCCTTTATAAATACAGTTAGCACTTCTAAAACCATGCCTAGGCTAAGCTAGAATTCTGAGGAAAGGAAGGGTTTTGGAAGAGATTACAAAAGTCTAGCAGATAGCAAAATAAAATGGATGTTATTTTGGGAGCCGTAGTTCAGCTAGGCTACTTAAGATTGAAAGGATTAGTGTCATATGTAATGGATTGTCTGTCCTTCCCTAGTCACAGTCTGTATTCCAAGCACCTAGAGACAGTCACACTCAGACCCGCCTAAATACTACCAGCTGAAGGTTTCCCACTGCATCCCACTGCACAGCTGCTTTTAGATTTAGAGGCAGCACTCTTACTGCTCTCATGGTTTAATAAACAATTTGTCTGGGGGCAGCTGCAGAAATAACTTGTGGCTTCCCACCTTTCCAGAGAAACGTTGCTTTAAGGTAAACTTTTGGAATAGCCCCTTCCTGGGAATCCTTCAGAATGCCTAGAGGAGTGTAAATGCAGATTACTGTCCCTTTCTGCTCCATGGGAAAGGCTGCCCTTGTGGAGAGGCCCCTCAGCCTTCTTGGTGTGAAGGCTCATTTTAAAAAGCTTTAACTTTTGCAGGGTCAGTCTTCCTAGTTGCTGGAGATATGTAAGACATTTTGAAAATATACAGTTACCTGGGTTCCCAGGGAAATTTCTTGTTGGATCAATGCAACCTTTCATCTGTCCAGGTTTAATTGATGACTCTGCATGTTGTTTTGTTGACCTTTCAACAAAAGCATTACCACAGGCCCTGTGTACACTGATACCACAGTCCCTTTCAGAGAGGAGTGTGCTGTGGATTCTTGGCTTATATTGTTCCATTGTCCACCCCCAATAATTCTGCCAAGAGCTAGGGATTTTATTTTGTCCCGTAAAGTGTCTGAACTTCAAGAATAAGTGTGATCCCTCCTGGTCCTTTGGAATGATAAGTATGATATGCCTATGAATTCCTCCATTTAAAGTTAAGCAACGCAGCTCTTCTGCTTTGTCTCACCCTTGTTACTTGCACTTTAAGCTAACACTGTCACTAATTGTAAATGTGGTTGTAGGGCAGTTCATAGTCCACAGGAAATTGTTTACTGAACTGCTCAGTGCCAGGGCATAAGTGGATGATTTACAGATTGTGAGCCTGTTTTGTTTCTTCTTTCTTAGTATTTGGGGGCTTGGTATTTAAAACCAGAGTAATTTTCAGTACAGTATGTAATTTGCTATTGTGCACTTACTAAGGCACGTATATTGCACATTTTGGGGTTTAATTCTAAAATGTGATAAATACTTAGACTATTTGGGAAAATTTTTAATTCTACTTTTTGGTTAGAAGCACATAAGCAGCTGATAGGAGCCTGTATAAAGCAGTGAATTAGTGAATTCCAGAAACTGAAAACTGATTTACACCATATGGGCAACTGGGGCTAAATATGTCAACACAGGTTGCTGTGTGATTGATGTGCTAGCATTAAAGCAGGATGGAGAGTCTGCCTGGTCTTGCACCAGGAGCTCATGCCGCCAGTGCCTCAAAGAATGCCACTCTTGAGCCAAATGCATGCCTCCAGAAGGTCGGCAGAAATAAATGTAAATAATTATTTTAAAATACACTTAGAACTTTATTCATGCTCAGAGTGCTTTTCACCTTTTGAACTTGCAGAACACTGGGCTGTGCTGAATGGGTGCTGCCTTAAAGGGAAGGTGTAGGCTTGTAGCTGATCACAGGACTCTGAAAGTTCATCTGGTGATAGGTGGTAAATTATTAATGGAAGTAAATGTTCAGGGCTGAAATTCAGTTCAACTTTTTTTTTATTACAGGTATCCTTATTAATTTGCATTGATAATACCTGAAAGCTCCAATCAGAAAAAGGCCTTACAGGGGAGGAGACAGAGTATTTTTTTACTATTGTGTTATTAGGATTTAAATAATTAGGGTTGTTACTAGAATAGCCAGATGAGGCAAGCCAATAAATGGATGAAAAACCAACTCAACACTAGATTGTCTACACATGCTAATATTTAATTGCCATAATAAAGTACCATGGCTGCCCTCCTTTCTCCAGGATGAGGGTGATCCTGATAAGAAAGAGTATGTTGGAAGAGAGGGCATAGAGAAGGTAAAGGCAAAACAGACACCCTAGTAGAAATTCATTCCTTTGGCTTGCTTGCCCTGAGTGGCCAAGGGTAAGATGTCCAAGGGAGCACAGAAACCTTTTCAGTTTGAACCTTTTCTCTCAGAGAAATGCCTATGTGTGTTTCTGCACTGTTAAAATAAAATTTTTGTGCTGCTGTGTGCACCAGACCCAGCTACTAGGGGTGATTTTCAACATAACTTCCACAAACGTAAGTCTGAAATGGATCCAAGCTTTTCATTAGATAGTGAGTCTAGTAAAATAAAGAAGATATTTGCACACAGAAACCATTCACCTTCTTTAGGTTTGCCTTTCTGATGGCTGGGGTTCATGTTGACCTGGGGACAGAACCCATTACTATTTTCCCTCGTGAGCAGTCCTTATTTATTGTCATTCTGGCTAGAAGCCAGCAGTGCTGCAGAGCCCCTGTGCTGTTGGTATTGTACTTGTAAAACCTCCCTTGGAACGTTCAAGCTTCGCTAATGCGGACTTTTCATTCTGTGTCCGTCTGTGGTGTCCAGGCAATCTCCCGGCTGTGTGAAGACAAATACAAAGACTTGTCAAAAGCTGCTATGAGACGATCTTTCAGTGCTGATAACTTAGTTGGTATCCGCCGTTCTAATGCCATCCTCTCCTGAGGAGAGAGCAAGGGGCAGCACCAGGAAGCAGCACCCACAGCAAGCGGAGGAATCCACCACTCCACGCACACAGGCCAGCGGTGATGGTGTCTTCCAGCAGGAAGGAAGCGAGGAGAGCCCATCAGCCAAGGGAGCCCAGAGCTTGAGGAACATACTTGGTGCAAAAGACAAGTCCTTTGTCAAATCAACTCTCTCCTCCTTCTAATGTATCCAGAGGTGCAAAAACAGACTTATCTCCTTCTCTCGCCCACAGATGTTTGCTTACTATGTAGGCCTAGAGCTGTGAACTCTTGAGGTTTTTAATAATAAGTAGTTTTAAATTTTAGAATTTAAACACTAACCACATGACTATAGTTACTATGTTCTTCCCTCCTCTCCCCTGTCATCCAGAGTCTCACTGCATTTGTATTTCAGGTCAATGCAGTGTTAACAAAAACAACACATGGGACTCTTAAAGTATAAAGCCGCTCTGGAGCTGAAAACAGTAGCATAGACACGTGTTGATGGCTTTTCCCTGGTTTGGCTACTAAAAGCTGCTATTTTTGGTGATGTGTTCATACCAAGAAGCTGCCCAGCAGGAAGGAATTCCATCTCTGCACCCACTACTTCACTCCAGTAAAGATTGTCAAAAGACTTTGAATGTTTTGACTGGGGGCAGAGATACGGGTTTATGTATTGTTAAAGTGTATAGGGTCCATGCTGCATTTCTTGTGAATTATGGTGCTTCTCTCATTTTCTAATACTTATATTGCTCTGGAAGAGATGTAATCTGTGTACTTTTCTGAGGCATTGAATGAAAAAGTTGGTCTGGAAACATCATCACCATCCCAAACAGTGTAGCAATCCAGTGGTGAATGGCGTGTGTGCAGCACTGCTTCTCTGAGTTCTACTGCAGATCTCTTGTGCTATATACAGTGAGTTCCTAAAGCTGACATTGTGCATCCATCTGGCTCTCCTTGGGTTTCAGTTTCCTGGGAGGACGTTACATTCATGATGAGACAATAATGAGTTTGAGGATCCTGGACTACCTATCAAGGTAGATGGAAAAAATATTGTGTTCAACTGAGAATTATCAAAAAGCTTTCTAAAAACCTTTTTTTTTTTTTCTTTTTTTTTTCCCCAAGTGAATTTTATCTTGTGCAACTGCTCTAGAGGCTTGGGGTTCGCTCTTTCTGAGACTTTGGAACAGAGCTTACTTTCAAGCTCTGAAACTGAACTCTAAACAGGATAAGTATTATTAGACTCTTCCTGTTACAAGTCTTTGTAGTTATCTTCCCTTCTTGGATCCAAATGCTAGGCAGTGGCCTAGGAGCAGATCTCCCTCCGAATGACACGGGTTTTGTGCACTTCCTCTTACAGCCAAGGCCCAGAAACTTACACTGAACAACAAGTCCATCTGCCTTTGGGAGCGGGGCTGTGTGAGTGCCATCATCAGTGTGGCTGCACTCAGCTGTTGAAGGGATGCATACAACCTTTTGCAGTGTGCAATTTGTCAGCCCCTGGCTCCCAAACCCACAGAACTTGGCACTTCAGGTATTGATCACAATTCAATTTTGAAAATAACACTACATCTTCAGGTGGTTTTCCTTTCTCATGTTTGTATTAAAAGAAAAGCTAATAAACTCTATTTTAATTAAAGCTAAAGGTGAAGCGTGTGTTCTGTACAGCTGTTGGATTCCATTGCCCCTCAAAAAAAGAGAAAAAAAAAAGAGAGAAACCCCAGCAGTGTGTGTGAAGGCCTCTCCATTCCCCACACCAGCCTGTCACCTTCATTTGGTCCCCATGGGCTGGCAATGTCTGGGAGCAGGCAGCAGAGGCCTGGGAGGGACACAGAACTTGACTGGGGCTGCTCAAATAAGCCACTCACTGACAGTTTCTTTGCACTTCAATGGTCTTTAAGTAGGGCCAGTCTCTCTGGAGGCAAGTTGATGGTTTTTAAGTCCTCCCTCGAGGAGCACTAAATTGGAAGCTACAAGTGACCAGCTCCTGGATTGACTTGTGACCTAATTGCTAATGAGCTTTACTGCCCTCAGCACCACCAGGTGCTCTGTGGGATCAGTCTGGTGCACTGTGCTGTGGGGCTGCTCCCAAAGCAGCCACTCACTGTGAGCTGCTCAGCAGAGACAGGGCACTCCTTTCCCTTTCTTGCCAGATGAGATGGAGGCTCTTCCTGCTGATCTGGATGGCAGGTGAATGACATCTCAAGCTGATGGCTGCTTCTGCAATACATCCTGCAGGAGACAGCTGCTGTGGACCTAATTTTGCTTTGAATATTACCTGGCTTTAGTTTTACTGTAGCCCGGAGCACATTATCAATGGGATTTTGATCTGTTCAGCAGATACTAAGCAGGCCTGAACTTTACCTCAGCTTCTTAAGAGGGAAAAAAAATAGCAATTCCATTTACCATTCTGGTACCCCTAAAAGAGTTAGATTCTGGAAAACACAGCTAGTGTATTTCTTAGCTAAACAATGACATGTAAACCATAGAGCTCCCTTTGGAAGTGCTGGGCAATAATAGTATTTCAGAAGGAATTGCATTTAGGTCGTTCTGCTGGACAATGAACTGTGGAGGGGAAATACCCTCCAATTTGCACTATTCTATATGCTGGCAACACTTTTCTCAAAGAGGCAGAAAAAAAATTGCAATCATGGTCAGAATACTGGAATTGCAGAGACTGTTACCTACCTCTGCACCCAGGGAAGAGCAACTGGCTATAGGATCAATGTACCTTGTTTTTTCTTAATCCAACAGCTGAATAATATTTAATCTATGTTGAGGTGACCTGCTTTCAGTTCCAGGGTAGCACTGCCCATCTGGCAGTAAGTGCTGTTTGCAGAGACAATAGCTGTGTTATGGCCCAGCAAGAGTGATGTGAGCAGCAGCCAGACTAGCAGGAGCAGTGTGTGCTGGCAGCCAGCAGGGGCAGGAGGCCATCGAGGTGTTTGTGGGCTGCAAGATTCCCTTGGGCTCCAGCAGCCCCTTCCCTTTGTGTACAGGGACTGTGTATTTTGTTTCCAAGGGAATTTTACGAGAACTACTTCAGTTTGGGTTTGGCAGTTAAGAGGACAGGCACTTGAGAGATGGAATAAATGTCAAGACCACTGCTCCTGCATAAGAGTATAGGTGTCAAGCATACCCTGAGCAAGCAGAATTGCACAGAAGAGCCATTGAGGCAAGAGCTTGCACAGGAGGTTGGCAGGAGTGCTCAGGGCAGGGTGAGTTGCTCCATTCAGAGCTCAGCACTGGGCAGGCTGCAGCCCCCATCCTGTCCTGGGATTTCCCGTAGTGCAGGACAATGACCTAGAACTGGCATTCCATGTCATTACCTGGGAAAACTATCCTTGCACCAAATAAGCTGTTTGCCAACAACAGTGAATTTCAGGGTGCTGCCAAAGTGACTGCAGTGTCCTTACTAACACCCACCTCCCAATGGACTGGCAAAAGAGCATTTAAATGGCCGAGCACGGGCCTGTTTGTCTAAGGATTAGGAAAGTCTCAGGCTGCCTTCACAGACAAGGCATTTTGCAGGTGAAATAACCACTTTGGCTTCTGATCTATGATATTAAAACCTATTTGAAGAGCCACATGGTCCCCGTGCCATCAGACACTGTCACTCCCCATGCCACCCAGCCTGAACTCGTGCTGTGTTTGCACCAGGGAAGCCGGTGAGTGCCTCGAGCGTGGCTGAGGTTGACCAAGTGGAACCTGGAGCAGCCAAGCATTGGGCCAGCTGTGCGGGATCACGTGTGTGCTCACGGGGACAGAGTCCTGCAAGTGACACACGCTGCCTCCAGGAAAGGCCCTTCCCTTGCTCGGAAACAGTGGCTTGAGGTAGGCGGTGGATGGCAGTGCTGCCAAACTCCTGTTTACTGAGGAGCTGAGGACACAACAGCTTCCTGGCAGGCAAGAATGACAACAAGGCTGCCAGCAAGGTGCTGGAGTTACTTCCGGGAGCAGGCAGTGAGTGTCCACAGCTCCTTGAGAAGAACCTGATGCTGAAATGGTTCATGTTCCCTCCACAGCCCAGAACTGCTGCCCTTCAAGCGACAGGATCAGCTCCAATGGTGTGTTTTGCCTGTACTTGAGCATGGAGGGGCAGATCCCTGCAGAATCAGGTGAGTCAGGCTGTGGGACTGTCAGGTTTATCAGTGGGTGCTGGAATGCTGCTTCCAGGTAAGAGATCCTATCTGGTGGGACCTGGTGTGTGCCTCCACACCTAACTAGATAGCAGAGTCCTGCACCATTAGTCACCACGGAGCCAGCCTTAACTCCTTGCTGTCCCTCCCCAAGCGCTCCTCGCAACAGGAGAGGTCGCACAGCAGATGGCAACAGGGCCACCCAAACGGGCCGGCGTGCAGCATCCTGCTTGGTGTGGAGCTGTCATCTGCTTGGCCTTAGGAGCATCAAAGGGCACCTCTTCAGGGCCTGATCTCAGCACAGGGCAAGGGACACGTACTGTGCAAACTGCAGAACGCCAATAAAAGTTGATAGTTAACCCTCTTTCAGCAGCGAGGCGTGACCTTGGCCCGTCAGGGAAGGCGCTGTCAGCGCGGTCACGGGCACGGCCCCCCCGAGCACAGAACCCGGCTCAGGGCAGAGCCCGGCTGCACACCCAACCCAGGCACTGAGGGCAGGGATGTGTGGCATCCCCCGTGCCAAGGGCAGCGCTGCGTGGAGATCGTGCACATGGAACATGCTATTCCTGTGCCACACTACGCAGTTGCCTCACCAGCTCCCCACGATCCCCAGTGATAAGAGCCCTGCATGGCCCTCCAGCACACGCCTCCCCCTCCCCTGACAGGTAAGCTTTTAAGGTAATAAATACTCTAACAGAAGCAGAAGTAAAGAAAACAATACACAATACTTTTTATCATCATAAATAACTAATGTTGATACTTCTCTTTGAATAAAATTTCTTCAGCTTTTCACATAATATAGTACAGTTATTTAAGCAACATTGAACAGCATCGGTAACGGAAGAGGCAAACCCAACATGTAAATTGGCTACAGCAGACAGGGCACACGGCAACGGCTCATTCCCTGCTCCTGCCACTTGTTGCTGAGAAGCCAGGCTCAAACACGAGTTGATTGTATTACCCTACCATTAGATCAAAGCTGAAAACGCTCTTGCATTTTTCAATAGGCAACGGTTTGTAGCTAATCTTGGATTTCTTTACACAGTCAGTTACACTTTGGAAAAAAACAAAAACAGCAAAATACCACCCTTGACATGGTTTTGTTCATTGCATTGCATGATGTATGTTTAACTGTATCTACAAAAGGCACTATAGAGAAAGAGGAGTCCAGCAAGGTGCAGACTGGAGGAGGTTGGAATCATTTAATGCCCTGGATTACAGCACAAGACTACCCACAGTGTCTCTGCGCCTGACCTGCCTCACTGCTGAGAACACACCTATCCTTAACCTGTATCAAAGGTCACTACGGCTAATGTATGTACAAATTGGGCTATAATACAACTATTTACACTTTGTAACACAATATGGTGCAATTCTGTCCACAATAAAGCACTCCAACGTGCTGGAGGGGGTGAGCCCTATTTCAAGAGTGCAGATGGGTGCAGCTGAACAGCCCCTGGTGAGCCCTCCATCCCTGCACCTCTGTCTCCTCTACCCAGGACACCCCAGAGACACTCATGCAGTACCTTTATCTGGAGACATGCCACTGGAGTGTTCCTTCACTTCCCAGGTTTTCGTTTTAAAATGAGGTGGAAACCTTTTGACTAAAGCAGTCCACAGGTGTTAAGAAAAACCTCAGATCCTTGCAGTCCTGCAGGAGCAAAGCCAGCAGTTGTTCTCCAGTGCTTGAGCAGCTGGGTCACAGTGCCATGCTTGAAGGAGGGCGAAAAGGACTCAGTAATGGCTGGGTAGTTACATACATCACCATTGCTTAGGGCAGGGGAAAAAAAATAAAATGCAGGTGCTTTCACAAGTGGCCTGAAGCCAGAGGCAGCCAGCCTCATCCCATGCCACAGCTGGAGCCCCTTGCCCTGGCTGCATTTAGTGACTTTGACAACAGAGGCCCTCACCATAATTCTACTTACTGAAACCCAGCTGTCACCCCTGCTTAATGCTAGGCATTGGTTCTGTCAATGCTCAGCTGCTGTTTCATCCAGGGAAGTGAAAAAGACTTGGGAAGTTGGAGGAAAAGAGGTGTGAGCACTCTAAGCTTTCCTAAATTAACTGCTCCTTCTCAAACCTGGTACTCTCTCTAGCAGAGGCACAGCTTTGAAAAAAGCAGCAACAATATTGAAGCCAACTGACTGCAAAGCCCAGCTGCTGCTCTGGAGAGACAGCGTGCTGCCTGGCTGAGACATCCCCATGCAGTCACTGCTCACTGCAGGGGTACCACCGCCCTTTTGGGGTCAGTTGTGCCACGCTCAGCTGCTGCGCCACATGTCACAGCTGGCAGGCAGGACACAGGGCCTGCCTCCCTCGTCCCAGGTAACTCACAGGGGACAAGGGAGAAGGAGGAGCTCACCCCGCTGCAGAGGCACGAGCAGCACCGACCCTTCCCAGGGCAGCTCAGGAGAGCCCTGCTCTTGGTGCCAGGGCTCCTTGCAAGCCCGGTAGTGGGCCTGCAGCCTCACCACCCACACGGCCCCTTCTGCAGCCCCTCGGCTCCCCGGGCTGTGGCTCCAGGGGCAGTGGCGCTGGCTGCCCATCGCAGAGCAGGGTGCCAGTGCCACCCAGCTGAACCCACCGGAGCCAGCTCCAGACCAGTCCTGAGCCCCTGGCTGAAGGGAGCCAGACGTGCTTGCCCAGGGCAGGAGGGACCGCAGGGGATCACCTGGTCCCTGCCTGCACTGCAGACAGCTGGGACCCTGTCCCTGTGGCAGATCCTCTCCACGGCTCCTTCCTCCTGCACTGCCACCACCCCTGAAGCCTCCCTGAGCCCGTGCAGCTCCCCCGCTCCTGCCCAGTGCGCTGCTGCCTGAGCAGGGCCAGCGGCTGCCTCACTCCAGAGCCCCCAGGGAGGCAGCACCCCCTGCCAGCTCTCTCTGACCCACCCTCTGGGCTTTAGTGACAGGCTCAGTGGCAGTGCCACCGAGCGTTGGGGGCCACCATCTGCCCTGTCTGCTACAGCTCTGCCTTTCACCCCAGCACCAGCAAGACCTGCCCAGAGGCTTGTTGCGGGACACAAATCAGTGCTTGAGGGCTACTGCCACCTTACTGACCCACAGGCAGCAGTGTCCCAGGATGACAACCTGGATGTGGGACCCCAAGTGGGGCATACGCGGCAGTGCCAGGCTCCAGGCCTCCCTGTCCCTCTGCCCCCACATAGCTGGCAGCACCTCCCCCTGCCCTGCCTGGGGCTGCAGCTGCTCCGTGCCCATGGTCCCAGGCAGCGCCACCATGGTGGGGCTGAAGATGCCAGGGCTGGCCCAGCCGTCACCCCCTCTTCTGTGGCCCAGGGTCTTACGCAACCCTCTTCTCCCTGTGGCTGGGGTCACCGAGGCTCCCTCCGGTCACACGTGGGACAGTGGGACCTGCTTGTGGTAGGAGGCCATACTGGGCAGCACCGTCCTGCCCACCAGGGCCGGGCTGGCCTCACCATACACGGAGGCACCCGCAGGCTTCCTGGCCCGGCAGCAGCGGGTGGTGAAGCGCCTCCAGGACTCCAGTGTCTTGCCAGACCAGATCCAAACGCCGGAGGTGATCCCCACCACAAGGCACATGAAGTACTTGAGCATGAAGACAGCATAGTCAGGCTTGGGGCGGTGAGGGTCCCCCGGGCAGGAGCAGTTCTGTGCCTGCTCCCAGGCCTCCCTGTTGTGCTGCTCGTAGATGTAGCAGGCAATGACGATGGTGGCAGGCACAGTGTACAGCACGGTGAAGATGCCGATGCGGATCATCAGCTTCTCCAGCTTGTCAGTTTTGGTGCCGCCCTGCTTGATCACGCTGCGGATGCGAAAGAGAGAGACGAAGCCAGCCAGCAGGAAGAGGCTGCCGGTGAAGAGATAAACCACCAGCGGTGCCAGTACAAAGCCACGCAGATTCTCCAGGCTCTGGTTGCCCACATAGCAAACCCCAGCCACTGGGTCACCGTCCACAGAGCTCAGTGCCAGCACAGCGATGGATTTGGCACTGGGGATGAGCCAGGCAGCCAGGTGGAAGTACTGCGAGTAGCTAGCGATGGCCTCGTTGCCCCACTTCATACCAGCTGCCAGGAACCAGGTGAGGGAGAGGATGACCCACCAGATGGAGCTGGCCATGCCAAAAAAGTAGAGAAGAAGGAAAACCACGGTGCAGAGAGCAGGGCCTGTGGTCTCGTAATGGATGTGGTGGTGCTCTGGGTTGCAAGCCACACTGGCGTGCCCTGCCACCAGCCGCACAATGTAGCCCATGGAGACGAAGAGGTAGCAGGCAGAGAGGAAGATGATGGGGCGCTCAGGGTACTTGAAGCGCTCCATGTCAATGAGGAAGGTGGCCACGGTGGTCGAGGTGGAGAGGAAGCAGAGGATGGACCAGAGGCCGATCCAGAAGGTAGCGAAGGTCTTCTCATCCTGGGTAAAGTAGGGCTGATAGCAGGGGATGGCACAGTTGAGTACCTTCCCAGTCCTGATGCGGTTGTACAGCGGATGGGACTCCTTGGAGATGGGGATCAGGGGCGCTTTGCACTTGCAAGTCTGACCACAGTCCAGCCCCGAGAGGCGCTGCCCATCGAGCGGCGTCAGGTTTTTGGCTATGTCCTTGGCAGGGCGCGTGGGCTTCCCAAAGAAAGGCGGCAGGGTGGTGGCTTCCGTGTGGTTGTATCCCATGCAAAGCACCTCGGTGTCCCCCAGCACCGGCAGGCGGTCGCAGCTCATCCTCTCGGGCCAGGCAAAGCCGTACTGCTGCATGATGGGCGAGCAGCCGGCCTTGGCCCGCTCGCAGACGGAGCGGCAGGGGGGCAGCGGCTTCGTGTAGTCGGACAGGCAGATGGGGGTGTACATGCTGCAGAGGAAGAAGCGCAGGTCCGGGGAGCACTGGATCTCCACCAGCGGCCAGAACTGGTGCACCTCCAGCCCGGCCTCGTCCTGCGTGTCGTGGTTGAACTGGTTGGGCATGTAGGTGAGGTTGTAGCCGATGCCCTTGCACATCGGCACCGTGATCTCCTGGCACACCAGCGCCTTGGAGGCGGCGCGCCCCGCCGCCGGCAGCCCCAGCAGCAGCGGCAGCCCCAGCAGCAGCGGCACCGGCAGCCCCCGGCCGCCCATC
>VWYP01015839.1:496546-584478 GCA_013400435.1 Pycnonotus jocosus | reverse complement strand
CGCGCCGGGCACCGCGTCCCGCGGAGAGAAACGCGGCTCTGCCCCGGCCCCCGCTGCTGGAGGCGCCCCGCCGCTGCCAGGAGTCCTGCGGCGGCCGGCGAGCGGGCGGCGAAGGGAGCAGATGACGGTGCTGCCGAACCGCTGCTGCTCCGCATCTGTGCGTCTCCTTTCCCTCCTGCCCGCCGGGCCCCTCCCGACACCCGGGACCCTCCGCCCCCCAGTGCCTCGACGGCCCGGCCCGGCTTCCTCGGCTGGGGGCGAAGAGACAAGCGGCTGGAGGAGGAGGAGGACAGGCGGTGCCCGCGGCACTGCTGCCGCTTCGCCCCTTCCTCTCCTCGGGCCCTTCAGCCCCTCTTCGCGGGAAGGGGCCGGGGTCTCGCCCGCCGTAACGGGATTGGGACGAACGGGCAGGGTAGGGGAAGGGAAAGACGTGAAAAGGTCCTGGCCGGATTTGCCTGGCTCCGGCCATGGCACATCAGCCCGGGTACAAGGGGCACTGTAGCAGCTACCGCCGCTGCCTCCCGGCGCTGCCCGGCGGGACAGCGCTCCCGACCCCCGGAACGCTGAGCTTTGGCACGAATGGAAACCGCCCCTGCCCGGGTGCAGGCAGCTGCTCTACCACATTCCTGCCCCGGATTCCGGTCACCATCCTCTCCGCCAGCCCTTTCTCCCCTCCCAAGCGGGTGGCAGGCTCTGGAGCGCAGCGCGAACCAACGAGACCGTGCCGGGGCAGAGGGCTCTGCCCAGCGCCCTGGGACCGCGGGCTCCTGCCAGGGCCACCGAGGTGGTCACGCGCAGCTGCCAGGAATCCCAATCCTCCAGTCCATGCATTCGTAAACACCGAAATTGCCAGCCTGATTTTCAAGCGCTTCCCTGAAAGCACGGCATTTTCGGGGAACACAGGGAAACAGACCGGCTTCAGAAGCCAGATTCGGGGGTCACAGACTGCAGCTGCTATGACAGAGTCTTATTCTGGCCAAGGCAGAAGGCTGCTCCCAAGCCCTTGCACAGGAGTTACTCACTCCACATCAGTGGATGCGGAGGGAAGAGCAATTTGGACCAGAGCACTTGCATCCAGCCCTGGATCTACTAGTCAAGACATATCCACAGCACTTCACAGATACAAATAGCTTGCATTCCAGGCCTGGTGCTGGGGAACACCAGCACCCAAAATACCCCTAGCTGCACCCAGAGCTCACAAAGCAAAGATTTAAAGCATAACTTATCTTCTGCCTTCCTCCCAGAAGTAAAACCTGGCTTGCTTATTGCTCTGAGGCCAGTGGCTGATGTACCCACAGGCAGAGCACTGACTGCTGATGACCAAAGTCATCAGGGATTTTAAGGCCAGAGACCTCACGACCACCCCTGAAATCCACATCCACCCAGCCTAGGCATGCATATTACTTGGCACTGTCAACTTTGTTGCTTAAGATTTTTTTAAAGGAAAAACAATCTGACATCTCAATACCTCTTTGCTTTACACTCTAAGTTTTCCCTGTATAGAGCTATACAGAAGAAAATTACAAGTCACATGTTCCTTTGGAAGACAGTGGCATATCCTTGTAGCAGGAGTCATAACTTTTAATTCTCCCCAACAATGAGTTTCTGTGAACTAGCAGCCCAGCAGAAAGCAATCACAGACAGTTTCATTATGGCTGTCAGTTGATTATCCAAATTATAGCTGAGAGCAGAGGGCAGCCTTTTTATTATCATCATTGCTGTACAATTAGAAAATGCTGATGAAGCTCCATAAGAGCAGAAATTCTCTTTTTTTGTTGGCATTTTTCATTTTTATAAGCATTCTCTTGGGCAATATCTTAGTTTGACTTGACACACAATGGGGAATGGGTATATAAGTGGGAAGGGAAAAGATAAGAAGGGGAAGATGGGGCAGCTCTTCATTTCAATTAATGTATCAACTCTTGTAGCCTGGTTCAGGTTTTGCCACTCCTCCAGATATATCTAATTCTTAGAGCCTGGCTGTAAATAATGCTGTATTTGCTACACTGGGGACACATAAAACCCAATTAAGAGCCAGGTAGACATCTGTTGGCTTGCTCTGTGCTTCTGTTTCCCTTTTGTTTTTTTATGAATATGTAGCAGAACAACCAGAGCAGGATTAAATATGGTATAAGTGCAAGTGCAGTTGGTAGGTTTGTTAGTCATCTCTTCAGTAGGGGAGAGTACAGTGCTTTATGTGCATCCAGCACTATTAGTAACAGAAGATGTGTCTGCACAAAATTTACTGCATCAAACCCTGCAGACAGAAAAGTGTTTCCTGGCCCAAAGAAAATGCTTCTGTAGTTAACAAGCATCCTAAATTATTAAAAATCTCTTTACCTTTTATCCATGTGCAGGAGTGTCCATGAAGCTCCACCATGCTAAACAGGTCTGCTTGAGAGTTCATCTAATCCCTGCTCCTGGCTCCAGCCCAGAGGAGGCAGGCATGGATTGACAATACGGGTCCTCACAGACATACCTTCCACCCACTGAGGCATTTTCAGCTGGGATGCAGTGGTTCCTAGTAGAAGCAGAAAGTAAAAAGGTGATAAATATTTCTGTATTTGGTTCTTGCACTGCTGATTGTCAGCCTACACTGTTTACCTGGACAAATTGCTTTTGTGAAGGTTACCATGACTTTTAAAAGACTTTAGAAAAGGACTAAGGGATTTTCCTTTGTAAAGACTGGCTATTGCCCTTGTTAGAGGACTCAGCAGACTTTTGCAAAGAGCTTTTCAGCTCCGGCTTTGGGCAGGGACAAAGCCAGAGAGCACTGATCTCGCTCTTGGCTTTGCTGGTACCAAAGCAGGGCAGGAACCTCCTGCCCCTCTTGTCATAGGATCAGCACACCACCCCTTGGCCCTCGACCCTTCTTGCTTGAAGCAGCAAATCCTGGTTTTGTCTGCACTGCTGACAGGACTCCGGCTCCCAGGAAGGGAGCAGCGGGGGCCCAGTGCAGGTGACTCTGGTCTCCCGGTGCTGGTGGGCAGCCTGCCAGTCACCCCAGCTGGAGGCTGTGCTGGCTCAGACATTGCTCGAATTAGCAGTGACCCCTGATAACAAACTGCTTGAGTGAGGGCGTGCTGGGGACCATGAGGTGGTTTGCAGCAGCACAAGACTGTGCCTTACTGCTTGCCACGAGTGCAGGAACAGACATCACCTCTGGAATCACAGTGCAGCCCCCGGGCAGCTCCAGTACAGCAGCCCAGTGTGTACTGCTACAAAAGGATATCAGCGTTTGCCCCAGGCTGAGGACACGGCTGCACCCCGCACCAAGGCAGGTGTGCTTCTGCTTCCACCTGTGGCAAGTGTTTGCCTTCCCAGCCAAGAGCTGCAGCTCCAGGCTGCCCGTGCTGCAAACCAAGACTGACCTGGTGTAACAGCACCTGGAGCTGGGGCTCCTGAAGAGCAAGGTTCTTGCTGCACTACAGGCAGAAGAGACAGGCAGGGAGACACAGGGACTCTTGGCCCTTTGCAAGCAGGCAGAGCAGAGTGAGAATCACTGCCAGCATTTGCAGAGGGACCCTGGTACCCAAATCCTACTGAAGTGCAACAGCAGCAGGGGTGAACTTTTCTCATGTGCCCAGATGAATTAAAGGCTGGGACCTGGGGACAGGAATTCAGATTTAAATCACTTGAATGCTTTTCACCATGCCTTGCTGAAATTCCCTTAAAAATCCTATCTTACATCAATACAAATTTTTTTAAACAAATTGCACCTGTGCAATTACACACCTTTACATATTGCAGGAAAACGGAACTATGCCAAACTGTAGCCATATCCAAAAAGCTACACAGAACTTGAAAACATTTGAATGAATTAATCCAAAACTTGATTTCTAACAGTGACACAGATTTTACCAACACCTTACAGAAGTGCTGCAGTTTGTAAAATGCCACCAAAAGTTCAGGTAAGTAAGACCAAAATAAATTCAGGAAGAGTGGCTGCACATAAAACTGCTCTTGCCAAACTCATCACTTATTAATTAACTATACTTGTACATACAAGTGCATATAAACTGTATGTAATAAGTTTTCTTTGGCCTCCCCAGGCACTGAGAACTTTCTCATGAGCCACAGTTGGAACACTGAAGGGACATTCCTGTCCTGAGATCCCACTACCACAGCATGCAGAGGCAGGATCAGGGCCCTGGCCCAGAGGTGCACGAGGGTTGGTGGTGATGAGGATGAGCCTCTGCCATGCCACAGCCATGGCTGGTCTTCAAATCTCCTTGCTGTGACTCACACAACACTGAGATAAAGAGGAAGCAGTGAAGTTCTTTACATCTAATTTTCTTGGGAGGTATAGTGCAGCCTGAAACATCTGAAACTTTTCAGATATGCAGTTTTTGAAACACATCACGTTATGCTTTTTTTTTTTTCTTTTCTTCTTCTCTCATGGGGTCTTGAAAAGAAAACAGTCCCCATAGTGAAGTTGACATGATAAATTAGTATGGCCCTGGCAAAGCCCTCACTCTTCATTTGGCAAATACTTATTTATGGACTTTCAATTTGTGGCTTATGTAACAACAGGGTGAGTGACTTTCAAAAAAGCTCTGCCATGTATTGACCTGATACAGCCTAATGGGTCCTTCAGAGCAATTAGGATTTATTGTGTTAGCGTCTATTGTGTATAGAGACCATTTTAAAAACATGTGTTATTTACCCAGAAAGCAGTAATGACTGTTTAAATACAGTGAGATTGTTTTTTTTAACTCTTGCTGCTCTATACATTGCAAAGAAGTTGCTCCACATATTTTTTCAGAGTGAAATACTTTGCTCCAGTCTGGATTATTGTATGGCACCTATATTTGTATGCCTATAGCTGTAAGTGAACTGAGCTGTCAGGAAAGCTGCAAAATGAGCAGCCTTTAAGCATGGAATCTGAGATTTTTTTTTTCTCAACCAAGGGGCCAGTGCTTGCCACTCTAGTGGTCTGAGCAGCTCAGGCCTTTTTGTAACATAGAGAGCAGGGCATTTCTCATGAACCACATGAGTTTTGCCCTGTCTGATTTGGAAGTCCAGCAAAAGTGACCTTAAGAGCCACAAAGCTGTGGTTTGCATCACAGCACCTCTAGCCCTCTACAGGCACATGAGGTGGGGCCATCATCACCTCCCTGTAAATCCTGGGGGCCAGCATGCAGGAACACCAGTGCTGGCTTCTGAAGAGCAGTGGAGGTGTAAGAAGCCAAACCCCTGGCCAGGCTCCTCAGCAGGCCTGAAGCAGCACAGCTTTGCAGCCCAGCAAAGATCAGCACTGGCTTACACCAGCTCTCACTGTGACCACAGAGTAAAACAAACCCCCAGCCTAGACTGAAGCTGGCTATAACTTGCCATTTCTGTTTTCTGGAAAATGCCGACATTAAAAAACAATGTAAAACACACCAGTTTGTTCCAAACTGGGCAAGCTGCCCATACTTCTGAGCATCAGGAAAAGCTAGAAGGTTTCCTTTCAAAACATGGAGAATTCCTAGAAGCCCCCTGCCCAGGAAGGCCTTAGGAGCACAGGATGGGGGAGGACCTGGAGCAGTGGACACAGAAATCCTGCAGTGACAGATCTTGCTGGCAAACTGGGCAGACTTCAGGCAGGAATCTGCATTTGTCTCTGAGGTCCTGCCTGATTTTCAGAGAAAGTTGGTCATTCAAAACAGAAACGTTTCCAAGAAATTTTCTGTCTCTGCTGAACTGACACTTTACAAAGAAACTGCTCTCAGTACGAACATCTGCAGTTATGGGTGGTCTCTCCTGGCCTTAAAATTCTATGAATTGGTGCAAAACATATTACAACAACTGTTGCTGTTAAAAGCAAGTTCAGTCTGTGTTCAGAATTGTTTGAGTTCAGTCTGTCTTTTCCTGAAAATACAGAGTTTATTTAAAATAAGTTTCAAACATGTAAGCCAGTTTGACTGCATTTCTTCACTAACCTCTCAAGATGCTGCAATCAAGACCTTCCAGATGCAGGGATTCCACACTCTCTTGAGGCAACCTTAAGGAATCTTTATTTCCAGAAACTGGACTTCTTTGCAACATGTCATATTACTCACTTAAGATCAGAAGTAATCAAAAATTATGCATTTGAAAGCTTTATCCTGCACGTGCACTGATGTACATTACCCTAGAAAGAGAACATTCACATACAATACACACATGCTGTGTTTTCGTGTTTCTATGAACCAGAAAGGATCAGAGCCAGAGACCTCCTGAAACAATGTCCTCTACCTGACCTTTTAGGCATCCTTGCTAAGATCAGGCACTTCAGATTTTCCCTATCTGCTTTTGACATCCTTGAAGTGCTTGACACAGAGCTAGAGGAACATTTGGAACTAAGATTTAGTGAGTCATATCATTCACATCACGTGAATGAAACTATGTTGAAATACAGATTTAAATCCCCACATAATCAACATTTATTGGACACAATAAAAAGAGCCAGAAACATATGAAAAGGCAATTAGCACTAGCTAGAACTATACACATTTTGATTACTTCCTTCTGCAAGTCATTCACAGCATAATAGAATACACAGGTCAAAGTGATTTTTGGAAAGGATGTTGCTAGCAACCTTCCCATTCAGGTGTTAGTCAGATGTGAGGGATTAACACGTGCAAGTGACCCTTATGTGCTGTAGTGGAATGGAAACAGGGAGCAGAGTCTGCAGCAGGAGCCAGAATGGTCTTTTTCCAGCTCAAGGCTGAGTGGTTAATTTCCCAGCTCTCTGTGGCCATAAGGGCAAGGACTAATGTTAACAGAACTGGAGCAAAACAGGAAATTTGCTGGGCAAAAGAAGGAATCCATTCTCTAAATCCTGCACCTCACTGCCATGTACAGCAACACTGAGCACACAGTTATGTTAACCTGCTTGGGATATGACCTGGTGATGCAAGAAATTGCTCCAAAATATTACACAAGTGCTAGCATAAAGTTGCCAAAAATATTGATGACAAGGTCATGTACTTACTCTTATGGTATTGTTTTTTAACCAAAGGGATACAATCAAACCGATTTTGTATAAGCAACAAGCTGACACAAAAGGTGGCACAATTGCTGCCAAGATGGGGCTCACGTAGGTCTGTGTCTTCCTAACGGCATGAAAATGCTGAAGTAGCTTGGTTCAGCTTTTTGCTCTGATAAGTCTGTCCAACTGCAGGGAAATTCATGCTGGATATGTATTTCCCTTATGCTGGTGAATAAACTGTCTCACTGTTTGGGACAAGGGAGAAGCTGAGCCCTTCTCCATGTCTCGCAGGGACTGGCATTGCCAGACTCCCAACCATTACAGCATCACGAGGCAGACAGGATTCTCCTGGGTGCACTCACAGAAATTCCCGTGCCAAGTGCTGAATGTACCTGCAGTTCAAACTGCTCTTGGGCTGAGCAGAGGGGGAACACAAAAAACAGGAGGAAAAAAATCTCCTTGAGGTAATTCTCCTTGTTTTTGCAGACACAAAAGGTCTGTGGTTTGTCTCTATGGCCAGAGAGAGCTGTGAAATCAACCCCACAATCCTAAGCTGGAAAAAAAAATTCTGGCTCCTGCTGCAGATGCTGTTCCCTGTCTCTGTTCCACTAGAGCACACAAGACTGACAACCTCTGGCTCTCTGCTGCAGGGAGGCAAGGCTGCACCTCCCTTCAGTCAGGGCCAGACTTACTGTCCTGAAGACAAAATCCATCCTCTGACAGACGAGCAGTCTGGAGGGAAACAATGCAGATTCCTTACCTGGGCCAGCCAGGCTGCATCCTGACAGGACTAAACATCTCTCTTTGGAGGAAGAAGGGATAGAGCAAGGTGAGAAGACAGTGTAATCCTTTCAGCTGAGACTTTGCCAAGGATGTTGCTAATTAGCCGAGAGAGGATGTACTGTGGCTGGTGAGAGACAGACACGTTCTGTGTTGTGAGACAGTGCCTTCAACCAGCTCTATCTGTGAGACACTGTGAGCTCCCTGATGGTGTTTGTATTGCAGGAGCCATCCCAGCAAGACCAGCTGAGCCCTTGATGCCCGCTGTGCTGCCCACAACCTCACATGAAACCCCTGATGGGATTCCAGACAGAAAAAAAGTCTTGGTTGTAAATCTTATTTTCACTGTTCTAACCAAACCTATTTTGCATAGACATACATAGTGGCTGTGGATTCCAGGTCATGGAAAAAGACTGGTATTGGAGCAGCATCTGTATTTCCTAGGCTTGCTTGGATATCTAGGAGATGGGAGAATGTTGTACTCATAGCTACCAGAGGAAACAGGGAGGCATTTTCAACCTCTACCAGCACTGAGATGGTGGTCCAGAACTGTGTGTGTTTATCTCACACGCTGCAGTTTGGAAACATTTCCAGCTGAGACTACTAAATTTGGTCAGTTGGTGTCTGGTCTAACCACAGTGTCTAACCACAATGAGCTTAATCTGCAAGAGCCGAGTTTAAATTTGTGGGACTGTGTGTGGTTGTGCTTGAGATGAGCACCTGTTCCAGTAGCCTTGCATTCAAGGATAGCTAAAACATACATCCATTAGCTAAGAGAAGCCAACAAACTAACCACCAGACCCAAAAGCTTTCTTCCATAGATTTAGATTTCCTGACAACATAAAAAGAATGATTCTTAGTTTTGTGCCCCTGTGTACTTTCCATTGGGGCTAAGATGCCCTGAATTTCTCCTCAATTCCTTAACTCAACCACGTTTATGTAAGGTCAAACCTGCCTTGTGGCTCTTTTAATTTGGCATATTACCAAGACACAGCTAACTCTGTTGGACACATAAGCTCCTGACTAAACCTTGTACAAGAAGTTCAGATGAGCTGAGACTGATAGCAGCAATCTGATCTCTACAGAAGCAGGGATTAAACACATTCAGTTGCACCCTAATGCAGCAGCCTAAGACAATCTCAAGGTGTGCTGGGCCAAAATGTTCTTTTGAGAACTTAAGACTGATGAAGGCCTTAGTGTGACTGAGAGCCGGCATAGATATGAGAGATATGAGGGGAGAGAGGTGCAGGCAAGTGCTGTTTGCCCTGTGCAGACTTTTGGAAGGATGGGCAAGGTTTGGTCTTCAGCCTGAGCAGATTCTTCACCTTTACTAAGCTGAGGTGCTATCAGGCCTTTCCCTAAATAGATCATAAAACCCGTGCAGGTGATTATTTTATGAACAAAGGGGGAAACAACGGAAGCAAAACAACAGCAGTGGCCTCCAAGTCTCTGCTGGGTAAAGAGGGACAAGCCACAGACACACAGCCCAGCCTCAAGGTGTGTCGTGCCAGGCTGCAAGAAGGGACAGGGCTGTTTAAAGGTCCTTGACACGGGCACGGTGCTGCCTCTGACACCATCCCCCTGCCCTGGCTGCAAAGTACCTCCTGTAACTGGCTACGAGCTTTAGAGAACGAAATCCAATTTACCTGCCACAAAGAAGAGCTTGGTGAGGCCTCCCCAGAGCCGGTGGGTAAAGGAGGGCTGCCAGTTCCCACCCCCGGGCTCTCCCCTCCCAGCCGGAGCGGAGGGGAGGGGGAAGGGGCAGCCGTGGCAGTAAGTGCAGGAACAATTCACTGGAGAGCCACGGTGCGCTTTGCAGTTTGCCCACTAATTACTATTAAGCCCCGGTTCCTTTTTGTGTTCCAAGGGGCGTCTTCAATGTGGCACTGCTTCTTGGGCCTTTCATGCGGCTGGGCTAACCTCTGAATAGCAGGCTCCCCCCCCTCCTCGCTACCTCTCCCTTTTTCTTTCCCCCTTTTGCTTTTCTGATAGTATTTTCTGTCCATGTTGTGTAAGGCCCTAAATGAATCTTGACTGCCCCTACAGCCGACTGGAGACGCACAAAAGCGGCCCATTCCAGTGGCCACAGCGCCATTGTGTGCCCTAACAATGCACTAATTGGCGGTGACAATTGTGCGGCTGGGGAAGAAGAGGGGGCCGGCCGGGGGTGGGGGTGGAACACGGGACATGGGTCCTTTCCAATCACTGAGGCGGGTCAATAAAAAAAGAAAAGTGTGAGGAGCGAGAAACACGCTCCGCTCCGCGTCTCTCCCGGGGCACGTCCGTGCCCGTCCCAGGCAGTTTGCTCCAAGGCCCCCCCCCGTATTCCTACATGGAAGTGTAACGCGAAAAATTTTAACGCGTGGCTATGCAGAGCAAGAGGTGTGCAATCTAAAAGGGTCATCTCAATCTCCCAGGCTGTCTCACCATGCCAGAGGCTGAAGAACTCCCGTGATGAGGACACCACTGAGATATTCATGGGAAAAGGTCACACACACAGCCAAGATGCTGGCGCTGGGGCACTCTACTCTGGGTACACATGGGAGACTGCTCACCTCGTTCTAAACTGAGCTTAGCGTGTCTGTACTTTGCAGCACGACAGAGGGATGCAAGGACAGCACTCTGCTGGGGTTGGTGCTGTTCCTGTGGAGCAGCAGCCTGTGGTGCTGTTGGGAGTGGGGGATGAATCTGGGCTGTTGTATTACACTGAGCCACATCTCCAGCATCAGCGAAGCTGAGGGCTGCAGGGCTGAAAGGCACAACAGATGCCATGGGACTGAAGCTGTTTATTGCCACTGTGACACCACCCAGGACTCAGGAGGGACTAACTCAGTCTCACACTGAAATATGGCAGGAATGAACCCATAGATTTTGAAAGCTGTCCCATATGAAGTTAGCACTGGAGTTTGAAAGCTGATGTAGCTGACAAGCGAGGGACAGATTTCCGCTCTATTCATTAGCTTTTAAGATAAAATATGGGACAGGAAATGGCATGGACAATGCTTTTGAGAAAGAAGTATGGAAGGCTTGCTCATCCAGTTGCTTTGGCTCAAAATTAACTCAGACAGTTGACAGACAGGGGATCAGATGCTGAAGTGCTCAACACCTACCCATCTGTTTTCCAAACAGCTCCTATCAGCTCCCTCAGAGAACGGTGAAGACCAGCAGGTGTGGAGCACTCTGGTTCCTGACAGAGAAAGCAGGACAAGCCAGGCTGGCAGCAATACTGAAGTTTATGAAGGGCTCTGAAATGTCTTCTGGACAAAGATGTTTCTCTTATTTGAAGCTGACTGACCTTTGAGAAGCGTTGTCCAGAGCAGGGTCATGAAACAGGTAATTCTCCTACTCCTCTCAGGACAGCTGTGGGACTGCTGTGGTGGGGGAGACTTCTACTACATGTTTTGATAAAGCAGAATTACCTCCTGCACCTGGAAAGAAACAAGAAAACACCTTCCCATACAGTGGCATCTAAACAGGGAACAACTACATAGGAACCATCTCTAGTGGAAGAGCAGTACTTTTCTAGTAACTCCCATGGATCAGCATTGCTTGGAGAAGCAATCTTG
This sequence comes from Pycnonotus jocosus, assembly GCA_013400435.1. Taxonomy (NCBI): domain Eukaryota; kingdom Metazoa; phylum Chordata; class Aves; order Passeriformes; family Pycnonotidae; genus Pycnonotus; species Pycnonotus jocosus. The sequence continues at coordinate 573,177 of VWYP01015839.1, read as the reverse complement.
CCATAACCTCATGAAGGGCAGACACAACAAGCAGGGAGGACAAACTGGAGCTGCAGACCCATGGACAGGCAGGCACCGTGCCTGGATCTAAACTCCCTGGTGCTCTGACTGATTGGGACTGGCGTTTCAGTTTGGTCCACTATATATAAACACTAAACTCAGCTGAGAAGTCTGGTCCTGCAGCCAAAATGCTGAGGAGAAGCCTACTGTGAGCCCAGTGTGAGTAGCAGAGTTGCGACAGCCTAGAGCTGAAGTGTGCAGAGTCCAGGGTACACTGTGTAGAAATCCTGGGACACTGGACTCTCGCCCTTTCCACCTCATGGCCACAGAGCACAGTAGTTCTCTTATTGTAATCTCTCAGATTTTATGGGTCCTTGTCTATGAAACACCAAAGGACATCCCTGCTGCCAGGAGGAACCCTAATCTCTCCAGTCCTTGCAAGGTGGACTTATCAGCAGTGTGAGCTCCTAGAATTTGGTGGTGGCAATATCCTCCCCAAGACAAAATCTTTAGTTACCTGCTCCAAACATAGTAAATGTGCTTCTGCTTGTCCCCACCAGCAGGCCTCCACACAACTCCTGCTGACAGCTATGGAAACATTCCCATGGATTACCACAGATGCAGGAGGAGGGCCTTATACAGTGAGACTTCTCTGCCTCCCCTTTGCCCTAAGCCCTTCACAGAAGTAGTTTATTGTTTTATGACAGTGCAGTTAACACTTGACATAAATGTCTAAGCACAGCTAACAATGTCGATACTGTGTAAATACCTACAGTAGAAACATGTATTTTATTATGCTTTTGCCCTCTTTTACCTGTTATCACCCAGGGTTAACTCTGGGCTAGATGCACTTGTATTTCACAAGGAATTTGCCAATTTTATACACTTCTACAGCTCCTGTCCTTAAATACTGAGAGCCCAGCTCTGGTTCTTTGGCAGATTGCAGCTTTCTTTGGAGCCAGCAGATCTTGGATCTGCTGAAAGGATTGAACATGCTGTCTGTTAAATCCAAAACAAGTGTCCTTCACAAGTGCAGAGTCCAAGCCAGAATAGGACACTTTGCAATATGTACATAACAAAATATCCACCAGTGTCACAAGCCATTGCATGACAATGCCTGATGACAGGATGGTGCTGGCATTTGTTTTCCACCCTAGCCTTGCTTTCATGGGCATTTGTATCCCTGCTCTCAGAAATGATTGCAGGGGAAGGTACAAACTGAGGAAGAGGCACAGAATCACAGAATAAGCTGAATTAGAAGGGACCCAGAAGAACTAGAGCACAGCTCCATCCCCAAGAATCCCACCTTGTGCCTGAGAGCATTGTCCAAACACTTCCTGGACTCTGCCAGGGTTGGTGCTGTGACCACTTCCCTGGGGAGCCTGTTCCAGTGCCCAGCCACCCTCTGGGTGAAGAACCTTTCCCTAATATCCAACCTAAATCTCCCCTGACAGAATTTTAGGCCATTTCCTCAGGTTCTGTTGCTGGTCACCACAGAGATCAGTGCCTGCCTCTCCTCTTCCCCTCATAAGGAAGTTGTGACTGCAGCGAGGTCTCCCCTCGGTGTCCTCTTCTCCAGACTGAACAGACCAAGTGCCCTCAGCTGCTCCTCATATGGCTTCCCCTCAAGACCCTTCACCATCTTTGTTGCCCCCTCTTGGATGTTCTCCAATAGCCTAACATCTTACTTATGCTGTGGTGCCCAAAACTGCACACTCCTTGTGTTTCATTGCTTTGGTGCTGCACTTCAGATATTTGCCTGCAGTTCAGTCAGAAAGGAGATTAATTTATAAATTTAAATGCTAGGAAAGCACTTTGTACTGAACTGCTCCATGCTGCTGATTACATCTAATACTTTCTTACACTGACATGGTAATTTGCACTTTATTTTTAAACAGTAACCTTACTTTACTAATAACTCCTTCTTACTTTCGTCTAAATGCATCATATTGTACCTACATGATAAACACCTGAGAATTTTCAAGTCAATGCTCTTAACATAAGCTCTTATCTGACTTGTCTTGCTTCCCAGATGAGCCTTACAACTTAATTTTTAATGTCTAAATGAATGCTAATGCCTTGAACTAAATGATAGAAAATTGAAAGTCACTTACTGTAAAAAATGGACTGACTTTTTAAAGCCTGTTTACGGCTTCAATGCCGAGTTTTATATTTGTCTATGCTTAAAATGGATGGAATTTACTCCTGCTTGCCTTGGAGACTTTGTCTGGTTTTAATTGTAACACTTGATTATCTGAGATGCTTTTCATCGCCTGCTCATAGTGGTAGTATTCAGGCCTCTAGATGGGACCACTATTTTGGAGCCTATTTAGTTGAACAAGAACTCTTAACAAGACAGTCCATAGCATGTACACACATTCTCAGAGTATTTTCATTTGCCCTCAGTGTGCTTTACCTGAAAAGGTTTGGTAAGCCTCACACTCAGAAGGTCCCCCTCAGTCTCTATGGAAAGAAAGTTGTTGCTAGCTCCATTCTTTCAGAATGCACTAGCATCTTCAGTCCACTTCACATATTCACCTAAATATTATTAATTTTGATCTGAGAGCTAGAAGGGTAGCTTTTAAAAAATTAATTATCCTGGCTTTAAAAGAAGAGCTAGAGCTGGGATTGGCAAGCTGTTCCCAGGGCTCCACACTCTCCACGGTCTCTGCTCTGCATGGATGCTTTTTCACACCATCTCTTACAGGGTGAAGTGAGGAGGGGAGGTGGCAGTGAAAGGGGAAGGAGATGTCATAACAGAATTTGCTCACCTTGTAAAACAAATAAGGAGGAAGAGAAGGTCTTGCACATGGTTTCCTTGTGCAGCTTGTGTGGTCCTGGTCAAACATTAACTCATTGCTTGTAGCTGATTTCATCACAGGGATGAAGTCCAAAGGTTCCTGCAGGAGAGAGGATTGACATTCCTGATGGACTTCTGGTCTTTCTGAGGAGGGGCAGGAATAGGGAAGGAGGGGATATATCCTCCTCTTTGAAAGCTGCCAGAGCAAAGGCCTGGGTTGTGGAATGCTCTGGGGAGTCTCAGGCAGGGGGTTTAGGCCATGAGCTCCACCACAGTTCTGTGCTCCAATCTTTAGTCACCAAATCCAGATTCAAGGAGCTGCAGAAGCTCCTTAGCTGGTGCACTGGAAGAAACAAGAAGAAGAAGAAGAATCTTGCCTGCTCCTACATTCACAGGTGTGAGAACCCTTATAGCATGGGCAAAATCCTGCCCTTCCAGTCCCTCAGTGGTCCCCTTAGTCCACCTGGGAGATGCCTCATTTAGAAATCAAGGCCCTGACCTTGGACCCTTCTGGCAGCCACACAGTAAGCAGCCGCCTCCTGCAAGCCTCCCAGGAGCTCTGTATCCAAGGGTGCCTCAAAGCCACAGTCAGCTGCCCTGGGAGCTTGTTGCAGGTGTCAGCACCATTAAAAATCTAGGAATTTGTGGCTTTCCAAAATCACAAGATTTAACTGGAAATCCAAACCCCGAGAGCCCAAAGCAGACATCAACAATACTTCCAGAGGCCCTCCTGGCTGATTCCAGGGAACAGTAAGTATCACATTTTCTTAGTTTCTGAAGATTTTAACCAGCAGAGAAGCATTTTTAAGAAAACAATCACTCTTTCAAAGCCTGCCCTACCCATGATACAGTACCCACCAGAAAGCAAATTCAAAAGGATGAGTAAGATTTTTTTTAGTGTTTATTGAGAGTTGCCTTTATACAGGAGGGACTGGTGCTCTGATGCAGTCACAAGTGAACCCAACTAAACCCTGCTCAAGTGTCAACAAGCAATTCAACTCAATGGATTTAAATTATAACATCATTACATGTCAATAATAAATTAAGACTATTTCCCAGTAGTTGCAGATAATTTTTTAAAAAATCCTTGTCAAAAGTAAAAAAACCAAACCAAAACTGCAAACACAAGAACAATGAAACACACATAACAATGTTGCAAATAAATTAACAGAGTAGCACACACACATAACAGTATTCCAAAAACTCAGGGTGCACTGCCAGCAATGCTAAAATTCATTGTAAGTGGTGCAGGTGAGCTGGTGCTCTGGCAGGAAGGAAAGCCCAGGCTGCCAGGGACCACATCAGCCACTGTGCTCAGCTGCTCACACCTGGCCTTCCTTGGCTTTTAACTGCCTTGATAAAACTAAAGTTGATTTGGAAGCTGCCTTTATCCTTTAATACCTATGAAACACACATTTTGCTCATGAATTTACTTTTCCTTACCTAAAGTATAGCAGGGACTCATATAAGGTAACTTGGTATCACAGGTATTAATGAAAAATCAGCCTGAAAGCACAGTCTAGTTTAAGCAAAATCAACTTGGTAGACAAGTGCACAAGCAAAACTGAAACAAATCCTTTTTCCACCAAAACAATGCCGTGTATTCAAGGATTTATAATGGTTTAACATGTGGATTAGACAGAAATAAATAAATAATTGAGCCACTGACACTTGTGCACAAAGTCTAATACACTTTGGTCCTGCTGATAGCTCTCCAGACCTAGATACCTCTGATGCTGACCACAAGTGGCATCTTTGCAATTTAGATTAATGGCCACCCCAAGGAATTTGGGTGAAATTGGCATTTTAAGGGATGACTCAAGCCATCATGGCCACACCAGGGTTTTCAAGTAAAGAAGGACTTTGCACATTATTATCCAGGCTGTCTCCTCACTGTACTGCTAAAATGCAGTAACAGCACTGCTGCTGTCAAATGGGATTCCTGCTACTGATGTCAAGTGTGGACTTACAAAATCACAGTTAGTATGGACATGTGCCCCAGGCTGACACATGCCACATACTTTAGCAAATAATGCTAAAATTTCAACGGGTTAACCCTCTCTTTAAGGTAAGGCTGACCAAACCCCCAAAGGTCAGCCTTCAGGGAGCCAGGCTGCATTATACTTGAGCTTTGAGGAAACACCTTCACTCCACAGCAGTGGACCCAGCTGTGCAAGTGAGTGGGGAGCTCTGTATGGGACTCCCTGGCCACATTGTGTGGACTGGCCAGGGGTTCTGGGAGGAGCAAAACTGCATGTGACCTGATGTTTTTCTAATTCTCTGTACTTGACATTATTATATATACACAGCTTCTGAAGGTCTTGCACAACTGCATCTCAGGCTAAGCAGCCCAGCTAGTCTCAAAACCACACATAGTAAGAACCAATACCATCTCCACACTATCCTCTGTCATAATGCTCTCACAAAGCATAGACAGTAAACAAATTTTATGGTTACTATTCCTAGCAAGATGGAAAACTGTCATGAGCAAGGGTTTTAAGCTCCAGTGCCAAACATATTGCATCATGGCAGAGCATTTCTGAAAAAAATATTCACTTCTCAAAATTTAAGGCACCAAAATGAGCAAAAGTGAGGAGTTCCCATATAGCTTGGTGTCTTCAGAGCTGGTATATGAAGCCTGTAGAGCTCACTTCATGAGGGCAGAACAAGCAAACTGATTTACTCAGCTGCTCCTGCAAAAGAGCAGGCACAGCACAGAGAGTTTCAGTTTAAGTCTACAATTTAATAAAACAGCAGATGCAATCAGGAAATCCAAAACAGGAAGAGAGATGCTAATATACAGTACTGTAAGGCACTCCTACTGGGAAGGGAAAATTGGAAGGCAAATCATGAAAGAGAATGACTGGACTCAACTGGTTCAAAAGCAACACAATGAGCTATGAAACTCCAAGTCTGGCTATAGGCTCAGTGCTGTGAGTAAGGACATGGACAGAGACAGTGGAGAGAGAGGGGAGACTGGCTTGCAACTGAGCAGCAGAAAAAAAATTAGAAGATTATAATGATTATTTAATTAATTTCTTTTATACAGATCAACAGTCAGCTGCAATCCAGGGAGTGACCTTTGGGATGCCTAGGAAACTCAGTGGCTTCTGTTGCTACAGGAAAAAAGCAAAATTCAACTGGGCAGCTTCCTCATTTCATTGTAAACAGACATCTTCTGCTCTTTTTAAAAATCTTTCAAGCCATTATCATCAATCTATTATAATACACACACTATCCTAATAATAAGAGAAGCCTTGACAAGAGGAGCTCTAGAGACACCCTGATGATTCACTCCTAACAGGGCCATCAGAGCCTGTGCAGTACTGCAAAAAACTTAAGTTCCTCTCAGAAAAGTATCTTCCTTCCCACCTGCCAATTCCTATCGATCCCAGCAGTGAGCTCATATTGGTGGTATGTGCCAGCCAAGACATTTTGTCACATCACAAACCCATCATTTTCCACCACGTAAGACAGACAGAAAACAAGAAAAGGAATAGGAGGATTCCTCCATAAGAAATACAAATTTCTCTTTTTATAGATTAATAATACAAAAAGAGCTGCATTTTGCATCCCCTGGGTGGGCCCATCTTTCCATTAAAGGAAAGGCAGATGATTAGGGTAAAGAGGAAAAGAGACTTGAATAAGGATCTCGATAGTGTCCTAGATTAAAATAATATCAGACCAACAACTGTAAGTACCTGTAGAGAGTGAAGCCATGGTCCATTGCAGTTAAGCATCCTATTTTTACAGTGATAACAAGTTCTGTACAAAGTAAAAGCAGTAACTGGATTACAGATCAATTCCTTCTCAGTCAGCTATGAAAGCATCTTCTCTTTGAAGAAGACAAACAGCATATTTTATTTTTGATTCGCAGTGAAATGGCATCATTCAAGTGTATTTCATGCGTGGGTAGGACAAGACTGAAGTACTAATACATAATTTCACCTGGGGTGGCAGGGAGGCTGCAGGCAGAGTCGTGCAATCTGCAAAGCCCCCAGGAACTTTACCAGCTGATGCTCATCCAGAAGTCTGCAGAGCAGAGCCACGTGCAGGCTGTGGGCTGCAGAATGGGCAGAGAGTAGCAGTGGGGACCAGCACGGAGCACTGTTAGTACAGCAGAGACAACCATGCAAGGGTACAGCACTGTCTGAAACCCAAACCATATGCAGAACCCCAGGCTGAGGCTCCTGCTTGCAGATGGCTCCTGCAAGAAAATCGACTGAGGGCAGGATTAAGCCTTTTATATGCTTACAAAAATTGGTGACAGAATACTTTACCTTACCCATTCATAAGGAATAACTATTTTTGGATAGGAGCTAGGCATCCCTGAGAGGACATCATGTTCCACATTACAGCCTGCTCCTAGAGCTACTGTGAAGCTCTATCATTTTTCCAGAGTAGAAATTAATGTCTGTTCATTTTAGGAACTAGCTGGTTTACAACAACACTGGATTTTAAAGCAAATAACACTATCTGTATTTTACAGTATCCTTTTACATAAAGCTCTGGGCACTGACAGAATATCATATCATGCTCTTGCTCTATGTCATTGGTAATGGCAGTGGTTTCAGATCCATGGCTAATTTCAGCAGTTTTGCCAACATCATACTCTTTATATCCTTTAAATCTCTGTTAGCAAAGAAAATGTTCTGTAATACTGTACAAACCCAGAGCAACTCCAATGCTGTCTATGTTGTTATTCCAGAATTCAATTCTAATATCTAACCACCCACATGACTGGTACTTTGGAGATAGGACATATGTCAAAGTAACTAATATTTTTGCAATGTCTGAACCTTGATTCCTTGACTCCATATGGTTTTTGACAGTGCACCCAAGCAGCCTTCTCTAAATTGAGCTGGACAAGAACCAGCACTGTGAGGTATCATAAATACCAGAGCATGATGATATGAAAAAGACCACCATTTTTTCTTTAATGACCTAACATTATGTCTACAGATAATTCAAAATAGTACCTGCCAGATGCTGACAGTTTCAGAGCTACTGGTTTTGCCACAGGAGTAATTGTAGTGACACAAGCTGAAAAACATGGGAGCGTTCTGTTTATTCAGCCAGTACCAGTGCAGTTCCTGTTTGCCTGACTAATTCCACAGTACTTCCCCAGTGTTTGCATTTCTGAACACACAGGGAATTCTTTGCATGGGAATGGATTTGCAAGGAACATTATACCTTTAAGGGTGATAGCCCAAAGCAACTCATTTCACATGAGGAACAGTAAGCTGAGACAGAGATGCCATTGTGTATGGGAAGCATTAATTTTAGTGACAAAGGTGCATGATTCACCAGGTTTATTAAGTATGGGAATCCCTACAGCACTTTGCCAAGAATATGGAAAAACCCTCACTTCCTTCTAAAGAATCCCAATGAAAGAAGGATTTCTGGAAAAGAAAGGCACTGGTTGTCTAATGTATACAGATATAAACATGCTTATATATATATAGTAGTTGCATTCAAATTTGAGAAAGCTACTTTTTCTTTGACAGGGGGCTGGAAAAGGTAACCACTTATATGCCAGTACAAGGCAACTCATTGTAGCATTTTACCTTTTAATCTAAGCATGATGTACCCTGTTCTTTTATTTAACATACTTCAGCAATTAACGAGATGCTTCAACAATCAAAACTGCTTTCTGCCTTGAATACAACAGTCTGTAGATTATATAGGAAGCAAAAATCAGTATTCCATATTTTCACAAACCTGTGTGAGACAAGAGGAAAATACACATGCAGCTGGCATTATTCTCCTGAAACCATATTTGCTTTGTGTATATAGATGTGTGCATGTGTATATATATATATATATATATGAGAATGCTTTCATAGGTATGTAATACACATATCACTGCAGGGTGTGGAAAAGAGTCAGGAATGTGAAATGGGGGGAAGACAATCTAACTGCTCACTGGAGGTGAACTCCAGTGAATTAAACATACTGCCAGTAATGACACACACCTCCCCAGTTAAATCTATCACGTACTTCCCTTTACAAAATAATTCACTGTGTTTAATACTTCCCTATGTTCCAGGTGCATGGAGCAGAATCATACCTCGAGGAACTTCACTGTCCACCATGGAAGTCATTACAGAACTATACATGCCTTGGAGCTCAAAGAGAAAGCAGGACACAAGGTTGCATATGAAAACAGCAAATTAGTGTTTCACAACTTTGGAGGTATTTGCTAACTAAAATGGGCAAGACCACTTGCCTGACTATCAGTTTAACAGGTTCAGATTAGAAAAATATTTGAAGTAAACTTTATGAAATAAAAAGAAAACCAATGTGAACATTTAAAATGCCCTAAAGTTTCAGACTGGAAGGAGGAGAACCAACATCATGTTACTACAGACAGGGACATAGCCTCCCATAAATGAAGAGTAACCAGCACAAATCTCAAAGGACTTCAGTGACAGAGCTTAACTGATACTCCCAGCCCGAACAAAAAGAGTAGCAAGTCCCATGCTTATCTGAATATGGAGTAGTTATAAATATATAAACATAACTGAGGGAGTTATTTTGTCTTATGTTTCTAAGCACCCCAAATAAGGTTTAATGGGAGATCCTCTTCTTTCCTTGGCAAGGAGATCCTTTAAAATGTAAATGCACTGATTCTTTAAGATAGTTCTCTGAAAACATGAGGAAATTGAACCACATGTCCATATCAGGAGGAGACAGTGGATTTAAAATAATTCCTGCTCTGTTGGGTTCTGTGAAACACCCCACCAGAGCCCCTGCCAAGGCTACTAATAAATAAATAATACACATAAATAAGTAGATAATTCATCAATTCTGAATTAACAACATAAAAATAATGCAGCCATGGCAGCAAATATTTTCTGCCTTGAGAGCAAGTCTTCTCCAGAGGTGGAAAAGAAAGTTGGGTACTTAATTAGCTAGACCTAAAGCACTTCTCATAAACCACATTTTGTATGAGAGCTAACGGCTGGACTTCAATGCAGGTTAGCCATTGGTATTTCAAAACCAACAAGGCTTTATGGCCACTTTGGCAGCTCTTATTCACAGATGGAGAAGGTCAGGTAATACTTTTCAAAAAAACTTCTGCCTGTCTAAGCTGAGTATTTGTTTGAGCTGGCAGCTGGGAGAGGGATTCTCTTCAGGCTGGCCACTGCCTTAAGGACCTCATGTGTTCTGATATGACAATTCAAACATGTTGCAAGACTCTTCGAAGTTCTCGTCCATATTCAGTTGCCTCCAGAAGGATTTCTGCTTCTTCTGCAACTCTTTACGCACACACCTGGGACATGGTACAGCCTTCACTTTGCACTCAGAGTGGAAGACAGCACCACAGCTTTCACACCTGCAAACACAAATTAGTGTCAAAATTGAATCACAAAATAGGACCAGAGCATGCAACGGGCTTCACGTGGGCTGTGGGCAGTAGGTATTCTTTGACACCACTCTCGGAGCTCTAAGAGCATTATGCTTCATTAGAGTGGCCTTGTAAAAGACACTGGTATGGCCACACCTCTGCTGCTATAAAGCTACTCAGGAGCACTAAAATAAATTGACTTGCATTCATTTTGCAGTTGCTGAGAATCTGTCCCAGCACTTCTGCTTCACAGACAAGTTTTCAGAAGGACTAATACTTATCTTTTTAGTAACTAGTATTCAGATATGTCACTGAAAAGACACCAACTTTGTTTTATGAAAGACAAGTCTTGCTTTGTTTGTAAATGAGGAGTGACTATATTGTTTTCCAGCAAGGTATACTTCGGCATTTGCAGAAACAGATTCTGTGATTTGCAACAGCCATGATATGACATATTTCTCATTGAAACTGCAGTGCTCAGCTGTTCTGGAAAGAGTGAAGAACAGTCCACTTCAACAGCAGGAGAAGTTGTCATTTCAAAAGTAAAAAATTGTAACAGAGGTAAATGATATTGTCTGCCTTGTGTCCTGTGGAGGACTAGACTAGATGAACACAACTGATCTATGTTGATAATTGATCAATATATTGAGCTAAGCTTCTGGCATTCAAAGCTGTGTTATTCTGTTCTCAAATGCGACATTAAGACTTTAAACAAATCAACTGGTCAAACAAGATGACTGGTTCACTTTTGGGGCATTGTGAGGCAATGAACTTAATGTCACAGCAGATCAAGCCCCAGCTGCAGACGGATGTCGGATGTCGAGCAATGAAACATCTGGTGATCATGAGCGAGCTACAACAGAACAGTTGGACATTCTCAGCCTTTCAATGCAAATAACTATCTGTAGTGATGAGCTGTCACTACAGCTTTGTAACCAAAGGAAAAAGGAGGTTAAAAAGTCTTAGATTTCAATTGGATAATCAAATAATAAAACCACAAATCATGAAACTTTAGAGTAATCCTGAAATACAAACAACAGGTATTGGTCACCCTTGGTGATTTCTGTAGGACATCTTGAAAGGCCTTGCACTTTTTTTTTCCTTTCTTGTAGCTATTGTAGTCAAATGACTATATAAGAATCCAAGTGCCCATTGTTATAATTTTAGTGGGGTTTTTTTGTTGGTTTGCTTTGAACCTATTTTTCATACTTGTCTTCAAGACTGTGAAGAAAAATTGACAATGTCAAGAAAGAAAACCTCAAAAAGTGAGAAGCCATAAGGCATGTGGTCTGACAATACCGAGAGAAGTCCATAAGCTAACACAACCTGTTAGCTGTATCAGCTGCATCTCACCTGTAACTTTTACAAAAACTGTTTCTGGTCCAGCTGCACTTGAAGTTTTATGCAGGGGTCCAAACATGGCCTAAATTTTAACAACTGCAGAGCTTTGAGAAGTCTGTGCAGAGATTTAAGGAGGCATATTTCTAACTAGCATAAACTGATAAAACTCAAATATGAGTAAGAAAAGGCAGGTGAGCAAGGCTAAGTATAAAGGAGTTATACTGGCTACTGGCTTCCATGCTCTCTTGCAGTAAAACTTGACTGTTGGATTTCTCAGTCCAGCTACAGTCTAAATCTGGTTTTGAATCAAGAAACTGGCTCACGCAGAGATATTTACAATTTCTGTACTCAGAGAGTGTGCTATTGCCCTTATCCACTGAAGCACATGCACACATGCTTAGGACTCATATCCCACTGATTTCTTTGGGATTACTGATCTGCCTTCCATTAAGTGTGCCTACGTGCTTTGCTGGCTTGGGATCTCAACAAACAGACACACTAATGGGCAAAGAAGAGACAGAAGACAGCAGTGTCTTTAAAACTTTACACCACTCTGAACTGACACTAATGGTGATTTTATCAAGCTAATTCTCCCTTGTTAGTCAGCAGTTTACAGTGCCCTGGAAGTTGCTAGAGGGTAATGATTGATGAGGAGTGTAATTTTGTGCTCTCACATTGCCACTCCCTATGCTAGCCCAATATTTCTCTACAGCATGCATGGAAATGACAAAACCTATCAGAAATTGCTGCTGAAATGGATTGAGAAGGATGAGAGAGGAGCCAGCACACCTGCTCTCTCAAGTCAAAGGCCATCAGCAGAGCAAACAAAGACTGATGGTGTTCAAACTAATACAAATTCATTTCTCAGAAATAAGGTCAGTGGAAAAGATTAACAAACTTTTCCCCCATTGCTCAGAATCAAAGCACAGAGAAAAACTGTCAGTACTGTTACTCATTAGAGCTGGTGCAGTAGCTGAATCTCTGCCCAGGACCCCACACTGCCAGGCACTAAACAGAGGCCAGCCCTGATCTCACAGTCACTGCACTGGCACCCACTGCTGCCATCGTGGGTCCATGCTGGTGCCCCCACCCCTGACTGCTGCTCTATTTTCTGCCTTCTCTGGTGAAGGCCGAGCCCAACCAAGGGATGCAGATGACAACAAAGCAGCAGCCTGGAGGAAGGGTGGCCCGAGTTGGAGAACAAAGCTGCCTCTAGCTCTGCACAGGAACAAGTAGAGAGGACACCCACATCAGCCTTCACTGCAAGCTTGTGTGCCCCTCACTGACAAAGAAAGTCACCCAGGCAGGGGGAGCAACGCTGATCTTGCTCTGCCTTTGTGCAACTGGCAAGTTAGTCCTTTTAAAGTGGTGGAGCTATACTACTCCAAGCTACTTAGACAGCTTTGCTTTTCCTCATATCAAATACAGGCAGTCTTAACTGGCCCTGGAATGCTGACTGGTTGACCATTTCCAGCCTCACTATGAGAGATTCTCCAGTGATACTGAATCTTTTTAAAGATACCAGTCCTTTTTAAAATATTACAAACAAATGGCTTCCTAGTTAATCCTGATATCTAATTTTATCTCCACATGTGAATTTCATAGGGGTTTTTGTTGTTTTCAAGCCTCAGTATATCAAAATTATTTCTCTGGAGAAATAAAATATATTTTGTAGCTTATAAAAAGCCCACTTAATAGTTCACTACACTTACTTATTTTTCCCTTAACCCTTGTTGTTGTCATAGGTAATTCACAGTTCAGGTGCTATTTCTGAATTCTGGCTTATTCTTTGTCTAGAGGCCAAAAAGTCCCTGCATCCTTTGTGAGAATGCTATTCACCACTGATAATAAGCTGATGAGCCCATAGCCATTCAGGCCTTTCATGTTTCCTTCTTTAATGAATGATATTGTGACACTGCACATTAATAGCATCTTGCTATTTTTCAAACAGTATTTGAAGACTTAGTGAACATTGCATGTTGTTTTCACACAGACTTGCAGTCTTCTAAGAAGGCAGCTGAAATAGCTTTCCTCTCTATTTTGGTGTTTTCTTTCCCTCTTTCCTGACCTAACTCAATTTCTGTTGAGACTTTAGGGGGTGTTTTATGTTTTAAGGATGTTTTACTTGTATGGAATAAAAAAATGCAGAGAATTATTCAATTCTCTAAGTAATTTCTACTGCACTGGAAAGTGTAAGAGAAAGGGCAAAGCTCTCCACAGCCAGACAGGCATTATAATGCTCTTATTATTATCATTACTAGTTACAAAAGAAAAGCCTTTCTACATTAAAAGCATATAATCTTTCCTTGTATGCTGAGGAAATGCCAATGTTAGTATCTCCCATTAAGTCTGGGCATTTGAAACATATCAATATTTAGTAAATTGTAAATTCTGGAATATTCTTTTCATGCTTCCCAGGATTATAACTCAAGTAATTCTAGATGCTGCACAACCAATTGATTATGCCCATATTTCTCCTCTGTACTGCACTGCCATGAAGTGCCTGTGAGCAGAATCATGTGCCCGAAGTGTGAGGTACAGCACAAAGAGGCCTCCAGGACCTTTCACCTCAAACAGACAAAATAATGCAGGGATGATCAACAGGTAGCCCAGGATGTCATCTGAAAGAGAGATTTTTCATCTCCTAGGTACCTTACTGGTTGACAGACTTACCAATGTGACTGGTATAAAGGTGGGATGAAGCTGCTGGAACCAACAACATTTATTGGGATTCCTTCAGTCCCAGGCACATGGGCTGGCTGTACTAGAACACCATTCCCATCTCACAATGGAAGTGAGAGGTGAACTGGCTTGCTCAAGGTCAGCCAGGGCTCCTAGCAGAGCTGAGAAGGGCAAAGAGCTCCCGTCTCACTGCAGTGCCATACTCACCCACCACCCTTTCTTTTGTCATTTTATATATTAGCTTTCATTTTTTCATTTAGAAAACTCACTTCCTTTGTGCCAGACCTTGCAGACATTTTGTCAAGTGAGTAACCTCTTGAAACAAATTTCAGCAAGGATTTGATTTAGGGCTGAACCCTTCACTGAGTAAACTCTTCAGTTTTTTCTTTCCTGCCATGCAGTGTAGAAGCAGGATTAAATGGGTTAACTCATGTTTTCCTTAGATGATGCTAAACATTCACCAAGGATCCAAAACACTAAACCACCTGTAACTTGGCTATTAAAAAACCCCAAAGAGCAAACCACACTGGCTGAAGTAAGCCTTGCCTGGGGATTCCAGCATGACCACCATCCCACACTATGCACATGTGCCTGTCTGCAAGCATTTCTGAATTGCTCAGCTGTGAATATCACAGACAGCCCCTTCAAACTCTGAGCCTTTAGCAGAACACAAAGAAAAGGAAAAAGGACTAGCCTGTGTTCACTTACAACACAAAAAAAGCCCCAAAGGCAATCAATGCCTGACACACACGTGCAGCAATATTATTCCAGTTGCCTAGGAACCAATGCAAGTAGCCTGCCTAGTGAGGGATGCCCACATAGTAAATGAATGGAAGAAAGTTGGCACTAATATGACATTGATTGAACAGTCTAGTTAAAAACCACTGTGACATGAGGCAAGTAAAACCAACCTCTAAAGCTGGTTCAGTTGAAAAAGACAATACTTGATGAAAAAGCTGGTATACTTTGTTGTTTTCTGTTTACATATTCCAGATAATATTACTGTGCTACCCTGCACAAACAAAAATAAGACAATGTGGGCCAGAAGATTTTGATCTGTTTTGACAGATTCAGGTGAAATTAAATTACCAAGAGAACTTGACATCTACTTAGGTGTCTACATTTCCTCAAAGAAGTGCTGAGCAGATCACTTCAGAGTGCTTTGAACTCGCTATCAGCATCTGATAAGCTAAGCTCTTTCTAAAATTAGGTACTAAACTACTGGCACAACTCAGGTGAAGGGGGCCTGGGGAAAGGCTTTCTAGCATAAGACAAACCAGTCTAAGAAAGAGGGAAAATTATGTACTTTGAATGATGCCTTTGACCTCTGCCATGGTATTTCCTACAAATGCTGTGTCCTACATATTTCAGTCTCTCCACCTAACATCTATCTTTAACATTCTCCCAAATGCTCGAGGTTGCACTTGTCCAGGGACACAGCACCCATTACACAGTAAGCTGTAACTTTGCAAAGACTTCGGCATGCACAGCCCCAGAGCCTTTAGTAAGCCTTGTCACTATGTGCAAAGTACATTCACAGGTCTTATCAGGATGGTGGCCAAAGATTATGGAGGCATCCAGGCTGGTTGACATAGTCAAGCCTGTTCTGTGGCATGTCTATTTTAAACTTGGGCCTTCTGGTTTGTATCTTAAAAGGTCTACATGTCTTAACTGATCAGCAGAACAAATTAACTTAGCAAAGTGAAAACAGTTTAGCCTTGATAAATGAATATGAACACAAAAGAGCAACTCTCCATGGTTCACATACATCTGCAGTCAGCACATAAAAGGAAAGGAATGGACTAAATTGTTCTTAACAAGCAAGTAACTTTACCAGCAAAACACAACAAATTTAGATGCCTGTGAAAGTAATCACTAGGATGATGACAGGCAAGACCAAAACTTTATTAACTGGGTAACACAAAATAGTCTCAATCATAACCATGATTGCTTAATTATCTGATGGGACAGAAAGCATGTTTTAATGAATTCTGTTCTCCTTCCAAAGGTAATTTTCTCAGTATTCCTTAAGATTTAAAAATTGGTGAAAATTGTTCTAAGTTATAAAACAAATACAGTCACTACTACAGTTATAAAACTACAGTCACTACTATAGAAAACAGTGCACTACATAGACTTCAGTTCTGTTGACTGGTTGTTGGGTCTTTTTCTAATTTTAAGAGAAAGAAACTAAACTTTTCCCCACATTAGTGAAGATCAAGCAAAATCAGTGCAACTTGAGGGGAAGTGCCTGGTTGCTAATAGGCAAGGATAGCTCTAACGAGCCAATTTACAGCCAAGGATATTTAAAGTCATTGCACAAGATCTGTAAATATAAAATAAGTGATATAATACGATAATTTTATATGTTTACTCACTAAATTTAAGCCCGGGGCAAATTTAGTCCAAGAAATAAAATAGAAGGTAGAGGCTGAGTTCGTTTAAGTTGCCAGAACTCAAGCTAAAGCAGAGCTCTGAGAGTTTACATTAACTGAAAATTTGGTCCATGAAATGTGCAATTAATTTAAGAGGGTTTAAATAGTTCTCATGATTTAAAGGCCCTCAAAAACAAGGTGAAATTGTGAAACTTTGAAAGAACCCTGATTAAGTATTATATAAATATGAGTAAGACAGAAAAGAGGGAAATAAGGGATGGAAGGATCAAACTGACTGGAAGAGGCATCAAAAGGATGGGACAATTTTTAAGAAACTGTTTAAGTACTGAATCACAGCTTTCATTAAGATGTGTGCAGAATGGCCACCTCCCAAGAAAAGCCAGAGAAAGGATGTATCATTAGAAAGCTTATGACTTTGTGAGCCCACCCTTACATTCAAGGCAGCAAACTGTTGCGCTGTATTGTTGAGCAGGATGTAAAGAGCCTGCCAAGCACAGCCCACAGACCCGCTAATTAAGTGAACTGATTGTGTTTGTTTTGGAACCGTTTGCCAACAAAGGAATGTGTCACACTGATTAGTGAGAGAAGGGTATGCAATATATGTGTATTCAAACCCTGAGGAGTGCATAACCCAGGTATTCACTCTGTTTGCCCAAGGACTGACAAAAATGACTCTCAAGCAAATAACCAGACCAAAGAGAAACTCCAGCCCTCAAGAGGGGCCCTCTTTTTCTCTCAGCTGTATCTATCTAAAGAATACCCATCCTTCATAAATTCCTGCTGAATACTGTGCCAGAAACTGCTGAGAATATTTTGGAGAGAAACAATCTCTTCACCTCAAAGCTGACCTAAGAGACCACAAGGATGGAAAGTTAACAGCCAACTGAGAACCACCTTGGAATTGTAATGGCCACTCTGACAGCTGTCACTCTTCTCTCCAAAGAGCAAGAAAGGTCAGGGAGGTAGCAAAAAAAGCCAAATGCCAGCTCAACACAGACATACATATACACATATATATATATACATAAGCATATATATACATATACATACATATATACATAAACACACACACACAAACAAAAGCAGGCTTCACGTTTCAAACATGCAGAAAAGAGGTGAAGTCTGCAAAAGATGTCATGCACCCACTTTTGAGTATTTCTAACCTAACAGCCCAGTTTGCTGGTAGAATTAATAGCTCAAAAGTGAACAAACATTCAAATGCAAAAAGAAAAACATGGTCTTCAGAGTTCAGCAGCTCTTTCCTCCTCAGCTCACCAGCTTCAGCTGGGGTACCCAGCAGTCCAGTATTGTGTACAAAATATGAATACTATGCTGTAGATGGAAATTCCAGAGAACCAGGATGGGGAAAAGGGAGTTGTAGTCAATTATCTCTGTACACTGTGGACTCAGAATAGTACAACTAAATTGCAAATCTGAGCTGTTTACTCAAAACTCTGTATGACAATTGACAAGGAAAGCTGAACACATAATCAGAATTTTCAGGTATAATTGCAAGTCTTCACATGGACTTGCCGTTCCATTTTCCACAGGTTACTCTGTACATCTCCCTATTTCTAACTAGCCTCCTCACCTTACACTTGTCTTTGTAGAGGTCAGTACATCTACTCCAGCAACCTCTCTCATCTTCAAGAGATGGAAACAAACACAAAATCCCTCCAGCTAGCCTTCTCCCTCACTGCTTTGGAGCTGATGGAGCTGCACAGTAAAGTGTACAAGCTCCTCTGTTGGCATAACTTGCCTCCAGAACAAAAATATGGAACTGAAATAATCTGGTTAGTTCCACATACATGCATGTGTAGTAATGAGATGAGAAAACTAACTAGGAAGGGAAACAGAAAATGCTGGGGATAAAACCAAGGTTTAATTATAAGGAATAAAAAAGGAGTAAGCAGAATTATAAAATAAGAAGGAGAAATAGCAGAGAACCTTGCATGCTGATTGTGTTTTAATTAAAACCATTAACGAAGACTGCTGTCTTTGGCATGACATCAACCATAACTCCACATTTGTGAAACATGAACACAAGTCCTTTCTGGCTTCTAATTCACATAAACACAGGAGCTAGAGCAGCTTCTGTTGGCTTGAACTGCTGACAAATTCTATTTGATTCCAGAGGGTTTTGAACTCTGTCATTGCAAGGTATGTCTGATCTCAGCTGAAGGGCAGGGAAACAATATATACCCAATGATGTTTTTGTGACCAAAAATCCCCCAGACAAATCAAATTTTAACATAAACTTGTATTCCCAAATGTTCCTTCACATTCTCATTAATCTTTTGGGAATATCTTCAATCACCTTTTATGCAGTCTCAACAGACATCTTACGTCTTATTCCATCTTAGTCTTTCTTTTTAACTCAGCCTATCTCACCACGCACCCTAGATGAATTCTTTCTTAAAAGCTGCTTATAGAACTCAGCCCCACAACCTTGTTTAGCTTTTATCCACTGCTTTATCAATACATTTTTTAGAATAAGACTCTGGAAAAACAATGTGCAAACAACCTTTGAAACTCAGATCAGACTGAAAATCCCTTAAGAGTAGTCCTTGGTTACTTGTAATTTAACATCTTTGAGCACACAAGGGAACCAGATTCTTAACAAACCCTTTTAACAGGCTGGTCCTGATTGTTTTGAAAGGTGGGTCCTTGCTTTCTTCCCCTTTCAAATGAACACTCTGGAGAACAAACTACAATGTCTGTATTTGAAACAGCCAAAAAACCCACCAAAAACAAAACCAACTTATCTGTGGAGGAATGCTGTGCTGTCAGATATACTGTCTTTCTGTTAAGGGTGGTAAAAATATATCTCCTTTATTCAAAATCCAAGACGCTATTGAAAAAGGGTAGTAACACTGCTGTGTTGCCAAGTCTGCTTTGGTTTCCTGCATTTTGCTGCTAGGTTTTCTAGGAGGTGACTCCTATCCCTGACCTGGCATCCAATACTCTACATGATCTGAAATAAAAGGGTTTTTTGTTTAGTTTAGGACTCACATACATTTATACTTACTTAGCTGCCACCTGAGAATAGCAATATAATTTAAAAAAAAATAAATCTCGTATTCAGAGGAATAAGCAGACAAAGAGCAGAGAACTAGCCATAACATTTAATGGGGAAGACACTTCAGCATGGATGGTTACTATTTCATAATGGTTGATCCCTGTACATTATGGGTCCGTGATACCTGAGAACAGAAAGATGTCTGTGATCACTCCAGAAAAGTAATTTGGCTTTTCAGGACACTTTGCAAACTCAGAAGAGCTTTGGATAAATCACACTGTGTGATGATACTGGGGGCTCTTCCCTTTTTGAACAGCCATTCTGAGACTTACAGGGCTTTGGGAAGCAGCTTTTCTCATTTGTTTCCACGTTTGCTCAGGATGGCCTCCCTGGAGCAGTAATCTACTGTAGCTACCCAGAAATGTGCATAAGTGCAATCTAGTCCCTAATTATTTAAATAAAAGGTCATGAGGCTCAGAATCCTCAAGACTTTAACGCTCAAATCAAATGTATGACTGACATTACCACATTGGAGTACCTGCTTGTAGAAATGTCCTCAAAGGGGTAGAGGATTTCTCCATTGTTGCAAATCTCACAGATGAAACCCTTTTGGCTACAAAGGCTGCAGCTGTACACATGAGAGGTGGCAAACTTGATCACCTTTCCCAAGAAAGGAGCCAGCTTTCCTTCAATAACCTGGAATGAGAAGACAATATTGAATGAACTCCCAGAAATAACCAGAACGCCCTGAAGAACTGAGACAATATTTACTACTGCAGAAATGCAGCTACATGTTGTTGGTTAAAACAATAAGGTTACTTCCCAACAATTATAGCTCCATGAAAACACAAGTGATAATAGTAGTCAATGAAGCAGCAATGATCTGAACACAAAAACTAACTTATTATCTCTTTGTAAGTCTCTGCATGGCAATAACAAAATATTAATAGTCATTTTAAGTACAACAATCCATTCATACAATAAGACACAAAGAGGTAAATAGGAAACTAGTTTAAGGCTTCCACATTATCTCTGACAGCTATGAATACTGCCTTACAATTTTTACTTCTTACTTTTTATGCACATATCACATTTTTGGTTTTGTTTCTTTTTCTTCAAAGTACAAGTTTTTAGCATGTATTTTGTGAACAGAGTCCTGGCTTTAGTCCTTTAGCAGGACTGTGCTTCCCACTGAAAACCATTCAAATATCATTTTCTGCTCCCTGCCAAAATGAATAACTTCTTAGGTAAAGTCTTAAAGAGGAACTTGGGGTTTTTTTTCCCCTTTCGTGTCCAGCTCTCAAATCAAGAAGTCCCAGAGAATCCAGCTAGACCATTAGAAGTGATTAGCACTCCTCATGTTGGTGTGGAAAAAACCACCAAGCCTTAAACTGCTAATCACAACACTCATCTAAATTTGTGACTTGGAGACAATGCCTCAATAAGGGGTGCTATTCAGGCAAAATACTTTCCATTCAGATCAAACTTCTAGAGACTTTAAGGAATTCTGCTGCTGTAGGGAATAATGAAGATGGAATAAGGCCCTAAGTGTATATTCTTCTCTCCTAGACTTCCTGTGGTCTGAATGGCAGCTTGCCAGATTAGTGATAGAAATGTGTCATGGGATTTGATAGCAACCTCCTGTAAAAAGGAAAAAGAATGCAGTAATTGCTGACTGAAGACTTGCACAGGGCTGTGCCCTGGAACCCAGAAGTGGGGAGTTTTACACATAAATGAGTGTCAGACTCAGTTCAGGCACCCTTTCCCTAAATATGGTAACACATCACCTGTAATTTGGGTTTAGCATAAACAAATCTAGAGAAAGCAGAGATAGCAAGGCAAAGAAGAACAACACAGAGTCTGGGACCAAATGCCAGGTAGTAAGGAAATTGTGTTCCAGGGCAAATTCCTGCCCACTAGCCAAGAAAGCCACTACTGACAAGTACACCTGGAAAAGGAGGTGCATGGGGAGTGCTGGTGTTGATGGCAGGGAATGGCACAGGCTGAAATGTGCCCCTTCTTCGCCTTCAGCTCCAGCCTGCTAACAACATCTGCAACAACAGGAAGCTGCAATGTTATTGCTACTACTGCAGATAGGACATCTGCTCATGTCAGAGGAAAAACGACGTTCCTATTGCATCCTGGTATAGGAAGATCCCCTTCAACCGCAATATAAACAATGCAGAGAAGCTGCTGCACAAAATACAAAAATGAAGCCATAGTTCAAGGTAGTGTTACTGCTAACCTTCTAACAAATGGTCAGAAGCTAATTTAGATCCCCTAGGCTGGGGTTTGTTTTTCATTTTGAAGGAAGAAATATTTTGCTTGCAGACTCCACAGTTACAGAGGGGGTCTGAAAGCCAAACAAGCTGGGAGTACAGGAAAGACACGGAAGTTGACAATATTCAATACACAGAAAGAAAGAAAGAGTGAAGCCACCCAGCTAGTGAAAAGGCTGCAATTCCCTCAAAAAACCCACTTAGGCACTAATAGATGAAATACACATACAAAGATAATAAATAAACCACAATGCATACAAAATTTCCAGAGAATTTTCATTCTATAGCAGTCACCTCAGGCCACAAGTGCTCAGCTTAAAATGCCAGGCTAAAGACACACTGCAAACAAACTCTCTAAATCTGAACTAATGTCACTGTCAGCAACGATGTAAAAGTTAAATCTCTGAATTGAAGTAGTTATTTTTATAATGTAATAAACAAAATTATCACAATCTGTTACCTTCCTAAGCACTGGGGGTGAATTTAAAACTACAAGGAACAAAAGCTTTCCTATGGTGAAGAGTTCACAACCTAAGCAGGACACATGAGTGGGCAGCTGCCCTGAGGAGATGGTTGTTATTCATCCCTCTTTATTTATTTATTTGTATGGCTTGTTGTAGCACTGCAGAGGGTGGGCTTGTTACTCTGGCCACTGCAGACATACAAAGAAGATGGTATCTTCAAAGAGCCATGCACGCCAATTTTGCAATGTGAATTACAGGCCATTTTACTGTATTATAGAAGGAAGACAAAGTGCAGCATCAAATCGATGTTATCACTGGTTTTAGCATCTGTAAATTTTGTGTTATTTTGTTTCATCAGAGAAACAAGGCTGTGATAATTTTCCTTGCAGCTTTCTCTCATTCTTGTTTGTGGCTAATAAGAATAAAATCCTCATCTCCATTGATGCTAGGCAAGCAGAAAGGAAGATTTCTACTTGCTGTCTACTCACTGTTTTGTGGTAACAGTTTCACAGTGAGTGTTTTATGACTTGGGAAAAGGAGCACAGAACACATCATCAAAGGTTTTAAAACTTCTGCAACTGTCAGAGGTCCAGAATCAGTCAGTTTAGACATCCCAGAACCATGATCAGAGAGTCCCAGGATCTTCTCCCAGTTGTTGCTAAAACCTGATTTTGAGTTTCAAGGAAACACAAGTGATTAAAGAATAAAAGTATGATAGTCAAATGTAATGCATTATCCAGGTATCATGGAAATTAGAGGAGGAAAAGAAAGACCTCAAGAAGCTGTCTTGGCCACTAATATTTATATCACTCTTTACAGCTCTATCTGCTCCTAAAGCCTTTCAGTGACGAAGACATCACAGCCCCCATGCAGTCTAATC
This sequence comes from Pycnonotus jocosus, assembly GCA_013400435.1. NCBI lineage: Eukaryota > Metazoa > Chordata > Aves > Passeriformes > Pycnonotidae > Pycnonotus > Pycnonotus jocosus. The sequence goes on along the minus strand of VWYP01015839.1, from coordinate 549,965 downwards.
CAGCACACTGCTTCTCACTGCACTGCTTCTAATCCACACACTGTTCTCACTGCTGGAGTCACTCCTAAGCTTTGACCTGAACCCTTCCTAAGAACATTTCAGTTTACAAAATAAGTTTACAAAACAGAGAAACAGCGAAATCACTCACTACAAGCTGCAGGAAAGTACATTGCATTTCAGAAGTGTAGCAGTTTAGCACAAAACTAAGTTAAGAGTATGCCAAAGGAACAGAAACCAAAATTTTCACCCTTGACTTATATCTTTAACATAGGGGATGTCTCAGCATATACCTGGCAAAAAAATAAATAAATATATATATATATATATATGCCTGTCTCTTAAAAAGAAAAAAGTATCAAGCTTAAATTAGATTTTTGCTGAGTTCAGATTCCCTTCTACTCAGAGCAAACATAAAGAGCAAGGGTTGTTTCTAATCCAAACTCTTTGTAGAGCAAGCAATTGTTTAATGGGTCAAAACTGCAGGTGAGAGGTGATTAATGATGGCATCCCAGCCAGCAATTGACAGAGGGTACAATGCAGCTTTTTCTTCCTTAACTGGTCAAGGAATCCATCCCAATATCATTTTGGACACAGGGCCATGCTTATCACTGCTGTACCTGGCATACATTGGGGTAATACATGGGGGTACACTACTTGGTGACAACAGAAGGAAAACAGTTGTGTCCAGAGGCCCAAAGCAAGTCGTGTCTCTGAAGAGCCCCAGTGTTCAGATCAGACTCTGTGTTCATCTCTCTGGATCAGGAAAAACATTTCTCTAAGTTCCACAAGACAGAAAGCCATGGCTTTGCACACAGCAGCTCCTGTGTCACATTGAGAACTGTATAAAAATACACACCCACATGTACATACATAAAAGCCAGGCCCTGCCCTCAAAGCACTTACAATTTAAACCAGCAAAGCAAACACTGCTTTTTACAGTAACTGCCACATATCTCCCACCTGAAATGGGACAAACTGTGTTTTGGAGGAGCCTCCCATACAGGTTCCCTGCCCGCACTGCAGAGCATCCCTCAGGCCAGAGTTTGGCTGCAGGTGCCAGGGCTGCCAGGAAGAGAGGAGAAACCAGGAAATCTAGCAGGAGCAGATAGCTGCCCCAGCCAGCCTCCTGCACCCGGCTTGGGAAAGCTCAAGCTGTACTGAAGAGCAAGAGGGGAAGGCAGAGACTCATCTGCAGCAATGGGAGAAACAGAAGGGGTACAAGTATCTGAACACGGGCTGAAAGGGTGGTGGCACAACTATTATAGATGCTTTCTGAAATAGAGGTTTCTCATACAAGTCAGTGTTATGAACAAAAGTAAATCAAACTTCCTTGGTATATCTTTGTGTTCAGCTGGGGAGCAGCATAATTCTGAGGAAACAATTGCTCAGAATAAGGGAGGTGAGAGAAAAATACAGGGACTGCCAAACACCAGCAGAAAAGCCAGTGTTGGCAAAGGTTGCAAGAGTCTTGTGCAGTGGGAAGACAGGACACATGCACTGGGTTATGTGTTTCCTGATTCACTAGGAAGACAGAAGATAAAAGGCAGCAGTGGCTATGATACAAGTTGAAGTCCCTCTGGATACCTCACATTAATGTGATTATGAGGACAATGTGTGATCAGTCAAAGTTTATTTGTCAGGAGGGCTGCTTGCCCCCAGAGGTTTCCTGATCCTTCTATTCAAAGATGAAGTTCCCTTTGCTCTACCAAGGTGATGTTTTCACAAACAAATGGGCAGCCAGCCATCCCCAGAGAACAAGAACTGCAAAGGCCATAGACCAGAGAATCCACCAAGCCAGAGAAATCCCCCACTATGTGCACAACAGGGCTTTGCTCACAGACAACTTTCAGAAGCAGCAGGGGCCTTCTGAAGGCCTGTAACCAATGTCCCTGTGTGTGACCTTCACAATACATTTCTGAGCCCATAACACTGCCCTGCACTGGAGGAGAGGCAGTCCCCTCATCTCTGCCACACGCTGAATTCCAGCTCTGTCCTGACTCCATCCCTCATCCCAGCTCCCTGGGCCAAGCACAGTGCTGGCAGAAGTTCACCTCTGAAGGCCACACTGCCCAGACCCAGCTGTGCCTCTACACAGCACAAACCCCCAGCCCCCACCACACACAGAACCATCTTGAAGTCACTTCATCTTCCCTGTTCAGTCAACAAGAACTCCTTGTATGAGAACCTACTTACCAGCATGAAGGAGGGTTGCACAAACCAGTCCCACGGGACAGCAATGTAGTGAATATGGTGTTGCAATATATGCCTGCATATTAAAAACCAAACTAGAAAAGTGGCCAAGGGAACAGTGGCAGAACTTCTCAAATCTGTTGAGAGTTTTAGCCAGAAATATGGTAACCTAAATTTGTGACTTGTAATAACTTTCTGTTTGGGAAACAGAGCAAGACAAAAAACTAGGCATGAAAAAACCCTTTTACAGAATTAGAGTTTGTTCCAGTACTTCAGAGTTGTTCAAATTACAAAAGACATTAATAGAAGCCTCTGGCTGGGACTAACTGAAAAGCAATCAAATATTGATTAGACAAGGCAAGTATGGAAGACCCCTCCTAACTGAGACTGTGTCATTTCCACAGATGTAATATCCCAGCAACTTTAGTAGGAACTAAGGGAGAGATGTGTAGAAACAGAAGGACAAGTGAGTTAGCTGTAATCCACCAGTGCTTCAAGTAACACCTGCCATAGCCTTCCATCCACTTATTAGATCAGGGCTACAGAAATACCCAAACTTTGCATCATGGCCACATAAATCAGTACTGAAGTCCATCAGATATGATGAACTTTCTGGGCAGGGAAGAAAAAACAGCACAGTTTTCAGACATTTCTGAGGGCAGAGTGAGTGTTTGTTTTGAGGGCAGGGCTCCTGTCAGCAATGCTAGATAAGAAGCAAAAGGTACTGAGTAAGACCTCCATCCCTGCAAGAGTCTATGTTGTGAATTTGAGTGAAAGTCATCAAAACTCCTACCCTGTCTGTGCATTTTTACCAACTTCTAAAAGTGCAGTAGATGTTTACATAGCATGGAGATCATAAATACCTTTGATCACTTACATTAGGACTATCAGAACAGACAGTAAAGGGAATACAGCTTGCTGAGCTTTCAGATACACTGTTCTGCTCAATGTGAGAACCTGCAAGGTTAAGAAGTCTAGATTCTCAACAGTGTCATGGTATATTACAACCACATAAAGTGTTTCTGGATTAAAATAATTTTTAAATTAAATTTGCTACTCTGAGTAATTCCTACCATATGATAATAAAAGTAAAATCTGACACAGTCTAAACAAAAAAAAATTCCTTTATTAAGATCCAAGATAATGGAGAATCAACAGATAAAGGATATTTTAACAGAAGCTATCCAGTATCTAACAGCAGGAAGACAAACCTACACATTTCTTTGGGTAGATATTCTGCCAGCTCTGGCACAAGGGGCAATCAGCCAGAGGCATTATGAAACAGTGTGTCTGTAAACACTGTCACTTCACTGTGGCTAAGTGATCAGGGAATAAACACTGAGATGGGAACTCATGAAACGTCCCCAGTGCTCCTGAATCCTCACACTGAGACCTGCAATTTCCTCAGGTATCAGAAGCACTGGAGGAAACTGGCTATTATCCTCATAAAGAAGAACCTGCTGCTACTGCTCTGCCTAACAGCCTGGCCACCAGGGTTAAGTATTCCAGGTAAAATGGTAAAAATACTGTAAAACTCAAGTTCTGTACTCCTGCCACTATGAGATAAGCTAAATTTGCCAAATGGTTTTGTGACCCCACCCTTGTAAATCAGCTTGTTAATCATTATCGTCATAGGGGTGATAAAGTTGTTTTATGAGCCAACACTGAAGCAGTAACATTAACTACTTATTCAGGGACTGGTGTATTTCTCTGCAGATAACATTTATGAGAAGACACTCTCTTTAAAGACAAAGGTTTGCTTCATAACCTTCTTTTGGAGCACTGAGCAATCTGTTCCTCTTATTCCTCCAGTCTGATCTACATGTCAGACACAAGTGATGCCTGGAGGGTATGGGTTAAGTGATATGAAATCCCTAAAACACCTTGAACTACAGGTTCAAATCTAAACTGGATTGTCCTGGCCTCTTCCTCCTGACAGAGGAGGAAATAATTTATGATTATTTCTCAAGGCCAGATGCACACTTGGTTCTCTCTGAGAGACAGACACAGACAGATTTGCCAGCAGGCACTGACGCAATGCAGAAGAGACATGAAAGGCCAAGAGGCACTTAGAAAATAGAAGGGGTGGTGGACATGAAACTCATTCATGATCCCCAATTATGTAAATTGAAGAGATAGAAAGTACTTTAATTCACAGGAATAATGTCACAGGCATGTCTGGCAGAAGGAAGCTACCTGAAGGAGCAGTCAACAATTGTGCACAGCTTTCCAATATCCTCTACAGAAAAGGTTTCTGCCCCTATTGGTTGTTTTCTTTCCACCTCTCCAAGAACAGCTAGTCTGAATCATGCCTTTTCCTAACAAATTCAGAGGTAAGCTCCAGTTTTGCCTAGACTGTAAAGCACCACAGAGAATATGCTTCCTGGACTGAATGAAAGGGCAGATAAAATATCCTGAACAGACTGTCTTCAATTCACCACTTGGATGCTCACTACCTTCCAAATTCCACCAGTGGAAGCTTTGTGAAGGAGGACTAAACACTCAATAACCTTTCTTCACCTCCAGGACAGATGAGAAATATGCTTTTAAAGGAACATGTGTAGACACATCCAGTTTGTTTCTCACTCTCCAGCACAACCAAAATGACTTTCTGACTTGCTTACAAACCTCTCATGAGAGAGATACCACAACAGTCCAATGCTCAGAACAACTGGAAAGTTGTTACTAACGCCTGCCTCGGATCTCTTTTGCTGCAGTCAGCTATCTTTACACTCTACCTCCTATCTTTACACTGCAACATTTTCTGACAAATTCTCTTGTCTGTCACAGGTAATCTTTGTCACAAGCCAGGACAAGCAAAAGTAGACTGGGGTGCAGGAACAATACAATGATTGCCTTTAGCTATTGGTTTACTGGATAACCAGCAGGTATTTTCTGCATTCATTAAACATGGAAGTTGGGCATTAAAGCTGAAATGGTAAATGCAGTCTCTGCCCACAAAGATTTCAGTGGGGTTAGGACTTCTGTGATAAAAACACCAACTTGGAAACAAATGTGCTACAGTATGCTTAGCTAAGGATAATGCAAGTTGCAGAGAAAATAAAGGGAAAACATTCCCTAGCTGGGAAGTTCCCAGTCATTTATATCTAGGGAACAGACAATGCTTGTGGACTGCTAATTTCCTTAAGGATTTTTTCTCTTCCGTTGGCTAGATTCTTAACACCACAAATTCTTGTTATGATTTCAATGCACAATTAATCTTTAGCTCAGAGGAAAAGGAAATGGAGAGAGGAAGGATGATCATGAGGTAACAGTCACAGAGAGGCAGATATCAGATCTTAGGCCCCATCTTTTGTGCAATATACTAAAGTCAACTGGTTTCCTTGCTCCATTTTGACTCCCAGTCATCTCTTTCAGATTGCTGTCTTGTTTATTTAAATTACAGGTGATTTAAGGGAAGAATCATCTCTTACTATTTGTGTGCATGTACACTAGAATCAGTCATTGTGCACTGCTATAAAACAAATTAAAAAAGAACACGGCAGTAACTTTAGAAGAGCCCCATCTTAGGCTGTGACAGGCACGCTACCCTGTCACAGCTCCAACAGTGAGAGTAACACCACCCCACCCTCTCCCTCCTCTTCACACCCCCCACAGGTCCCTCGCTGTCCCAAAAGCCTGTTCAGCCTGTGCTACAGGTGACAGCAGGGTGGGCAGGAGCAGGCGAGGCCAGGGACTCACTTCACCCACTGCTGACACCAGCGAGCATTGTGCCGCGCTAACCCATCACCCACACAGGGCAGAGAGCAACCCGAAAGGAAACCTTGCAATAAACACTGCAAAGAACAAAAAGAACTCCACAAAACCAACTGCCAAATAAATCAAACCATAGCAGAGCAAACTAAATGAGTGAGATTTGAATAAACAGAAATCAGGAGCCTCCTTTGGCTTGTTTGCATCAGGCAGTCTGCACTGATGGCAGAGCCATTTGCTGTTCACAGTCCTTCCAGAGTGAACCCCCGAATGTGTTTCACTTTAATTTGGTATTAAACAGATACTCCCCAATTTAGCCTCTAACTGAAACAGGCACTGGGAAGAGGAAGAAATACAAGGTCAAGAGCAAACACTGCTAATCTCTGACAATTGTACATAGGCAAGGGGCAAGGTGAAGACAGAGTTTTACATTGGCTGGGAGAGAGGAAAAACAAACTGGTGACAGTTCAAGTCAATTTATAGCAGTAGACAGAGAGGATGACAAGGTTCCTCCAAGCCCTCCCCCACTCTTCTCATTGAAAGGAAGAAATGCCAGAAATTTCAGCAGGTCTTTGGATGCAAGCTGACACAAGTGAAGAGGAGATGGAATTGTCTCAGTATAAACAACATGCTTGGAAATCACCTGTGCCAGCTCTCCCACCAGCTCTGCAACAAGACTCACACTCACTGTGCTTCATTTTCCCTCCTTTCTCATTCCCTCAAGGATTCCAGGCAGTGACATGTCAATTTTGTCACACCCCAAGTTCTCCTGATCTTGTTGCAGGGATGAATTATAGGTTGTTTTAAGAAAAAGATATTCAAGCAAAGGCTAAAGGCTGTTTTAATCAAACAAGGTTGAAAGAGTACCAGGAATTTGGCTGGCAGAAAACAGAAAGGACTTTACTTAGCTTAAAAACATACATGACTCTAAATACAGAAGCAAATATGCATTCAGGCAGAGAGTATATATATGCTTTCTTTTTAAGATTAAGCAGGCAATTGCATGCAGAGATATTAACTGACTCTACATGCCCACTAAGCAAGATGATATTTCATGAATGATAGCACAAAATTAGAAACTTTCCTGCCTTGCATAGGACTGGATCTGGGCATTTTATGGAGGAGTCCTCTGAAGGATTTTAGAACAAGAAAGCAACATGCCAAGAAAATGGCTAGGGCTACTCTGAAAAAAACCTCTGTGAGTACAAAGGATATTTAAAAGAAAAATCTAAAAAAGTTCTCTCATCCAAGCAAGTAGCCCTGAGACTATTTTATTTCTTGGGAAATCTGGTTTTTCAGGATGTTAATCCTGAAGGAATACCCAGCTGGCTCTCCCAAATCATCACTTTATGTGAAGTAGAGCAATGAGTTCAGAGCCCAATCTTTTCACACTGCTAACCCACATCTCCAGTACCAGGCTTTTCATTCTGCCAGAGCAGAAAATAACAGAAGAAACCTGTTTATCACAAGACAGCAGAAAAGGGGTAACCTGTATTACTGCTGCTGCTTCTATGGGCTGAAAAAATTAAAATATCTCAGGAGATCTCAACTCAAAAGCTCCTGTGAATCACGACACCACTATTGGGTCATTTTAAACAGAGTTTCATTCTGAAAAGCCACACTTACCCCAAGTGGCCTAGATTACATATTCACATGGGAAATGACTATGAGTATTCAATAGACCCTGTTAAAAAATCTGGTTTCATGCAGTGCTAGAACCAGCCCTACTATTAAAAATATCTACTAACAATCTTGCTAGATCTCTAGACTTTGCCTGCAATACCTAATTCAGATGAACTTGTTATCCTGACAGCCACCTGCCAAAATGCTCCTAACCAGCTCTTCACCCCCAAGCCTGGTGGGCTCTGCCATGCTCTCTGCCTGACCATGAGCCACTCTGAATGACAGCAACTCCCTTCCCCAGCAGAGCTGAGGTAAAAAGGAAACACCAGTAAGATCACTGCCATTACCACTAATTGTAACCAGAGCTGTCAGCACTTTGGGGAATTACACACACACCAGGAGTATCAGCTAACCTGAAGCTTCCTGTTCTGTTAAAAGGCAGCTCAGTGTTGGCAAACTCCAGGGAGTGACAGAAATAAATGATGTGCCAGGTGCTTTAGGATGACCCTGCTTAAGCAGGGAGGTTGGACCAGATGACACACAGTGGTGCTTCCAACCTCACCCATTCTGTGATTCTGTGATAAAGGAGCCACAGGAAAGTAGACAAGCTGTTTAACTGCTGCTTTGTAATCAGATTTTTTAATATTTAGGAAGGTGTATATTGTGTTTTTCCCATCCTAGGACTATTTTCATATTCCTCAGCTAATATACTCACTTCAGAATTACAGTTACTTTAGATCACTGTCAATCAGGCACAAATCATAAAGGATGTCACAAAGACAGCTATTAACATTCTGGCATTGTGGTCCAAGATGCATCTTTACATAGTTCATGTAGAGAACTATCTGGTATTATTACACTGGTAGTAACACACTGCAGGGCTCACACCTCTGTCACACACGCTGTGTCAACCCTTGCTTGGGAGGCTGGGGATGTGAATCACTGTTTTCCCAATGGTGCCAAACTCTGAACTGTGGCAACTATGGTGCAGATGATGTGCTGGCATTTTGCTGCCCTCGTTGAGTCAACTCCCACAGAGAACTGTGACAGACAAATCTTCAGTCATCTCAGAATTGCCAGGCCTGCCCAAAACCTAATTCTTATTCTCATTTTCCACCTCCTGCCCCTCAAGCAGAAAAAGGATTTGTCTATAATTAAAAGAATCTGCTGGTACAGCTACATAGGTAAACCTCTTTGGTAAACAGAAGTTTAAGATGACATAGCTTATACTGAATCACTGAATGACACAAATTACAACAGTAGCCTTTCTGACTGATATAACTGAGTTTGCACTCATGATTTCACAGGCTCAGCTACATGCACTAAGAGTAGGAGGGCATCTGTCATGTACCCAATTCAGTAATACTTCTAAAATTAGAGCAAGCCCAAAGTATGTTAGCTAAACCTCACTTTTTTCAATCAATACAGCCACATGCACAGCTCTATGTGGGTTAGATGCCACATCCCATCCTTTTCCTGCATGAATAAAAAGGAACTGCTGGGCAAGGATACCACCACTGATGGACTTGGAATTCACCAGGCTGTATGTTACAAACCTATACTAAGCATCTATCAGCAATTGTATGAGGACTGACTTATCAGAAAAAAGTTTTACTTCTGAAAAAAACAGCAAGTAATAGGCAAAAGAAGTCCACATCTTGCATTCTTTGCTATTGTTGGGACTGATGAAACAACTTGTCTAAATCAACTAAAGCTTTGCATATATAAGAGTTGTAGAAAAAGCATCTCTGATCTCTTCCTTCACTTTTGTCTAGGAGGTGCAATGAAAGTACAGCATGGGTTAAAAGCCTGGAGGAGTGAAGGATTTCTTTGCTCTTCAAAGACTTTCTAATCCTAATCTAACAATGTATTAGGCTCAAATTAGGTAGAACTTTTGTTTCATTGAAACTCATTTTTATTCCCTACCCTCTTATTAGGAAGTCTTATATGCAGAAAGGCTTGACCAGAAACATTAAGATTTCCCAGTGAGGAAAGCTTCTGTGAGACCAACAGTCCAGCAAGCCCAAAATGCTCCCAGGAGCTGCAATCAGTGCTGGATGTAATCAGTGTTACGAATCAGTGAACGTCAGACAAAGATGAAATCATTGATCTGTCTGTCAGTAGGGGAGACATCTTCCTAATCCCTTCAGTATAGGATGTCTAGTCTGAAATCTTATAATCCCTTTATTTTATGTACTGTAGCTGTGGATATTCTCATTATGGATACTTAATCCTCTCCAAGATGATACATTTCTGGCCTCAATGACACTATTGTGGCATTAAATTCCTCATACTCACTGTGTTCTGAAAAGAAGCATTTTCATTAAGGATTTTTATGCATCCCTAATACCCACTGTATGATCTGTGCCATATTATTTTGAGAACAGGGCTCTCCCGTTCATCCTTTCTCTGCACTGTTCTTCATGTTATTTGTTGGTTCATCTACAGGTAGTCAGGAAAGTTAATCTGAAGTCAGTAGTGTTTTAACTAAATTTCAACAGATTAGTTTATCTACAATGTTAAAATGGATAAATTATACTACATTAAATCCCTGTATGGACATACACATTCAGAATGAAAATGGCCTTAATACAATTTATGTCACTTTGCTTCCAAAGTAAATGGAGATAAACCAAATGAAAGCCACCTATATTTTGAATAATAGTATTTATATAGTGATTCAATGTGACTCATCTTTTTTAATTCCCATATTTTATCACTTCATTATTTTTTCCCTGAGTGTTCCTGTATAAACAAGTCTTTGAATTATCATCTTTTTCAACCTCCCATCTTGCTCACAATTTCCATCCTTGACATCCAGTAATTTTTGCCCTTATGAGGATCTTTTTCATTTTATTGTATCTTTTAGACTTGGTATAACCAGGATGAAATAATTGCCATGATTAAGAGAGTTTCTACAGTAAAGACCATCACAGAATCACAGACTGGGTAAGGCTGAAAGGGTCCATAGCAGGTTATCTGGCCCAACCTCCCTGCTCAAGCAGGGTTATCCCAGAGCATGTGGCACAGAACTGTGACCAGGCAGTTCATGAATACCTCCAGAGAGGGAAAACTTCAGAACCTCTCAGCAACTGGTTCCCATGCATGGTCACCGCACAGTAAAGTTCTTCTTCACGTTCAGGTGGAACTTCCTGTGCATCATGGCAATAATCTGTGTACACTTGTGTATCTTGCTATTTAACATAGAAAAGAGGCAACACATGAGTTAACTCTCTGTGGATGAACCGCCTCCATTTGGAAATCACCACAGCAGCCCCTTCTAGTCTTTTACTTCAAAAGCACCCATTAACATGTCATGTAATGTAAGTAGCAAGAATTACTATTCATAAGAAATAAAAGACTCTTCTCTAAATCAACTTTGGTCCAAACCAACATTTAACAGCGTAAAAAATATCAGTTTCAATAAAGCAGCCAAATAATCACATCTGTAAAATCTGAACTCCCGTTGCATGAACTCTGTCCGTACATGCACAAAAGCACTGATATGCCCATCAGTAACATCAGCAGAGAATAGAGTTCACACCTCCAGCAGGTTTAGGATGAAACTACCCTACGTGTAATAGCACATCATAGTCCATAAGACTAATCCATTTTTCCAGTGTACTATGTCTGCTAAAACCAGCAAATTCAGGAGTTAATACTTGCTTCCTAACAAGTGGAGATCTCCCTCTTGAATTGTCTGGAATAACCCTGGATAAACTGCCTAACAGATGCAAAGGGTTATGGGTGATGCAGGGCAGATGACATGAGGTTGCAAAGACAAGTAAGTGTAGCCAATGAGGCAGAACAGGCAAGCTGAGGTGTTTGTGCCTGTTAAATCACACTTGGTGTTTCTGCCTATTCAATCTGAACACACCTAATCAGTTATCTCATCTGCTGACACCTTCAATGACAACAGGATTCTGAGGACATATACCTCACAGGAATGCCCAGATAGACTTCTGTAAACTTTAATGTAGTCCTTGGGGCCTTGGTCTGCAGCAAAACCTTCTGGAATCCATGTGTGCATTTGTGTGCACATACAAAGAAAGATGGTCGCTTGCTGCCTCTTTGGTTACTCACATCTGCACTACAAGCATTTGTTAATGACCCAAGTACCAGCAAAAACCACTGCCCCATCAGGATTTGGGAAATTTCCAAAATTAAGGCCATTTTGTTCCAATCTTTTTTTCACTCTGCTTTTAACCTCACAGTAAAGTCTTCCCCACTAGAGCCCTATCCAAATGGATCCAAGTGACAACCATCCCCAGACCACCATATAGCCCAAGTATATACTCTGCTAGATTCATATCTAGGCCCTGTCAACCTTGGAAAGAGATTCATATTGGATTTTTATTTTAGAATAATATTATCAACTGCTTCATCTACTGGCAAACAGGCATTTCAACCCTTTTGCGACTAAGAACAGACCCTCAAACCTCATTTTTGAAACTCAGCTGCTTGGTAAGAAACAACCGTGTTTTCTAGGATCTTTAAAGGGAACTTGGCCAGGAATCAAATCAGAATTGAGCTGGGACTAATCAGGGTAAAGGTTGTTTATATCTGCAGATTACCCCTCTCTGCTTTTCTAATTCACTCACCATGCCTTATCTTTCCATTAATCTTTAATAAACCTTTTAGTTAATTCCCCAAACACATGCAATCTACATGACAGCGGGATACAGTGCAAAAGCAGTCCATGGATACGAGGAAATAGGCAGCAGAGGAATTAAAAAGAGGAAAAACTTCCAGGATTAAAACTACCCAAACTGCAGGTCAGTGGAAAATGATGAGCAAGGAAAAAGCAGTAGTAAGGGGCAAAGCAGACAGGAGGGAGGGGCTATTAAGGGTATTAGTATTTATCTGACCATTGGATTCATTCTCCCAACAGGGCCCTCCTCTCTTTTCCACTATGGATCCACTTCAACAAAAACATGCAATCCAATTTCAAACTTGGAGCCTCTGAAATGGGAAAAACCCTCTCCATGTTGACAACAAGGATATAGCTAGATTAAAAGGTAAATGTAATTTAACCCACCCCAGCAGAAATGGTAATCAAATTATATTGCCTCTAAATATGATAAGTTTGGGACTGGGGCCCTCAGGGGAAGAGAAGGTGTCTTGCAAACACAAACACAAAGAAACATGTTAAAGGAAAGTGCTAAATCAATGCATGAATTATGACTTCTACTCTCCTTCTCTCCCCCAGGGTGCTTGATAAGCTGCTGATTGCTTCTAAAATATCTACTACCAATGTTAGGAACTGATTAAGCAGCTTACAAAGCACTGGGGGCTAATAGACAAGCCCACCAGGGAGACTGCAGCTCTGGAGTTAAGTAGCTCACTTTTTCATGGCTTGATTATTAAAGATGAGATAGCAGAACATGCTGAAAAGATGTGGAAACAGTTTCAGACCTCAGGCAACTAGCTTTTTTATTTTATATGTGGAATCATTTCCACCCTGTGATTTCACCAGCCTACAAAAGCCACACTTCCTGTTGTTCTGTAATCTCCAGCTCTGAGGGGCATCTGAACTATCTCAACTTAATGTGTCAACTGAACATCCAGAACTGAGTATGCTACCCTTATCCTGCCAAAAGGCACCACTAGAGAAGGGAAACAGAGGTGAAAGAAGCTTGAATTACTGTGTTTTACACAACACTGGCAACAGCATTAGTGTGAACACAGAGATGCCCAGGTCAGCAACACACCTCACCTCATTGTTTCCTCTACTGTGCATCTGAGCACTGCAGCACATTTACCTTAGATACCCTATCCTCCCTTCTCAGCTGTTCCTTCCAAATTCTTCTTGTTTAATCTGTTACATAATAAAACTCTGCTGTAATTCAGGTAAATGTACTTCAAGGTTCTTGCTTAGTTGAATCAGTATCAATGCAAAAGCAAATTCTGCTGGCACATTACCTCTTCCATGGTCACATCTGTCATAGTAACACTGCAGGGCTCAGCTTTGTGAAGTGGGCTGGCTCAGGTTGGGGGAGAGGGGGCAGTAGGGGTTAGGTGTCGTCCCCCCTCCACCTCGTGGCAATGCTCAGCAAACTTTGTAAATAATCATGTTGCACTAGGGACTTTACAAACTTCAAAATTCCTGAACAACGACTCTTTCAAGCAAAGAAATAAATACTACTTGTCATCTGTAGGCTGAGACTTTAATGAGAATTTATTGAGCAGATGAAAAATTTCTCATTGCAAAGTTCTCTTTGCAGACTACAGTTTTCTTTCACAGTCTCTTTCCACCCCTATTTGAACACTGATGCTCTAGGCTTTCATTCCTAACCAATGCCACTGTTAACCCATTTTTATACTAAACTACAAACCACAGACACAGCCTGAAAGTGAAGATAATTATGCTACGAATAGCTAGAAGGGAAATGTACCATTAGCTCTGAAGGCAAGAACAGGCTTCATGTAACAGGCAGAATTAACCAAAGACACTCACCTGCTGAAGGTCTGCCAGAGAATAAAGATGGATTTGCTGAAGGAGATACTCTCTGGGAAAGATCCTGAAAAGAAAAAAATGGGTATGTGTCACACCTTTTTGACTGGGAAACTGGAAAGCTTCCTCTCCCCAAGAAAAAATGGTAGTGATGTTAGAGAGGAAGAAACTAGAATTATATCACCTTCTAAGCACCAGCTATTTTTACAGCTTTCTGCATGGGCACAGCAGTCCCACAATAAGAATAATTTCTGTGCCAGTGTCATTCTCTAATTGTCAGGTCATATATTGAGACATTAACAGCCACTGAAAGCTCTTTCTGACCACACACGATGTTTCTTTAAACAATTAATACAGCAATAAAAATAAATAATGCAAACAACACATTATAAGTATTTCTTATGGTCTGAGACAAGATTCCTGGTCTGCTACAAAGCTGTAACACTTAGTTGCAAATGTGATTTCTGGTTTTGTAACTGACTGGGAAAAAGACCAAGCAGATACTGTTCTTCCAGCATAAAATTGACTGATATCAATTCCCCTTCCCATACAGAAATACATGTATTGGTATAGAGTCAGGCACTGAACAGCTTTGCCAGAAATTGTTTTGTTTGCTGATGCCCTTACAGCACTGCTAAGGAAAACAATTAGCTAATGAAACATTTCCTTTTTCAGGAAATAGTCTGAATAGCCCATAATGCAAAAACTGTAAATGACTAGTATTGATGACTAACATCACATTCCCCTGCCTTCAAGGATGGCATTTTATTTCCTTGTTTCCTGCAAGTTCTAACTCCTAGTAAAAAGTGTGCAGGAAAAAGCAAACTCATAATCAACTGAATTCCTGTGTCAGGCAAGTCTCAGCCAGCACAAGCCCTGGTGACAAATCTTATCCCTGTTGCTGTCCCCTTCTTTAAAACCTGCTAATTCGCAGCAATAGATCTGCAGAGCTGGTATCCAATGCACCTCCTCCCTTCCAAATCTATTTCCAGGGGAAAAAAGTAGGCAATGCCTTCCCAGTTTTATGATATATATATACTTAGCACTCAAGTGAGGGGAGTGATTATTTCCATGTCTACAGAAACTGAGGCATAAACCTCCCCTCAGTAAGTAAGGCTGGTCCAGCTTCCGATTTGCAGTCCTTCAATTGACTTGACAACCAAAACTCACAAATGCAAAAACATTTACAGAAGTAATGAAGCAACTGGGCCAGTCCCTGCACGATACCCAATAAATGCAGAGGTGCAAAACACTCCTTCAACATTTGCTCACACTACCAAAGGTGGAAACCATACAGCTCTATTGCTGTGAAACCCTGAAATGGCCTAAAAGGAGGCAGCTCAGCTCAGCTCAGCTCCCACTCATATAAATGAAGTGCTTTTACCACATCTGTACTTCAAAAACAAGTCTTGCTGTGCTGCATATCTGCAAATAAGTTCTCCTCCAGAAAATTTCTGTTAGTCCCATTTGGAAAGAAAAACCCAAAGCTCAACAGCTACCTGAATGTAAGTGGTGAAGCTACCTCCCAAAAATGCATCTGTTCACTGCCAGTTTTTGTCAGTCTCTAGAGGGTGGGGAACAAGAGTGTAACAGGCACCAAAATACCAAACCCAAACACGTTTTCAAAGAAACTCAACAAAAAATGCAAGCAAATCAGTTGGGGCAGGAAATCCATACAGACCAGGTACTCCAGTGAGCAAGAAAATGACTGATAGCTGGTTTCAGGCAGTTTGCTTGCCTGCACAGGTTCTCTGAGCCTCATGAGGTCATGGCTTACATAAAGTCCTTTTTAGTAGGAGGCACACAGGACTAATTCAGAGCCTCTTGCTTCCCAACACAGATGCCTCCTCTCATGTAAGTAGTAGGAAAGCAGTGTCTATGCTATCTCTGCCCCTCTGTCACCTACAGCTGAAATTGTTCAAAGGAAATCAAAGTCAGTAGAGAACTGCAGCTGAGATGGGGCTGACACAAACACCATGCCATGGTATTAGCATCTAGACAAAGTACTACAGGGCATCCAGATCAACCTAAAATCATACTCCAAAAATCTCACAGAGACCCAAAGCAGGCTAAGATAATGACACTTAGGAACACTTTACTAGAAAATATGTATTTATTTCTGCACGAGGTTGCATCTGGAGCTTTGAGCACGCTTGGATTAATACAGGGCCTTGATACAAAAAGACCAAAATGTGCTTGAATTTTACTTTTCCCTTAATATAAAGGTCCTTTATAAACACCAAATGGGAAATCTCTGATTAGTCATTTGAAAGCAAAATAAAATATGTCAGTTTTGTAAATCTTTTGATTGATGTGCTACAACTAGCTAGATTTTTTTTTTTAAGTTGGTCAATTAAAAGCATTCAATAAACAGCAGCCTTTCAGTCAAATCTTAACACAGAAAAGAAACCAGAGGGAACTAGACAGAGGTCAAACACAAGATGTTAAGACTCATCACAATAAAAATTCAAACCTCTGCAGCTTCAGAATGTGACCTGTGACCCTTGAGAGGCAAATGGTATCAAGAGCACGTCCCACTAAAAGCACCTCCTAAGCTTCCACAGTTTGGAAACTCCCAGAGCAGTTTCACCACTGGTGAGTCACAGCACTGCTGTTCTCTAAACCCTGGTTACCTGTCAGGGTTTAGCCTGCAATGAACAAACCAAGTTCAATGCTAACCAGCCTCTAGCTTTGCCAGTTACTGTGAACAATGAAATCCAAAGTCGTATTGGTTAAAGGTGTCTAAATTGCTTCATTGCTATGTCTAGATATAAACACAACCAATGCAAGCAGAAAAGAAACACACCATCCAAGACTTTTGATCCAACTAAAAGAAGAGAGCATTCTCAGTTTCTGATTATTATTCTTTTTTGTTTGATACTTTGTAATCTGAAGTATAATCTTCAGGCAAGACAGAAACTTCATCTGTTCCTTCTTGGATGATCTTACCAGGTAAGTATTTGCACAAACAAAGGTTATCTTTTAGTGTCCTCCTGCAAACAGAACCACTGATAAGAATTTGCCTTTTGCATTTGGATAAAGCGTGTAGTCATGGTGCTTTTTTAGCACTAAGTAATTGCTCTGCATTTAAAGCCTGTTTATCACCAGCATAGGTAATTTTTCTTCAATGAGTTAAATACCCTGACAGCTCTGCTAAAGCTACAACCAATTAATCTGCCTATGCCTGACACTATAACCAAAGTATAAACGTGATAAGCGGGAGAACTCTTCTTTTTACAATGCAATCAAAAGAAATCAAGTTAGCTGGCAGGTGGGCACAACCAAGTCTCCTTTATACCAAAAAGACTCTTAAAATCTAGGATGTGAGGGGGGAAGGGAGGGAAGCTGGCACCACGGCTTCATGTGCCAGCCAGGAGTGTCTCGTTTGACCAGGCTGAGAACTGTATGAGTGAGCTGTGACTCACAGGGCACGCAGATGACCCGGTCCAGCACGGCACTGCATTCAGCCTCCTCTCCACACCTCTGCAGGAAGCTGCTACACCCACAGCTGGCACAGCACCAGGTGCCAAGGCTGCTTCCTCATCCAGCACAGCTCATACCCTGGCACTGCACACCTTTGGAGCTAGTGCACTACACTGCAAACTAAAGCAGCAGAAGGCCAGCACATGCTGATTACTGCTCTTCCCGTGGCTTTTTGGCCCTGAACAAGAGGCAAGAGCCCTCTCTGGTCGTGTCCCTGCAGCCATGCACCAGCACCAGCTGCAGCCACGTGTGGAGCAGATGGGCAGGACCTGTGTG
This sequence comes from Pycnonotus jocosus, assembly GCA_013400435.1. NCBI lineage: Eukaryota > Metazoa > Chordata > Aves > Passeriformes > Pycnonotidae > Pycnonotus > Pycnonotus jocosus. Next base: position 532,225 of record VWYP01015839.1, on the reverse strand, counting down.
CACTCTGATCTCACAGAGAGCAGCTCCAATTCTTCAGAGTACTATTCAGTTCTAAAAGTACAGAGGGGTATCAGTGAATTGCCAGTTATCCCTAATACACATGGCAAGGTAAACAGCACTTCTTGCTGGGTCTTTTCTTGCAATTCATTTGATGTGGACATTGTCAATTTAAGGAAGAGAATGGTATCAGAGGTGAGGGGAAAAGGTAGGATTTTTCCCAGTGTTGCTAATTCTCATAATTTTCTTCAGGCTTTTGATCTTGTATTTCCTTGGAAATCTTAGCTCCTGTAATTTTGCTGGGAGAGAAGAACCCAAACTTTCTAGCCAAAAAAAATTGTTCAGGAAAGTAGGGGCTTGGGAAAATTAGTGATTTTGAAGTCAAAAGGTAAAAATAAATTAATGAGTGTAAAACAAACCAAAACACTACTTGTTTATTTAATTATTGTGGCATTATACAGGATTAATTTCTTTTTTCTAATTCTATGAGTTTATGCAAAAAAGCATTTGTTAATCATTTCACATTCATGAAGTATGAATTCTTCTGGTTATGTTCTGGGAACAGTCACTCCCACATATCTTCAGCCCACACTAAGTGCTAGATTTATTAGCAAACATGTCAAGGTAAGGTATTATTTCATGTTGTTATGAAATTCCCCACGAGCATCCCTATGTTGAAACAGTTACTCTTATCACCCATCAGCAATCCTGAACCAGTTTATAAACTCCCTACTAAAATGCAGTACACCAACTCTCTCTCCTTTGTGGTTCCTTGAGCAAGGTTACGGTCACATTGTGAAAGACAAAAATTACTACAGATTTAACTCACGAATCAAGTACCACTGCTGCTAAAAGCATAACAGAGAAACAGAGACAATTTCATTTTGAAATCGAAATAGTTTAGATCCCCCAGTTTACTTGAAATTAGGAATAAGAAAATGGTCTTTGTTTTTGTCAGGCAGTCTCGAACCTTTGCATTTTGCTGCTGGAAGTTCTGATATAAAAACACAGGGATAAAAATGGCACAAGTCATATTTAACATGGTATCTACATCTAACAGGAACTTGTTTTTAAATCTGTTTTTTTTAAAGCAACCTGGTCTCAAAAGGTGAATGGATATTACCATTGTGAAAGTGATGTAATATTACTCATCTCTTTGACAAGGAGAAAGGTGTGACCCTAGACCACAAAATGCTAATGTGAACTGAAAGACCCACCTGTGTTCTGGAAGACTTACCATGGAAAGCCCTGGCAGGCTCCTCAGCTGGCTGCTTACCATGGTAGAGCATTAGCTTGTGCTTTTGACCTTCCCTTGACATGAACAGACAGCAGTACTGCTTCCACCCTGGTTGCTCTGGCACACATCTCAGTGTTTCAGCTGTTTGTTACCTCTAGCTGAAATGAAAGCTCAAATTCCACCTTAACACCATACCCTCAGTTTTAGCCAAACACTTTTTAAGATGCTAATTTGCAAAGATCCTCCATGCATGGTTACTTCTTCCAAAAGAGAGAAGAGCTGAAGCAAAGAGGTGAAGGTAGTCTCTTAGTATGAGCTCCATCAACAGGCAACTTTATTTCACCTACTGCAATGAGTACAGGCATCCAGGATCTAAATAAAACAACAAATGGCTTGTGCATACTTCTCTGCATTTATTTTCTCACATTTCCTCAGTTTGGGTTGTTGTTTGGTCTTAACACTGGTTCCTCTCAGGATATGTAGATATCCTCTTCGAATGAGTTTCCCTCTTACCCTCTTTTCAACCACTCATGCAACAAATTTTCTTCTTCTGTTGGTCTTGGCATTACCTAAGAGCTCCAAAACCACATCCTTCTGTTTCTTCCTTGCTCAAACTTTCTTTTTACAGTTTACTGCTTTCAGAACCCGTATCTTTGTTCTCCCGCTTTGGAATTTTCCACTCCCCAAATGGCCTAAACATTGCAAAGAAAATGGAGAGTCTCCTTTGACAGCCTGGAGATGACTTAATGACCTTCTGTTGTCCTTGGTCTGAAAGATGACATAGCCCCAGCTTCACATACATGAGGTATTTGGAGGTATAGTGATTGCATTAGATCAATCAGGATTCCTGCGATGTGTTTAGACAGGTTCCCCAACTGCCACACAAATATTTTGAAAGTAATCTATTCCTGTGTCAGAAATGATATGTCTAAGGCCTCACTGTAGGAAGTGACAGGACTCTATTGTTCAGCACAACCAATTTGGGCTCGTTTCACCTCGTGCTGACAGACCAGCAGGCTCAGCCAGGACCACACGTCTGCAGCACTGGAGGTGTACCTTTAACCTCCTGCTGCTATATAGGAAGACCAAAATAGAGCCTGCTAAGGGATGTATCTAGCACTGGAGTTTTGCTGAGGTAAAACTGATGTATTGCTGTTCTGGAGCTGACAGATAAATGTTATCAGACAGAGATCAGTAACAAGAGGAAAGTTTTTCCATATAGTTTCTCACTACTATTCAGATTTACTTACAGAACAAGAGCACTACAACAAGCATTAATGCATAGGGGAATGCGCTGCAAAACATTTACGTTGTATCACTGACATCAAGCAGCACCTGAATTGCAAGTTTAGAAGTACAGCTGAGAGAATAGAGATGCCAGAGGGCTTCCCAGATGGAGCTCCAAGATTGGCCTAGGTTACCCTACCCCACACTAGATATGCAGGCATCTGAACACTATCCCAAACATCATTCCAACAGTTCCTTGACCTGAAGAATCTTCAATCATGACATGATTGAACAGAACTTGCATCATTCAGCATGGTTTCATAGAATACCCTCATTATTTAATGGACTCAGAGATTCTCTTTTCTTCCCAGCCATCAGTTTTTCTGACTCTATCTTGGTTTGCCTGGGCCATTCATTCACCATCTGCAGGTGGTGGTGGGATCTTGCACTAATTCTTGCACTTGCACTAATTCTGTGTTGGCTCTAGGTTTCAGTCCTATATGCTTCTGCCTGAACAGCATCCACACCAGCAAGGCAACAAAAACAAGCGAGAACTTGTTCAGTAAAGACATTTGAGGCAAATGATGTGTTGCAATACTGAGGTGACAGTTACAGCTAACTAGGCATAACAACATCCCTTATAAAACAGGGAGCTCAGCAACAGGCTGGGAATCTCATCTGGCTAGTATCAGAGGAACACTGCTGATACGTGCCGGTGGAGGGCCTTATTTCACCTCCCATGTTCCTTATTTTTTCCCCCTGCAAATACAAAAGTGTAGAATCCAGTGGAGCAATAGGTGAGAATAAATCACTATAACTGACAAAGACCACTTTTACTGTGAGCCTTTTAGCTACTTTAAGGATCTCTTCTGTTTTTTCCTTCCTTCCTTTTTTCTTTCTTTCTTTCTACTTTGTCACTTGTGTCTTCAAGGTTCACAATGTGGTTTCAGTTCTGAGCTCTCTGTTAGATGTCAGGTTTCAAAGTTCTCAAAGTACCTACCTAGGCACACCAAACATTATAAATAACATTTCCAAATTTAAGCTGACTGGATCCTGAGCTAACCTGGTTTATAGCCATCTGGGATTCTTCAGAAAAAGTGACTGCAAGCATTGTAAACAGTTTTGTCTTCACAGAGGACACCAAGAGTTTCCAACTTCACTGCCATCTTCATTTTGTGATCTGGGTTGAAGAGCCAGGTATAGATTTAAAGTAGATGATAATGCAAATAGTATTAATAAAAGAAACCTCAGAGTGATCTGCTTTTCCCTAATAAGGCAGGCTCTATCAGTGTCCCAGAGGCAGCAAGGTGCCAATACAATTAATCAGTCTGTTTTTAGTTCTCTGTAGACAGCAATATTAACAGTTTGTTTCAGTCTGTTTATATGGGTCTGACAGGTCTTCAAGATGCTGTGTTCACTCTCTTGTGATTAATAGTTATTCACATACTAAGGTGAAGACCAAGCAGAAAAAGAATGTTTTTAGAGCAGGACAGATAACTGGATTCTCTTTCCTCCATCTTTCACTTTTAATTAGGAAACAGTACTAAATTTAGGAATGCTGTCTCACTATATTTTTTAAACTCCTCCCTTTCTTGCAGCTTGCCCCTGTGATGAGCCAAAGGAAAATTTAAATCACATATTTTCTTTGTTTACTTTGCAGCTGTGCTCTATAAAGTCATCACATTGGTAGTGAACATCTGCACACTGGGATACTAGATGAAGGCAGCAAAGCTATTGGGAGCATTTTGAGCAAGGAATAAATCCTTACAGGAAAAGAACTTCCTTCTTCTCCTCTCTGCACACTTCTTAGGGGACATCTACGGGAACAAGAGCATCAAAGTGTCACCTCAAGGGAGATGTTACAAAGCAAGAAAGAGCTGGACTCTAAGGTGTGCACTGGACATTCCTTCAGTGGCTTTTACACTTGTAGCAAGTCCTATTGAACTGGAGATGCTTCCCTAGTACGAAACCAAACCCTTCTTGGGCTGAGGCCCTTCTCTCCACCACGCAACTTTAATTGGAGATGGTATGAAGAAACTCTTGAAAAAGGAGCATTAGGAGCACTGTTGCCCAGGTTCTCCTGCTACCCTTCTGGGGGTTTCATTTTGACACAGGGATGTTTTCTCTCTCCTCTCTGCTCCAAGAAAAGAGTATGCTCACATTTCTGTGCTAATTTTTGTCCATTCTCTCTTCTATCTCCTTAGCAATTGTCATCTCTCCATTTTGGAGGCAGATTTTGGGTTGTTCTTCTTTTGTCCTGGTTTCTCCATTAACTCAATTTCCTGAGATTTCTTCCTTATTTGAAACTCCTCCTGGCTTTCCCCATCCCCTATTTTACCTCAAGTCAATTGACAGCTATGCTAAGCCTCCTTTGAGCTCTCTTCTTTTACTGTCTTACCCAAGTCCATTGAGTTCCTTGTCTCCTCCTGTTTATCTTAATAAGAGAATTACTTTTTTCAATACTAATCAGAAAGCATAATTTCCTTTCTGCTACTTTTTCTGAAGAACCTTCAAAAACCTTATTTTCCTTTTAGTTTTATTGAAGAGGATAGCATAGAAAACCAGCTCTGCAAGAAAATGTCATCCTCTGGAATAAAAGAAAACCATCTTAATTTTTTAAATGCTGTAAGCTGCCCTAGCAAATAACAGGAATTGAGTAGTATCACACAGACACATAACCCACATTGCATCTGACAGAAGAACTCAGCAATGCTCTCCATAAACCTGTTGCTGTATCCTTCTCCTGCTTGTTCTGGGTAGTTCATCAAAGCAATGCCATAGGTTATGTACCAAACAGCAGACCAGCTCTCCTTACCTGGGATAAAGACACCAGTGCAGCCTCCTCCTCCTCCTTCCAAAGAATTCAGGTCCCTAGAACACCATGTTCAAAACACAGACACTGATGTCACCTGCTTCCTTCCCTTTGGCAGCTCACATTTTCAAAGCAGTGGCTTTCCTACTTCCAGTCTTGTCTTAAAAACTCAGGTATACAAATGCTTACAGATGCATCAGGTCAGCTGCATGTGCCCAGAACCACTCACCTCACAGTATGGCATGGGCAGAGACATCTCCCTATCTCTTTTGGAGATCCACACCAAAAACTACTTGACCTTTCTAAGATCACAATTGTGGCTTGACAGTTTTAATTGTCATTTTTAGCTAGTTAGAAAAATGCAGCAGCAGCTGAACGGATTAAGATACAGCACTTCTAAAATGAAGTTCACTTTTTATAAAACTTCTGTTTTCACCACAGCAAACTCAATATCAAACACCTTTTGCTGTGTTGTGACCATGTATTTGCCAATAAACAAAACTTCCAGTGCAGCTATGTCATGATACTGGCTGAGCAAAAGACCAACACAAATCATATGCTGGGTCACGTGCCAGGGGACTACATCTGACCTCTACCTTTGGCTGAGGTCATATCACAGAGGAGAGCAGAGGTGCTGGAAAGGTGACTGACTCTGGCCCCCCTCATGCTTTACCACACTGTGAGGTGTTTCAAAGGTCCCAGCACTGGCTACCTCACTGTGATGCCATGGCAGGGGGCAAGAGGTAGCAGATCTGCCTCAAAATACAGCCAGAAAGCCTGAGGAGGAGTAAAAGATGCTCACCACAATGTGTGATGCCCTAGGGCTAATAGCTGTCAAGAACAACTTCAGATATTCAGACCCTATAAAATAATTTTCTTTGACAGAGGATAACCCAGCTTCCAGGGGAGTCAGATACACGCACAACATCTTTCTAAATGGGTAATGCCTTCACAACCAGAGTGTGAGAAAAAACAAAACAGGCAGTAGGAGGGACAACACGCCAAGGAAGCTCCATCCTTGTGCTGTGGGCTGGCTGTGGTTCTCACCTTCTACGCAGATCTTCAGCCACTGCTGCTCTGCAGCTGAACAAGTAGGCTCGCAGAGATTTCAGCTGCTGCCTCAGGCGAACGACGGTTGCCAGAGGCTCAACATGATTGTACAACATGGGATTTTCCTGCTGGATATCAATTAGTGGTTCCTCATAAACATATTCCAGGAACTCTTTGGCTTGCTTTGATACCTAAAAAATAAAGCAGTTTAGTCAGGCTTTTCTCCCAAAGCTTTTTAAGCAGATCTCCCCTTCTGTAATCTGTCAGCTATTCTATGCATCTGAAAACTTACTCTGCTGCCAGTTACAAATGGAGACAGAGTTGAAAGAGACTCAAGTCTCTCTGCTTATAGCTATGTCAAACTTCATCAAGCCCTTCAAAATTTAATGTATGAGACAGCTACTTACCCAAAGTACAGTGATGTCTGCAGTCACATAAGCTTTTGCTGCTGTTTGTGGTAACACAGCTTACTAGACTTTTTTAAAGTCTAAAATCTGAATAACCAGTTTCTTCCCTGTTAATATTATTCTGTTTGTTCACTGCTTTCTTTTTGGCAATAAGCAAGCTGTTGTGCTTTTAAAAATATAGATAAATAAAATTGAATCTTACTGTTATTACTCCCACAGTTCTACCTGCAAAAAGTTTTTCATGCATTTTTCATGACAGTGGCCTGTTTTATCTCCACCTGCAAAAAGCTACTGTAATCTCAAAAAATGAATGGGACACTTGTTCCATTAGAAAATATACTCCTGTTCCTTAAGTAAAAAGGCCGAATTCCTTCTCATTCCTGGTTTCTGCATTTTATCACAGCTGGAAAAGAGATGATGGGATTACATGAAATGAGCTGCAAATCACCTGAACCTCTGGTACAGAATTATTACTGGTTCCACGATTCAATTGGTCCCCCTGGACCTCTAAGTCAATGTTTACTCTGAGACAAGGGAGGGATGAGCTAGGCTAACAAAAGTAGAAAGGGTGCACACGCCACAGCCTCTTGAGATTTAGGAAGGTATTTCCCTTCTGGTGCCGTAGGTAAGAACAATACACATCCTTATAAACAGCACCACTTCCCAAACCCAGCAAGAGTAACTGGCTACTGACAGGGGAAACTAGCCCCCGATGTAATCTTTTCACAACATTTAACACAAATCTAAGAAATATACCAAGGCCAGCCTTCCCACCAATAACTACATAGATAACAAGATGTGCAATTTTAAATACAGCAGACTATAACTCCACAGGTTCTGCAGGCCCTGAAGCTGTATTAAATATCCCACCTATTAACATTAAACACTCCACTCATTTAATTTTTTTTTTTTTTTTAAATATCCGGTATGTACAAGGAACCGTGCCCTCTGAGTGGAATCAGAGCTAATGTTGCAACACAGCACCTCAGATTTTGTAGAACAAAATTCTATAAACTCCAAACCTATCAAGTTTTTTAACACTAGAGGTGTTGATACTTTATTATTGCAGTACATTTAAAAACTGCAGTTTAACAACCTGCTTTTGCAATCATTAACCATCTGACTGCAATATCTCAGCAATCCCATGGCAACTTCGGTATCTATAGTAATTATTAGTCCTCTTCCACCAATTAGCAAATTAAAGCACGTATTCCATGATTACCTAGGAGGTGTGTAAATGCTTGGCACAGTGACTAGCTCCTCCCACCAGGAGGACCAGGTACTCAGTGCTATCTCCTTGCTTCAAGCCTCTGTTGAAGTGATGGGCTCCTCATCCACCTGCCCTGCTGTCTTGGGAACTGGAGGGTGGTTCCTGTCTGAATACTACACTCACATCTGTGCTCACCTGTATCCCTGTTGGGCACCTCTGCTGAGGCATTAAGAGCATAGAAACAAAGAGATGCCACAACTGAGGTCCCCTGAGTGACTCTGCCACATGCAGGCACCATGGTGACCAAGTATTGCTGTGCAGCACTGGCGCTGCATGGTCTGAATGCAGCCTCTGAGGAGAGAGAAGCAAAGCAAACCTTTCCTTTCCCTCTCCTTGCCAATCCAATGTACCCACGGAGTGCTGATTGCAGGAATAGTAGCTTAGCCCAGCATCACTGGCTGACAGATAGGTGTCAGCCCACTCTGCATAGGCACACAGATCTTGTAAAACATTAACTCACTTTGCCAAACACAGCAATGCTACAAGAGGCTGCAACACAGTCTTCAAATGGGAAGGGTTGGGCAGCCACAGTAATTCAATATTTTAGTATGCATCCTAGCATACTCACAGTCCTCCAGCTTAACTGGGCAGCAGAACAATACTATTAAATCAGCCAGAAGGAGCAAGAAGATGCAAAGTGCAACAGGGTTTCAGCTTTAAATGTCATACAAGGATGAATGCTAACATTCCCAGATCTTTCCTTTCTAGAGTCTGCAAACTTACAATTCAAAATTCAATTCACCATAAGGCAGCTTCTCTTGAAACCTTCTGGCACAGGGAGTTCATTTCCTTTCGCAATAGGACACGAAACAAAGATGCTTGACTCCAGTCAGCAGGTAGAAGAGAATCAGAAGGCCTTATTTTCTAATTCCTGACACCTTTTATAAGGTATTCTGATACAGACTAACAGCACTGGTGAATAGCAATGACACCTCCCCAATCCCATTGGTTAAACTGAAGAAATGACAAAACACCATCTGCTGAAGGTCGTTTTGAGAAACTGCAAGTTGTTTTCTGAATTTGTTTTGAGAGAAGTTAGTTGTTGATGGCTTTTCCCTTGGGAAAAACCAGCAACTGCCCAGCAGGCAAAAGTCTCTTAGAAAACCATGTCCACAACTTCCCACTGTGTTTGCCTGGCATTCTGTGCAGGCTGAAAGCCACCTGAAACAAACTGCAATATTTAGTGGGCTCTGCATGCAAACAGGGGAAACACTTGGCCCAAGCAAAAGGAAGAAAGAGTGTTCACACAACTGCCTCTTTTCTTTTGCCTTCACATAAACACATGAAAAATACAAATATGCAAACAGTAGGAGACATGGGGAAAAAAGTGAACCTGGGGACTGAGCTGCAGCATTGGTTCTGACAGAAGAAACGTTTAACTGCAAAGTCCTTTCCAAGAGCTTCTCTTGCAGCCAAGAGGATTTCTCTTTTCCTATCCACGTGCTACCAGATGTTAAATGCATTGTTGCTTTTCAAGATCCTGGGTATGGGAAGAGACGGCTCTAGAGAGGTTAATTGTTTCTGTTTTTCATGGCCTATCTTTCCAAAAGCAGACAAGAACCTCTCAATTTCCAAACTTAATTGATGCCACAGCTTATTTTACAGCTGCTGCTCAGAAGTTGAGCTCATGAAACATAAAAAGAGAAACATGCCCAGTTACACTGTAAAAGTTCATGCCCTGCAGTACCTTTTGGTGCTTGCTTTACTAGAAACAGGACAGACCCCAGAAACTCCTGAGGAGGTGAGGAATAGGTGGCAGTGGAAAGGAGTGCAGGTTTGCAAACTCTTCACTCAATTTTGCTTCCATTTTGGTGGACTGACACACTTCAGACTGTGTAAAACAAAGAAATTTTTGAATCCTGGAGCTCTCTTTCAGTCCTGACCATCAAGTGTGGTAGGTGCTTATTTCCTGTAGGACCTCTCTGGGGTGTGCAGCCAGGAGCATGTGCTCCTCTGCAGAAGCTCCACTTTCAGGCAGTGCTGTGGTACCTACAAGGGGCAGGGCAGTGTTCTATCTTTATCTTCCCTCCCTGCCTCAGTTCCTGCTCTAACAGTAGTTGGGGATGATGTTGTTTTTCCTACCTGAGGGGTTGTGCTCCTTTCTTATATACACCTCTCTGAGCACTTTCATACAAAGACAGGTAAAGCTGCTGCACAGAATTTGCTTGTGTTTCCAAGGCACCTCATATCCGTTCTGTCTACAAAAAGTGCAAAACTGAATTTCTCACTATTACAGTGAGATGACAATAGATTAAGTTTTCCATGAATGCTTAAGCTTTAAAGTCCTCTTCCTTTTTGTTCCTCATCTGTCTATACCACAGGAAACAGCATAGTTTTTATGCTGCAGATTCAGTAAAATACCCAGTTAATTTTCTTGGAAGTATTATTGACTTATCATACAAGGTCTTTGCCTTACCATCCACTAGACCTATATCAGGTCTACTTATATTACCATGTGCTAGCAAGTTTAGTCCTTGGTAAAAGCATCCAAAAAAAAGAACTTTTAAATATTCCTAACTTCTAGGCATGGGAAGGCTTTTTGTCTCCACACCTTGGAGCTTTGTAACTTTGAAGAATCTTGCATTTCACAGAGCAAGACTGTCATTTTCCTGATGGCAGGCTCTGGCTACCTTTTAATAATCTCCCCATCTGACAAATTTTCTTCAAGAGACCTGCTTTTCCTCTAATAGACCATTTACTGGCTATTTTTTTCCTTTACAAATAGCACATAATAATAATATTTGCAGACACAAAACATCAAACAGCCTCTCCTAACAGTGGCTGCTAGGTCTGAAGCTCTAGCAAGATCTGGATTCCTTAGGAGTTTGTTATTCTTTCAGCATATACTGCCTGAGATGGCAAAACAACAGTGTTACTGTGTTTGCTGGTATAATGCTTTGAGGCATGTAATCAGTGCCCCTATCTAGCAAGCAGCCACCGAGGCAGCAGCAAATAGCAGATTATAAAAGTTTTAGAAAAGCTCTTGTGTGGCAAGTGAACAACTGCAGAATTTTCTCATTATGTTACTTTCATCTGTATAGTTCAATCAAGTGCTATAGCAATGCCCTTCCAGTGTCCTCAAAATGCCAAGAGACAGGACATACTGGGCCTCCCAAACACTGCATTTGGTAAGCCAGTTTCCTACAGGCATTTCCACAATTTGGCATCCAGCACTAAGCAGTACCAATCCTTAGTCTCTGGTGGTCATGAAACAGGTACTCCTCAAGGGCCCAGTAACTGCAAGGGCTAGAGCTGAAAGAGAGTTTGCTGTGTGCTACCTCTCCCTGTCCCTTGAACAGCCAGATGAGCAATGATGAAAAAGATGCCACCAAGAAGCAGGAGCATGGCTGCTCCTGTGGAGGAACACCTTAGATCTGACAAGGAAACTGATGAAAACACGTCTTGTTGAGAGAGTGTGGCTCATTTTGTCAAGAGGGACCAAGAGGACAGTATTAGCAGTCAATGTGTGCAACCTTTGGGCTTGTGTTGGGGTTGTGCTTCTATCAGCAATTCAGTTCACTTGCTAGCACTCCAACCTGCAGGGAGATTACCTTGTATTTGGAAGTGTCCCAGTTATGAACCAGCCGTGCAGGGATAAGAAAGCTGTCATCCACATGGCAGGTGCTGCAGTAGTACCATCCACTGTAGCTGCACACCTTGGCTTTCCCATTGGACAAACCTATGGAGCGCTGGCAGCCTAGAGAAAAGAGAAGGGCAAAAGTCCGGGTTTGTACACCAAGTCAGAGACATGCATTCAGGATGGAGTCAGAAAAATATTCCTCCATGTGAGATCCTTTAAAATTTCCTTTATTTTACCCAAGAGACATTTCTCATTCCATAAAAAATTGAGAAATAAATATCAGTATTCTTGGATTAGCACTGAAAAAGCACACACTAACTTGGTTGTTCATGACAAATAGTTCAGACAGCAGTCAAAAGATACTTAGCACTTCTCAAGAAACAAAGGCTGAAGACTTGTTTGTGAGGCACTAGGCATTTAAAAGTCATGGCCATCTGAAAACCATGGCCTGAAGCTTAGCCAGGCCACATTCTACTGTATGCTTGCTCCAGAGAGTTCCCATTTTCCCCACAACAGAACGGGCCAGCACCACCTGCCTGCAGGAGTGCAAGCCAGCTCCTGCTGACAGCCAGAAGGGATGCTGACTTGGCAGGTAAGACTCAGCCACAGAATTAGCACAGCCAAGGTAAACCACAGTCAGATCATGAATAATAACTGAGCAGCAGTCACACTGAGAATGAGTAGTTCTTGACTAGCAGCAGTGACACAGCTCGGTTTCCAGCAGGGCTTTTTCTTCCTTACGATTGCATCACTCTGTGTCTTACAAGGTCTCAGGTCTGCCTTACACTTTTTTCACAGCTAGATCCCTTGCTTCTTCCCATGCCCTCTTGTGTAGAGTCCCTGGGGTAAAACAGTGTATTCACAAGCTGCTGCTTCCTTCACCTGATCACCTGTTTTCACAAAACACAAAAACTCAATGGACTCGACTCTTCTGTCTTTCAATAGTGACTAAAATGAGCCAAAAGTTCATATAATATTGGAATGGATGGCTGAAGACAGACAGCACAGTCACATTAAATAACCTGCTCAGGAAGTGAGGCCAGAAATGTTTGGGTAAGACACATCAAGATGTCTGTGGTTGTTAACAACACCTCTAGACACAGCACACATGACAGTATTTCTGCTTTTCCTTCAAATGCCAGTGTCCCCATATGACATTTATAGTTTCAGCCAGAGCACCAGAGCTCTACTCTGGCATGCACTGTATGCTGAGATGGTCTCTGCTGCAGCTGGTTATAAATACTGAGTAACAGAATCCTTGTACATCACTTTCACTGCAAAAGCACTGGTGAAACAGAGTTTTTCAGGTACAAGTCCACCGACCAATTGCTTTTGTCAATATAATTAATTTCATTTGGTGTAATTATGTGACTTCTCCAGCTGAAAGCATCTTTTCTCCCCAGTGGAAGTTACACTGATTTGAGGAAAGATTGCAGGTCAGCTACTTTAGGCATAAATTGAGCTCCTCCTTCCCCACATCAAATGATGCCATCATGTCCCCCTCTGCTCTAATAAGCATCATTAGAATAACCTAACCAACACAATTAGCTCACTCCCTCCTCTTTTACACTCCAGAACCGTTTGGCCACTGATTCTCTGCAATACACACTACCAAGTGAATCAGTATGGGACATATCCTGCTTCCATCTCCCTCCTCCCCAGCCCATTTGTTTGTTTGTTTGTTTAAAGAAAGAACATGTAGGTTTTTTGGAAAAAATAAATGTATAAACAGGCCAGTTGATAAAAGAGAAAATTATGTTCATATCTTCTCCTTTACCCTTCAAAAGATCAGAGCATAAGTATTAATGAAGTTCTAGTGATAAAGCTGTGTCTGAATGCAAATAGTCTCCCAGCTCAATGTCACTGAAACCTTATAAACACTCCCCATCAGCCAACACTTACTTGTCTGGGGATGAGGATGGGACAGGACATATTGATTTCACCTAATTAGCACCATGCATCCCCTGCCCCACCACTGGCTGCTACCTTGTCTTAATGCCCTACCTCCTGTCTGTTAGACAGAAGGTAAGAATAAACTAAAGTCCAATTTGAACTGCCAGAATTCTAAATTAAAACATTTGCAGTTGAGAATTCACCATTTTAAGGCCTAATTTCTTGCAGCCTCCTAGAGCCAGAAACTCATTCCAGCCCATGGAGAGAGTTTTCTCAGGAAAGGAGTGACAAAGCAGAGAAATGCTGGGGGGCTTCTCTCCTCTTCCCTATGTCCAGCCCATAAGAACTGAAGTTCTCTGGGGTGAGGAGAGTCTCAGCAAGCAATCTTGGATGCCCTTCATCTTCAGGAAGGGTGGTTTTATGAAGAGGAGAAAGTGGAAGAAATTTGTACTCAAGCAGCATGCACTGCTTTCTCCCTTGTTTCAACCCTTTTCTGAGCCCACATTTGTTTCCTTGTTCCTCTTTACACCTAGTATTTTTTATTCCTCTTCATATCCTCAAGAAAATACGTTCTGCAAAGCTACATAACAGCTGTGTAGCTGGGGCTTGTTAGATGATAATGTGGTGCTGGCATCCACCTTACATTTCCTCCTACTTTACAAGCTTTGCTGTTTGAAAATCACCATCTTTTCCATTCCTCTCTGTTGTGATTCATAATGATGGCTATTTCTACAACCCTTTCAAATCAAGTTATCAAAGCACTGATTTTCTTTGATGTTATGCAGTTCAAAGTGGTGTAGTGTGACAAACATATTTCTGTGGCATAGACCACTTATGCTACTTTGTTTTTTTAAGACAGAAAAAAATAGAACAAGAATGAGAGAGAAAGAAGAGGAAGAAGGAGTGGCCACTGGCTTAATGATCTTGGAAATCCTGCACCTGGGCATTCAGGTACATCAACTTGCCATGATGATCACCAGAAGCAAAGCTAGTACTGATTCCTGGCTTGAAACTCTTGAGCAGCTCTCCCAGCAGGACAATCAGATGTAGCTGACCACCTTCAAGATCGACAACACAATTCACCAAATAGTTTAGGGTTTGGGAAGGGACCATGTTTGCAGAGAAAGCACTTAATTGCCTACATTACTAGAGAAACCACCTTACACAGGACAGGAGAAAAAAGCAGCACAACTTTTACCAAACCTCTCTCACCTCTTCCTAACGCTCACACAGAATATTATCTATCTGTACAGTGGTCTGGCAAGCCTGGAGCCTAATGCAAAGAGAATACCACAGTATTTGCTAGCATCTAAAAGCATCCCTCCCTAAAGAATGTTATGGAGCAAGCTACAGAGGGAAGAAGTGTAGCTGTAAGGTATACTGTTAGCAAAGAGAGAGAAGGAATCATCTCAAACCTTTCATCACAGAAAATACAATAAAACAACCTTGGAATGAAGGAAAGAAAATAGGGGTTAGAAAAAAATAGCAGTAAGGAAGTGCTGTTGGGCACAGATGAATCTCTCTCAACAACATTTCTGTGAGCAGAGTGGGAGTATCAACATCAAGAGGCTCATGTCCAAGTGCAAAAACTTCAGGAAGAAAGTGGTACAGAAGGTGAGGTTAAAAAGTTGTAACAAAAGTCTCTTCTTAACTTAAGGTGGTGGTCTAGTATGGAGGAGGAATCCAAGATATCTGAACACAATCCCTCCTCTCTGAAGCACGGAAAACATCACTTTCAGGTTGCTGCATACTCTTGCACTCAAGGAAGAAACGTACAACTATCCTTTTTATCCAAATACCTTTCTCTTTAATCTTTTAGCAAGAAAAGACTGGAGTAGCTCCACAGTGAAACACAGAAAGTGAAAGATCAAATTAGAATCAACTACACAACTGTTTTCCTTATTCAATAAAGTTCCTTGCTCAGTAACAGGAAAAAGCAAGTCCCTTGTGATTGTGTGCCATAATTAAATCTGTGACAGATTAGCTTAGAAGCTAATTCATTTAGAAACAACATACAATACAAAGAAAAGAAAATGATCCACAGACTTCAAAAGGCTTTCAGCTTGATAAAGGCATAAAGCAGACTAAGCAGAAGGAGCACCACAACAAATGTGCAGAGTTAGATCAGACGTACAATGCTGCCCTATCAGCTCAGCACAAACAGAAATAAGGTGAGAATTAGTTCAGTTGCTTACCTTTATTCCTGTGCATCTATTCCTATTCACTCCACCATGGGAAAACTCAAATTCACGAGGAAGATACACTAACAACCCAACTAAGTTCTCTCTTATGCCTATCTAGGTTTGCTTTACACTCTGTCCTTTTCCCACTATTACTTTCCAGAGCAATTGTTAAAAAAATAAATAATAAAAAACTTATAAACCTCCAAACAAAGTCTGACACACTACTCACCTTGCCTACATTTTCTGTGAGCTTCTTATGAACTTTAAAAAAAGGCAACAAAGCCTTAACAGATTAAAGTAAAAAAAAAAAAAAATCTGTGTTGAAACCATAAGGGTTTAATCCTATCAAGCTATTATTACTTGAGCAACACATAAAACTCATATCATGTCAGCAAGGTACACATCTCACTTTAATTATAAACTACATCAGCTTCTCCAGAAATAAGGAAGGGTTCACACATGCCCAGCTGACTCCAAAGGATGGCCCAGCTGTTCCAAGTCAATGAAAACCTTGACTATCAGTTATAGCTCAGGACTAAGTGTTAAAATAACAGATTTTCCATCTTTCTTAGCACCTTTTGAAGGTCCAATGCATAGGCCTGTCTTTCCTGTCTTACACATTCTAGCTCACCTGACTTAGCCATGTAGGCTCAGTGGCTCTGGGCTGGGGAGACTGGACACTCCTGACAGTGACCCATCCCACCCTACTGGAGATGCCTCACAGGAACCCAGCTTCAGAGCAGCTCTCCAAGGCACATGAGATGAATCATGCCCTAGGCACCCAGTCTTTCTTCCAATCAGCAAAGATTGGATTGGTGTAGACATCCAGTATTTAGATGGCTGGGGGTAGGTGAAGTGAATAAAACCCTTCATATCAGTCATGCTGAATGCACAGAGTTATGACTTTCTCTGTGAAGATCAACAATCAAGGAAAAAATCCCATGTTTGAAACAAGTCAGGTGATAGCACATATGGGTGCATACACAACATTTTGCATGCCTGCATTGTATGTGTCCTTTGTAGAAGACAGCAGACAGGCATGCTGCAGCTTACACAGCTAAATTCTGCCTTCCCAGTAAAACTAATAGTAGATAAGCCTGCAAATATAACACCAAAACTTAAAAGTCAAAGTGTAAGCTTGCTCTTCACATGTGTAAGAGTAACATTTCATCACTAAATGAGAACAAAAATCCTAGCTGTGTCAAATGACAAGCAACGAAACTATACATTTGGAAACTAGATTTTATGTGCTTGGATTTCCCCTCACTTAAGTTTCATCAGAAGACAGGTTCTTTTACCTTTAGTGTCAAATTCTAAGAGGTGGCAAAGTTATATTCTTCCCAGAGAATATGCTCTGAGGAAATTACAAACAGCTTTGAAGACATGCTTTATGCATAAGCTGTTGTTTGTGATCCTTTTAATACATGGCCAGTCTGTATTCTCCTATTGCACATTTTCAAATCCTTTCCCTGTGTTCGCAGGACAAAAGTGCTGAGGAATAACACCATACACCCAAAACTAATCTGGTATTCTTTCCCCCATGCCCCTACAGGATTATTCTCTGCAGTATCTGGTGCTTTGCTGAGACTTGAAGTGCTCCCTGACAGAAGGAAATGGGATCTACCACGGAATGACTTATTGGTAGGATATGGTAATTCACCAGCTCTTTGGTCAGCAGTGGGAACTGAACACACTCTCTGGGCCATAATTTAGTTTCTTAAGAAAGCAAAGCTTAACAGCCATGGCCCAAATCAGCTCAGGAACCTGGTATAAACTCTAACTGCACAAAAAGTATTGTGCAGATGCCTGTGCCATTCTGGGACAACAAGGCCTTTAGTAGCAAAAGCTGGCATGACTGATATAAAAGATGCTAGCCCAACAAATAAAGCTCTCTCTTGCACACAATTCATGAAGAACCTCTGGGTTCTCCAGAGAACTGTGGGGGTGTGGGGGTGGTGTGTAAGTGCTCGTGTTTTCAGGTCTGAAAAATACTTCCTTTTGTCCTTTTTTCCATCTCAACAAAGGTGACACTTGCACATTTAGGCTCGCTGGTTTGGGCATCCTTTTCTTTGAACTCTATGCCAATAGATCCATCAAGACTAGTTTCATATAACAAATGAACCAAAAAGGTACCCAGACAATCAAGCGTTCTCTGGGGGCAGTGGAACTCACACCTAGCACCCACAAAGCCAGGAAGAAACGTGGCATAGCCAAAACCAAACAGCCTATGGTTACAGTAGAGACATGTTCACACCCAGCAGAACTGAGCTCACAAGAGTACTATAAATTAGCATAAGAACACCCTGAAAACCTGCAGAGTTGTTGACAGGGGCAGATTAGTGCAGGGGGTCACCTATCCCCATACAGGCAGAAAAGGCTCCTTTCAAGGCTGCAAGGAAGAAGGAATATGTAAATTCAGCAGCCAAGACAGTTGTATCAGCAGTTCCTCTTGCAGGCCTGAGACAAAGAAATCACCTAAACATCACGGCACAGAATAGGCACTGAACAGGTCAAGCACTTATCTAAACTGCACTTCCAGGCAGCAGCAGGCCAAGTCCAAACTGAATCCCATGAAGGCGAAAATCTCACTCTGTGAAGGTGCCAGCCAAATCCCAGGAGGGTGAAGGACCCAACTTGTACCAGACAAAGCTGATAGTTTTCACTGTCACTTCCTCTAGTCATACCATCCTAGGACTGCACTGAAGAATTCATCTTATCAATGAAGATGAAATGGCCTCTGTGATCATAACTGATCACTGATAAACAGGTTCAATCAGCCCAAGCAATCTTTCCAAAACAAGCTGTCATATGGCAAAGCACTGTGGCCCACCAATCTCGTGTTCTGGAGCATGTAGGTCCACTGCAAATAAAGTGCTCCCTGCTACACGATTTCCTTTCCTTTAACCTCGTTTGGAAACACCCCCCCACTCCTCCCAACGAGTCAGTGACCTTGTTTAAACATGGTGTATTTTCCAAACACTAACTTAGACCATCTTTTTTTCTGCTCAGCTGGTTTAGAAATCCCACTGCTAGCAGTGGAAGTTTTAAATGAATAGAAAAAGGGCCTGAAAGTCACACACAAGACTAGAAGACTAAAGCCTAAAGTGAAGATATCTAAACAATAAAACCTTTACAGTGCAAAACATTCCTAGGGGATTTTACAGAGTCTCAAATACAGGGAAGGTAAAAAGCTGCTGAAGCTTTGGAAGAAAGAGATCAACTGAAATGAAACCAAGCACAAAACAAATACAGCACTTAGAAAAAGCACAATCCTAAAA
The DNA here is from genome assembly GCA_013400435.1 of Pycnonotus jocosus. Classification (NCBI taxonomy): domain Eukaryota; kingdom Metazoa; phylum Chordata; class Aves; order Passeriformes; family Pycnonotidae; genus Pycnonotus; species Pycnonotus jocosus. Next base: position 513,291 of record VWYP01015839.1, on the reverse strand, counting down.
GCCCTGGACAGGTGAGAACAATGGTTATTCAGAACTGAAATGTGACAAGAGTGCTGAAAACCTTCCAAAGGACCTTATGGTGTTTTATTATTGTGCTGCATTTTCTAGGGTTTATCCTCTAGCATTTTTATTTCAGTGACATGCTACAAATAAGTGTTGGGTGCAATGCCAGTTCACTAAGTATTTGCTAAATTCAAGGATGCTTCTCAACTGTCTGTATTTGTGAAATTTCAACTGTAAGGCTCTTTGATGCCTTGGAAAGTTGAACTAAGTTGACACCACACATGACTATTTTGTTTCGGTTTTAAATCACACTTGCTGGCTTGCAAGCTATTGAAACACTTTCTTTTTATAGTGTTAAGGGGGTGAAAAAAAGAAATTTTATTTTTACTGCAGTAGGGACTGATTCCAGACCAAGGGACTGAGACAGAGCAGAGGTTACATGACCGGCACATGTTCCACTGGGCTGTCCCCACTCTACATACACGATCACAGCACTAGGTGCAGAATGATTCCTTGAAAGCCAACAGCTCTCCACCTGCTGCTTCATTTGACAGGGCTGCAAGCTCAGGAAATAGGACATTTACTAACCTTGGCTTCTCTGCACCTAGTGCTCAGCTCAGCCAGCCAAGTCATTCAAGCCCTAATAGCAGTGTTTATCATTTTGGCAAGTGAAGAGACACGGACAAAGCAGGGAGGAAAAGACAGAAGGCACCCCGGAACAGGAGCAAGGAAAGCCACACAGACAAATGAAAGGGTGCAGAGCACATTTTTCAGAAGGCAGAAATTCCCACATCCATTAGGACTTGCTGTCTAAGTAACAAGAGTTCCTGGCAGACACAACTGACTTCTCTGGAGAAAAATGTGTTTTAATAAAGGACNAAAAAAAAAAAAAAAAAAAAAAAGTGAAACAGAACAGAGCCATCAAAAGAGCAGGAGCTATGCAAAAACAGGAGGCAAGGACAAAGGCCATTTGTCTTCCTCACCTATGGAAAAGTGATGCCACATGACAAACAAATAACGACAGTGAAGGGCACCTGGGGATATTTGCTCCTTACAGACCTCGAGGAGAACTCCTCCAGGAGAAATGCCCACCTTTCCCTAGAAGCCTTTGTCCAGCCAAAGCCAAAAATATAAATAATGGCCACGAAATTAAAAGGGTTTATAAACTCCCTGCCTCTCCACTGCTAATCAGTGGCCCGTTCATTCAGGTTTTTTTCAAATTACAACAAATAATGCCCTGCCCTCTGCAGTAAAATAGAGTGTTGGAAATGTGGAGAAAAGCTTTTGTATCTGCTGGGCAAGCAAAAGACAACTTTTTTCAAACTGCCCTTCTGACTCCAGGGTATCAACAGTTTGTCCTCCCTGCCCCACGACTACATCTGACACCACCGCCCTGGCTTGTATCACGAGTTGAAAAGTGCTAGTCAGACTCCAAGATAAACCTGTCAATAGCGAGGCACAGACATTCACATTCTTCCCTACCTGCTTGTGAATATCAGCTGTTTGTCTGGGACCAACTCCTTGAAAAGCTTTTACTGATGGAGAAAAGGAAAGGGGTATGCAGAGAGCATTTCAAACAGGAAAAAAAAAAGAAAAAAAAAAAGAAGAAAAAAAAAAACCAAAACGGGGAGGGGAACCCCACAAAGACTGCAAAGAGAAAATAAATTTTAAAAAGCCTGTCCCCATCAGGTCCTCCCAGCAACCTTCTTTATCAGAGGTTCATTGTCAATCAATTAGCCAAGGCAGCAGGGGTCTGTAGGAAGGGGGGGTAGCTCGAGAGACAATGGTCTGCCCTGTTGTATTACTATTTAATCGCTTTTCCTAAATAAATAAAGCAGCCCTGAGGTGCTGTCATGTCAAGGGAATTTATAACAAAAAACCCATCATTTTTCATTGGTCATTACTTTTCCTTCCCTCCCATCCCTGCAGGACTAGAGAGGGTTATTACTGTAGCCGTAAGTTCCATCTTTGTGTTGCTTGCCTTTGATTCCCACTCGGACCTTGCCGCTTTCTGGCACTAATTTGTCAGGCTGAACAAAGGAGGGATTTGTACCTCCTGTAAGGTCTCAATTAGGAAAGGCTTCTGCTGTATTATGTGCCATTGGGACAGGACACAAAGACGGTAATTACAGGAATTTGCACTAAATGGCTGAAGAATTCACAGCAAAACTTTTCTTCCTTCCCCTCCTCCTCATCTTTCTCCAAGCTCACCCCTCCCAGCAGCCCTGGGGAAAACCGCTCTCAATGCCTGCAAGCTGTAATTACCAACAGCAGGCCCCTCAGGTTAAACAGCAGCCCATGCCCGGAACGGCACCACTGCCCGCAGGGAGCAAGGAACAAGGAGAGAGGCTCAGCCTGCCCGTGTGCCTCCTCAGCACAAACTCCTCCGAGCCAAACAAGTTTCCCCAGTTTCTCCCAGTTATAACTAAAATTATTTATTTCTTTGCACCATGGTAACAGCTCCAAGTTCCAGCCGGCTCTAAGGGTCTCAGGAATGGCAAAGGATCCGCTCCTACAGAAAGGGCTGTGAATCCCCATCCTCAGGGACAGAGAATCCCGGGGACCAGCTTCCCACAGACCCTCCACAACTCAAGAGGAATTTCTCTGCACAAGAACATTTGTTCAGTTTGGCAGGCTAAAAGACCACGGGAGTATTGGGAATGCCTCAGGTGTATCAGGAAAAAACATCATGCAACCCTGGTCAGAGCACCTTACTTTTGAAGGGAACACATGAGTGAGTGGAGATTAATCATGCCATGTTTGGGAGAGGGAATCCACCCTTTCCCAGAGAAAAGTCTGCTCCCATACTACATAAAGCAAGATTAAAACATGTTTCACACTGGAGACATGTATTTTGTTGCCATTCCAGGGCCTGATCCTATTTTAGAAAAGGTCATTGAAAATATTCACTTGAAACTCTCCTGAACCTCAGTCAGAGGATGAAGCAAACTGTAACACAAATTACATCAAATCATAAAAATGTGGCCAAGAACAGAACTGAATTCAGGCAGAAGCCCAAATACCGTGACCAAATCATTAACTGCAATGATGCTAACCCTTCATGATGCTCCAGCTGCCAGGTGGATGCCCATGCACTGTGCAGAGATGAGCAGGAACATGACCTGCAGGTGACTAGCAGAGAAGGACAAACCCAAGTGCACCCACAGTCAATTTTGAGGGCAGTCCATTACTTCCAGGGTTCAGGTCTCCCTTGGAAGGGATTCAGGCCAGCCACCAGGTCTGGGGTCCACACAGATACTTTCCAGAGTCATGTGTGGTTCCAGAGCAACATGAGAACCACACACCAAAGCAGCATGGGGAGGAGCAGGACCATCACAGCTCCCATAGTACAAGAGGAAAAGGTCTCCAAAGGAGCTGCTTCTGCTTGAGCTGACAATTTCTAAGTGAGTGTAACTAAAGCAACTCAGACACTATAGTTTAGCATAAAGTGCCCAAATTTGCTCCACACAGGTGCTCTTGCAAAAGTAATGACAATGAACTGCATTCACACAGGTTCCTCTCTATTTTCACTTCATCCCCAAACAGAATAAAAACATGATCTTGCCTATAGGACTAGAGTGAGACAACGAATGAATTCAAACCCCTTTGATTCTGAACCACCTTTACAACGTCCTGATCAAGAAAACAGCTCAGCAACCCTGCAGGGCAGCCCTGGCCCGTGTAGTGCTGTATGTGCAGGATCTAATGTTTCAGCACTGCTCATCAAAAGCAGATGAGCCTCTGAATATCCCATGGGTTTTTCTCCACATTTGACAGAGAGAAGAGCTAACTACAGTCACAGTGAGAGGCAGGGAACAGCTGTGCTGCTAAAACACACACATGCTCTTTCAAGTGATTTTCTTTTCCTGCAGAGGGGGTGTAGGTGCAGATGCTACAACCCGGCTGCTCACCTGCACACCTGAAGCTCTGAACTGTGAGCCCTCTCTCCAGAGACAGTGTGGTCAGGATGCTCAGGAAGCTGGTGGTCACAGACTGGCGCTTGGTCTTTCTAAGATCATTTCCAAAGGGCCGATCTGCAGGTTTGTTCCTAAGCGTGACCTGGGGGTTTTGAGTTAAACTTCGAGTAGCATTGGCTGCTGCCTTCAGAGCCTCCATCCACTCCTGGGCCCTCTGACGGGTCTCTGCGCGCAGGCGGAGCACATCCTGGGGGAAAATGACCTGAAAGCAAGAGTCACAGCCATCCTGAGTATCTGTCTGGACTGACAGGCACACATCCACATTGTAGCTCAGCAGGGGATCTTCATCCAGCCTACCGGGTTGGAATGCCATGAGATAAGACCTATTCAAGACAAAAGTAAATGCCTTCCAGTTATTCTGGACAGTTAACCTGTAAAGAGTCCCTGATTTCAGAATATTTTGGTACTCTTTAGTGTTTTCAGTCAAATTCATGGATAGGAAGAGCTCCATAGGCTTCTCCAATAATCCATTAGTTTGAGAAAGGTCACTGTTATTTTCAGGCTTTGGCACATTCTCCAGTTTCTCCTGCTGTCTTGTAAAAGCAGGCACAGAAGCACGCACCGCTTCCCAAAGTTTCTGTCCCCAGTCCAAAGTCTCCCACGAGGACTCTGCCTTCAGCTGTAGCTGTGAGCTGTCTGACAGGACAGTGTCCACCACCTTGGTTTCCATGCCACCTGTAACAGTGACCCTTTGAAAATGCATGAGTGGATACACGGTGGGAAGAGTCTGGTTGCCACTGCTGTCCAAGCAATACAGGTACAGTTTGTACTGAGAGAGCTCAGCGTAGCATGTTTGCCAGTAGCTGTCATTGTCTCTTCTAACTTCTAAGTATCCCTTCTTCAGAAGATTTGGGAACACTGTCTTGTGTTCTAGAGGAAAAAAATTAGAATATTATGATTATTTTTTAAAATTGTCTCAAATTACTACATCATTCTGGCTTCTACATCTCTCCTACCCATACACAGCATATCTAAGGATAGGATCACAGAGAGAATCTTCATCAAATAGGTTATAATTATCAAACACAAGCACTAACTCTACATTTGAGACACTGAGAATACAGCACTTTTTTTACCCAGAGGTACCATTCCCCATTCACCCACATACTCAGAATGGAGTCTGCTTTTAACACCATGCTCAAAGCACTCCATCTACAGAGATTTCCTGCAGATACAGCTAAAACCATAACAATTTTAAAAACTGCTATTTTGGCAGTTTTTAAAGGTCAGTACAACTATACCTTGCATATCAACAAACTACTCAAGAGTATTTCACCTCAATATGAAAACTGAAAGCCTAATCTATAACCCAAAATGGTAGAGAAAAAGTACACTTTGATAGCCCAAATGGATAGATGTGCACACACATGGACATACTAAAAGAGAACCAATTTTGTTCACCGTACATCTCTGGCCCTGACATTCATTAGTATTTCTGCACTAACTCAAAAGCCATTAATTTCTCTGAAACCCACACTAATCCCTTTGTAGTGGAGATAATGGACAGCCATTCTAGAGTCATCTTCCCTTTCTATTAATCCAATCAGGGAGGCAGCGCTTCTGCAGCTCCAACTGCAATCTCTCTCACTTCCATCAAGTACAGATGACCGTTCAAGCTTCTCCATAATAGGACAACTCATAACCTTCCCGCAGCCACCCCTCCTTCATCTGCACACAGGTTTGCTTGTCTTTTGTTGAGTTAGAGAAAGGCTATCTCTCCCTGTCTTTCACAGAGGCACCCCCCTCTCCCTCCTTCACCCCACTCCTTCCCTTCAAGCTCTGTGAAATTGGCTCCAATGGCTCTCGTTCAAACTGGGACAGAACCAGCAGCCACCTTGATTAACATTCAAATGCCTCGTATTGTTTAGGGCAATAGATGCTGGCAGAGACAGGCTGAATCCATATGCTGCACATACACACACATCTTACAGCTCTGCTCCTTTATCTCCTCCACCGGCACTGTGCCAGATAATACCTTTTTACTCAGAGAGCAAATGGTACCGTCCCTTTATCCACCTTCCAAACAGAAACTGCATCTCTTTTCCTCCTTATGGCAGAGTAAATTGAAGAAGAGTAAAAAAAAAAAAGGAAATAATCACAGTAAATGGCTCACATCTGAGCCATTTGGAGTTATAATTTCAAGAAAAGAGGTGGAAGAAGGCAGTGGAAAACAAAGAGAAACTCAGCAGCTGGGGACAGAGTAATACCTTCCTCAGCATCTCTACTCTCCCTTGGGAACTTGTCCCAGCTGGAACCCTGCACACAGCTCTGAACCCAGGACAGCCCAGCACGCACCTACCACTCACCACACATGGGGCAGCTGGTGCAACCAGCACCCCCGGAGAAAGAGACCAAATGTTGTATCAGCATGTTCAGACACACTCCGGAACAACTGACTACACTTGCATCTCAGCTGGCACGGCAGGAAAGCCTACTCTGCTTTCCAGCACTGAAGCATTTCTGACAACAGTCATCCCAAGTAACTTGGAAAAGAGCAGAAGCAGAGATGCCTAGTTTGTGAGGAGTTTGTGTCTTGAGGGGGCACTCCTCTCTGAATTCTCTAATGCTTAGTAAGTGATGAGTGTAAGTTACAGAGTTTTTGTCAGTAGTTTTCCTCTTGGATTTTTACAAAACTGAGCATTTTTACAAAACATGTTTGGGACTTTAAATGCTCTCAAACTGGGTTGGGCTAGTCACCTTCTTGGCAGGATTTGCTAGATCAGGACAAACTGTGCCTCAGATCCACAGTGTCCACTATCTTCCTATTAAAAATACAGTCTTCTTTCCCACCTGGGTCTGCAGATACATATCTTTCCTTTTGTCAGTGTGCAGGTGCTCAACAAAAGTGACAGCTTCAGAGTTTTCCAGGGTCACAAGCACATCAGGCAAACAAAACAGCTACCTGGAAAAATTGCTGTAGCACCCACACTGTCAGGAGTGGCAGTGTCTGAATGATGACATCCACACAACCCTCAAGTCGTGCTGTGTTTAAAACACTGTGTTTTAAAAATCCAAGCCAAGCTTCACTGTATATTACAGAAGCAGTATTCTCTCTTTGTTTGCCAGCCACACGGCCAGAAATACAAGAGCCTGCCTTGAATTTGCTTATAACTTCTGTCTTTGATAGCTCTGCTTCCCACTTGTGCCCCATAGCACAAACACAGTTTATTTCTAGCACATGAGCTCGTTTACCAGCAGGCCTAAGATCCTGCCCCAAAAGGCACAGCTTCTTTTCAGGTCCTTTTCTTTCTCAGCACATGGAAAGGATTCAGTGTCATTTTATTTGTATTACGGTTTAGTAGTAGAATTGGCAGTGCTGGGTTAACAGCTGGAGTAGATAATCTTAAAGGTTTTTTCCAACCTAAATGATTCTATGATTCTATAAAAGAGCAAGCAGCAAGAACAGATAAGCCACAGTAATGGGTGTACTACGATGGTAAGGAAAAAAAAAAAAAGTGAAGAGTTCATCTATGCAGTAACTGGGACAGCTTTGGAGGACTGGGAGACCTCTACAGGCTCCAGAAGGAAGTCCTACACAGCAGTGAGGACTGACAGGAGTTGCTGAAGGAGTTGCTCTCAGTATCTCACAGCATTCATTTAATTTGGGTTAAAACCCTGAAAAGGGATGTCTTCTAAGGATGCAACCACTATGACCCCTTCAACAACTGCAGCAGGTTTTATCCAACCTCCAAATATATTCTTCAATCTTTTCTGGAGAATAATTAGTAGCCACATGTACATGTCTACGAAACCTACTTTCTTGCTTTTTGCACTTTTCTTTTCAGCTCAGCTCACAGTAGCAGCAAACTCTTTGTGAGGCTCTCTCACAAACACAGAGGGAAGAAATAGCATGGCTACCTTGTAAAACCTGTACAGCAGCTGAACAGAACAGGTAAAGGAAACAGGTTAAAAAGCATTATTTTCAGAGCACAGAAGCTGTCATTCCTCAAAGAAGGTACCCCTGCCTTCCAACATTCCATACAGAAAGCTCTTGGAGGGCAGACAGCAAGCACTGAAAACCTCGAGAAGTGAATCCACGGGAATTTTGTATCACAGATTCACAGATTAGGCTTAAAACACTATCAGGGACATGTACAGACCTTCAACAGCTACATTTTAATGGAGCTTCTGTGGGCATATGAAGTTGTTACACATCAAGTCAAACCCAGGAGATGCCCAGGATACAGCTGACAAAAATGAAGAGCTGTCTTCAGACTTTTGTGTGCATTTCTGTTTGCATCATTTCCATATAAAGGATATAGAACAGATTCTACAAGAAGCAATATATCTCCCTAAACAAAAATAACAGCAGGTATACTTGCCTTTGTCAACCAAGAACATCCTTCTTTGGGATACAGCAACTAAGTCACAATATAACACAATAACCTACTTGTTTGTAGGTTAATATTGACAAATTGAGTGCTTCAGTTTCCATTTATTGTTTATGGACTGAAGAGTCAGCATTATTTAAAGAAAGGTAACAGAGATCTCGGGCCTTACAGTAAAGCTCTGTATGCCCTCCTTTTTATGGCTGCTCTTTCACTTTATGAAAACTGCTTCTGTTTGGATTTGCCATTCTCCCAATAGCTTTAGCATTCGAAGCTTTTTTTCAAGTTTGGGAAAATCATTCAAGGAAATGATCAGAAACACACAGCAAATGAATTATTTTTTCCTGAGCCAAACTGAGTAAAATAGAAGCAAAAAGTAAAACAAGCTTAGTTTTTTAAATTGTAAAAAGAACAGAAATCAAGGTGAGTTTAAAAAACGATCCTCAGGCAGGCAAAAACACACAGAGCCACATCAAAGATAAAAGAGCCATACTGATTTCTCTTAAGAGTTACCTCACTGTTGGGTTTTGAGTGGGTTTTCTGTGCTTTTTAACATCCGGCTCCTCTTTCAAGACAAATATTAAAACCAAAGAGGAAACTCCTCATATAAACATAAACAAAGCACCAGCACAAACCTGTATTTCCTTGGATGTCCTCTCCCTTGGTTAATGCTAGGTAGGAAAGCAGAGCACAGTTATTGTCCTGACCAGGTGCAGGTGGCTGCTGCAGGGAGGTGCCTGTGAAGACCACTCTCCAGTTTCCGTGGCTGATATCAGAGCGTGACCTGTTGTGACCCGGTTTGAACACGGAGGCTCCCTCATTCTGCACCAGGATGTCATTCACTGACCGGGGCCTATCTCTCCGCCGCTGGCAGATCTTGAAGATATTAAAAGCCGTGGTCTCCCCTTCCCCTGCCCAAGCAAGGTTGTCAGCAGCTGTTCTCCTCTGCACCATGTGTTGGTCTTTGGCAGGGAATGCTGTCTGAGCTTTGGTTTCCAAGAGGCCATTTTTGCAGTGATCCCAGATGAGGCTGTTTTTGGCTAAGGAGGTGATGTTCCTCAGGTTCCTGCTCTCTGTTATCTGATCAAATACCTCACGCCCAACCAATTCTGGGACCTCCTGTACACCATACACCTCAGAGGGCTGTACAATCTTTTCAAGCTTAGTATCAAAACTATTGAAAAAGTCTTCAGTCACTTCCAAGGCAGGGCTAATGTCATCCACTTCCAGAGCCTCCATATCCTGTGCTGCTGCGGGCTCAAGGTGTTGCGATGCGTTACGAAGATACCACATCAATACGGAGCTCAAGACCTGCTTCACACCTGTCCTTGGCACACCATTAGCTTAGATGTGGTGAGCAAACACAGTCACCAACCCCAGCCCACAGTGGTAGGAAGTAACCAACTCAATTTGTCTTCAGAGGGAAGATCTAACACCCACTGACCAAGTAGGCTATGGTCCCTGTATGAAACAAGCTCATAGTGATGAACAGTACCTGTGAAGAAAAGCAAAAACATCACATCAGTAAGAGTCTATTCCCAGACAAATATGTTTCATCACATCACTCCTTTCACAGTCATAATCCCCTTCATTAAACTTTCTCCTTCAACTGGCACCAATGTTACTGTGTATGAAGAAACCCTTTGTGATTTCTGTTGTTCACTCTGTATGAGTTCTGTGTATAAACACTTTGTGAACCGAAAGCTGCAGAGAGCAGGACAGGGCACCAAATGACAGGAAACCAAAGTGATACCATTTGTTAACCAAGCTTTAGAAAGCTACATTGAGAGGTGGCCACCTAAAGAATGCTTCAGAGAGTTTCCCTTAGGGCTCTAAGAAAAAGTTGATAAACTACAGGGTCATAAAACAGGCCAATCAGACTCAAATAGTTTGCCTCTTTGTCCAAGATTGCTTGAACTCACAATTTTATGGAGACCAACATGAGTTTTACAGTGGCTACTTTGCCCACCTGTCTGAACAGAACTGTGACATTTGCCAAATAAATCAATGCTACAAGGCTGCTGCACAGCACTGCAGTTTCTTTCTAGACTATCACTGTGAACCTAAGTGAAACCATGTAGCAACCTAAGCCCCAGGGACAATGCATCCTACCACCACAACAAAATATACCATATCCTGCACTGTCACAAATGTGCAGATCTTTACTTCCAAACTGTTGACTAACTAGGCAAAACATAAGACCAGCAAGGAGCTTTAAAGCTAGAACTGTTGAGAGCTGTACTGACCACCTGAGCTTACACCTGTGAGGAGGAAAGAAGGGGAGCTTGTATTCCCTGTGGTGCAATAGGGGGGTGTCCCACTGCTGATTCCTGCCACACCAAGTCTGCTGCTGTTTAACTTTTCAGTCTCGAAAATCCTTCCACAGTGCTGCCGTGCTAAAGGGAAATGCATGGTAGGTATGTTTAAATTGGGGTAACCTGTCAAATGTCTGAGTTCTTGGGACCTGGAGACTGGGCATTTGTACTGGCAGGAGAACAGCCCTCCAGTCTCCTAAGACAAATCCCAGTACCCAGAGCCTGTACATGCAGAACAGCTTAAAGCCAGAGTTTTGAACACATCAGCTCAAGACCTAGAAGCAGCAAAGCTGCATTACCTCAGCTCTGCCCAGATTAATACACTCTTAACAAAACTAATTAGCTGGGCTGGGCTGGTAATTAGCAGCTTATTAGCTTGCAAATGCTGAAGTGCTACCAGGACCCATGAAGATTTACACTTAGCAGGAAAAAACATCTATTAAACAGCATCAAAACCAGACAATACTTCTATTTAAGGTGGTTTGGTTTTTTTAAAATCCAGAACAGTCTATTAGCCTAACTTCTATTAGGAAAGCTGCTTAAATAGGCAGCCTTTACTACAGCAAGTCAGAGAAGGGAGAGGAAGGTGGCCAGCAATCCCCCCAAGAAGGGGGCACAGAATTCTTCAGCACAAACCAATCTCCTCCACAATCCCCCAGTGACTTCCTCCCACGCTTGCTCCAGTTGTAGCCAGCCTTGACACAATTGTGCTCAACAGCAGCAGCTCACCCTCCCTCCTAGGAGATCTGCAGTTCAGACTGTGAGGCCCACAAAGACACTCCAACTAAGTAACTTTCAAAAGCAGTAACTAATCACATACTCAGCTCTGGAACATCAAGCCTTTACACTGAGATCTTTCTCCTCTTAACTCTTTGCAAGGATTCACTTTGCTAGTTTCATAGTGAACCAGGGTAGGATCACCTTCAATTCTATGAACACAGAATAACACACTGAAAATAGAGACAAAATCACAACCACAGGGCTGAACAAAACTGACTTAGAGTTATTTCAAATCAGAACAGTATGGCAGCAGACTCTTTGCAAAGCTGTGCAACTGTGCCAGTTGACAGCAGTAGGAAATTAAGTCATCCTGAGCACATCTGTATTGTCAGCTTAATGCAGCATGGAGTTTACTCTTGAAGCTCATTCCTGTCAGCAGCCCCAGAACAGTGTTCTGCTCCCTGGTACCACAGAGCCTGGGGGCTCAAGGAACAGCCTAAGGGACATCATGTGGTGCAACCTGTCCACTTATTCTACATCCTTCTGTAGCATATTTTTACAGCAAGAATGGTATTTTGAAGTTGCAAACTGTGAGAGGCATTCACTTGAACAAAACTAGCACCAGCATAACCATAGGCCTGCAGTGAAGGCCACAGCCTGGTGCATTCAAAGATGCTGCCTCATGGGGATTGGCAGAGAACACAGCCTTGCACTCCCTCACACAACTGGAGCAGCAATCACTTCAGAAGGGCCTGTGACACGCCACCTCAGCATTCTAGTGATAGCAGATACAATGTTGGTCTCTTCTTTAAGTTACTAGGAAAGGTGGAAAGCAAGGGATAAAAATTGACACTTACTTTTAACAAGTTCATTTTTAAATGCTGGAGGTTTCAAGCAGCTGAACGTTTCTGTGGATCCTGTGAGACTGGAGCTATCCAGTACCACCCAGCCAAAAGTGGTGATGCCAAACTACAAACTGACCTCATATCCAGCAGGATGCTGAATCACATGGTCATGAGAAGATGACAGGCCCCTGTATCACATGGTTTATGGTTCACAAACTGCAGCATTCATACCTTCCCAACTAGTCTGTTTGCCCTGCTCAATAAAGATGTGAAAGGTGACATTGGTGGCAGCAGGCTCATCCTTTTCTATATCAAAGGAGTCGTGGCAGTAATTCCCACTAGCACTGGGATTCTGCAGTTAGGTATCCTCCATAAATGCAATTAGGCACTTTCTAACAGTGGCACTCAACGAAAATTTAATTCAGATGTCTGCATGGATTTGGTGCCAAATGAAAGCAAACTCTGACATGGCAGTAAACAGTTTCATCAGAATCTCCTCCAGGAGGGAAAGCAGGTGAAAATCACTTCCTTCACGGGAAGGGTAAAAAAAGGTGAACCATGGGATAAGTAAAACTCCTTTTAAGTGACTATAAAATGTATTGCTTGAGGTACTGTTTCTTGAAACAATTTAAATTTTCCAAAGACATTCAGTCTAAGGCAGCGAATATGAGAGGAAGAAAGAAGCATCAGCCCAAACTGTTATAGACTGATGAAGCTATGGGCAACTGTAAGCTTGGATTTGTGCTCATCCAGGTCCTTGGGAACTAGTCTTAGTGGAAAAAATATTAAGAAACATGCTGCACTGCACTCAGCAAAAACTGCTGGACACAGGCATTGCAGCAGCTGAACAACAGTTTTCTGTGTATCTGCCCAGCATGAACATGCAGCAGTCAGATAATTAATGTGCACCTACAACATGAGTAATCTTTACCACCACAAGTTTATAGTGGCCCCATCACTCACATGGCTGAGGTAAACAGCAAGGATTACTGGTCATAGCACATGAGACACTGAAGTTCAGTTTAGTAAAGATTACCTCCCTTGGAGAAGCCACATGGATTTAACTTGAGTGACAGCACAGTCTGACAGCATAGAAAAATCATGAATGACAAACACCAAGGAACATGCACTGGAAAAGATCATTTAACTTCCTGACAATGTTTGCTGGATCCTCGTGGGTCATGGAAAATATCCAAGCATTGCATGGCAAAGTTTAAAAAGCACAGAAAATGCTCTGAAGCAGAGGGGGAAAGCAAAAGAAAGAATAAGAGACCTCACACAATTTGAATGTAGGCATAACCATTTCCGTGTTGCAAACCCACCTGTTTGCCAGGCTCATTGCCCTTAGGGATGAAATTAACTGTCAACATTTATCAATGAAGAAGAGCTCCCACATCCTGTCTGCTAGACCCAGAGACAGGCAAACAGCAGGTACAGCTGCAATTAACTTGGGGTTCAATTACAGTCAAGCTAAAAGACAGTGATGATCTCTTCTACTCTACAGAAAAAAAAAAAAAAAAAAAAAAAAAAAAAAAAAAAAAAAAAAAAAACAAAAAAAAACCCCAACCCAAAACCCAAAAATGAACAACTATGAAAAGATGAACAGAAGAAACAAATGAAACCAGATAGGAAGAATGCCACATTCTGTGAGGGGAAGCAGACCCTTAACAAGAACACATGAGTCTGGTTCTGTGAAGCACAGATTTTCCCCAGCTGCTGATCTCACCCAGTGCCTGTAACAAGGAAGCTCCCCAGGCATCCTCCCCGTGTGGAGAACTAACTCATCACAGCTCCAGAACAGCTCATCCAGTGATGAGCACACAGCAATGCACAATAAACAGTGCTTACAGTATACATTATCTTTAATTTTAACTGTCATTTGGAAACGGTGATTAAAACACAAGAAACACTAAGCTGCAAAGAGCACAACAGCCTGCATTAGAACACAGCAGCCCACAGGCTGAGGAGCACCCAGGAGTGGAGGACAGAGCATCAGAAGGATTTCTTTTCCAGAAACTGATTGCTGGACAGCTCTCCCGAGATCTTTATCGCTGACTTGTTTGCCTTGCAGCCATCTGACACACATCCCTCCTGGCTGGGGAGCACCACCAAGTAATGAAGGGCTGTGTCACTTCCTGGGGATGAGTAACCATCTAAAATCGCAGCAGCTGGACTGGGATGAAGGATGAAGGACTTTAACAAGGAAAGAAACAAAAAGCCAAGCAAACTGACCACAGGGAGCTGCTGGTGACACACAGCCCAGGCTGCAGCCAGCCAAACCCATCAGCACGTGGACACTTTCTTAGGTCACATCAGACTGAAACCCAGACCTCCCCCTCTGCGTGCTGCCTGACCTCACAAAATCTACAGCGACAAAAAGAACAAAGCAGTGCAGTGATTTGGCCCAAGACGTGGATCTGTGGTCTCAAACACACCTGTAGCCTCAAATAACAACCCAAGGGAGTGAATGATTTCTGTGCTTACATTCCAGTTTTGTCTAAAGTTGTATAACTTGGATTTTACATGCTGTGTCCACAAGAACACTGCCTGTTCTGCCAGGCACACTGACACCACTACACAGCCTGCCACCTGCTGAATTCAGCACAGAGTACAGAAATTGTCAGGGAACAGGGTGTCCAAGAGGGGTGATACAAACTCCTCCAGTACAAGAGGAAACATGACTGAACTAGACAAGCAGGAAACAAGGAACAACATGACTCAGTCTAATACTTCTAATTGTATCTGCTTCTATGGAGCAGCTTGACTCCTGCTAGATGAGGAGCAACTTTGTATATGTCAGGTGAAATAAAACTTCTCTTTAAAAAACCCAACATTTCTACTTAATGAAAACTGATATTTTATAAATATCTCTTCACTCCGCATTTTCTAGGACTAGGTTGAAGAGGAAAGACAGGCAGTCCTTAAATGCTTGACTTTTTTTTAAAGTTCAGAATTTAAGACATTTTCAAATTGCGCTTGTTGAGCTGTAAATAGAAATAAAAAGCACAGCTGGGAATAACAGCCTGCATTGCCTCAGAGGCCCAAAAGAAGATAAGAAACACCAAATACCATCTCCCACAAGAACACAGGAGACTATTTCTTCCCTGAGATCCCAGCACAGCTGTAAGAAAACACACTTGACATCCAAATCTTTCTGAGTGGCCCTGATCTGCAGCTGGAGCTAACTCCTCTCTCCAACTGTGGTACCCAAAGAATTAGCTGGGACAGTACAAGCCATTCTACAGTGAAACCTGGATTTCCTGTAACTATTAGTGGTTGCATGCCGACATTGAGGGAAATACAGCGCTTAATCACCACCTCATTTCAGACCTGAAACTAAGTTCTTCTCTTGTTTTTCAAGCAGCCAGGACCACAGCGCTTTGTCACATAAATTGGCAGGAGAAGGAAAGGAAGCAATGATCCAAATAATGCTGAAGTTCGGCAACCTACCACAGCAACCCAAATGCTCAGGTCCTGGCAGCCCTGCCACAACAGCTGACCCTGCGGGATGGCTGTGAACCACAGGCAGAGTTGTGTGACTACCCAGCACAAGCGCTTGCTCTTTTCCAAACTGAACTATGTCTTCATTACACAAAATCTTAGCAGAAGCCCTGTAGAAACCTCAAGGCATCTGATGATATTGAAATGCTAACAATAATCTGACTTCAGTCTGATAAAGTCCTGCAGGAACAATGTATCTAGCTACTACAGGCTGATAAGAACTTTCATTCCACTGTACAGTGCTCTGTATCACATTTTAGATTTCTGATTTAAGTCCCAAATTTAATTCATTACTTTTGCTCAAATAAGACATAAAAGTGGCAAGATGAAAATTACTGTTATTTAAAGTGTATGGGCATTGGGCTAACTAAGATTCAGATGCTTTCTTATTCTTACTGCAATTTTTTGTAGTCAGTTAGTAGGGTATGCAGTGCTGAAAGTGAGATTTGTCTGTAAAGCTTTGCGGGATGAGGGACATTTGTGCATATTTGCAGAACAGATCAGGAGTGAGTCATGATGCCCTTTCTTCCCTTACCTCACCTCGCACTGCCAGTGACCCCAGCATTTCTGCTGACACTCCAGCTAGCACACATTCATTCCCACACAACACACTCTCTTGTCAGGCCCATCTGATTCCAAAGATATAACTCCACTGGCTGTGTCTGGGTACCTGCTCCTTAAAAGAAGCATTTTACTGCAAGGTAAGAAGACCACGGCATTATGTCACACTTTGGGCTATTAAAACAGAGAGGGATGTCAGCACCCTGTGCCTACACATACACTGACTCGAGGAGCACCCAAATTCCTGCTGACACCGCGAGGCGGGTGGGGAAAACGAAACCACGGGGCCTTTTTATGCAGAGGGGAACACGTCCTTCCAGACGAGCACATGACTACAGGTGTGTTTGTGCTATAAACGCAAACGCGGCCGCGCCCGGGCCCTCGCCCACAGCCCATGCGCTCGGGCGGGCAGGCAGCGCGGCGAAGGCTGCGGGAAGCCCGACCCGGCCGCCCGCCCCGGAGGAGCCGAGGAGCCTGGCAGCCCCCTCCGGCCCC
>VWYP01015839.1:470862-487936 GCA_013400435.1 Pycnonotus jocosus | reverse complement strand
TTTTTGTCAAAAAAACCAAAACCAACCAACCAACAACAAAACAAAACCAAAAACCCCAACAACAACAAACACCCACCAAAATCCTTTAAGCTAGTTATGTGCACATAGCTAACACTGTCACCCTAAGAATGATGAGGCAAACACACTCACAGGACAGGAAAAGGCAGCGTCTTAGTTTACATCCTAATCCATGAAATACAGGTACAGATTATACAAGTCCACTCTGGTTATCAGCTTTCAGAGAAGACCAATATAAACTGGCAAGATGATGATTCTCGCCTTGAAGATGTGCTCATTGTTTAGACAAGCATTTCACCAGAAAAGAAAAAAAAAAAAAAAGAGAAAACAGAATGAACCTGGATAATAAGTAGGTGAAATAATCCTTTAGAGTACCTCAGACCACAATATCCAAGTTGGGAATTTAGAGATTCTTCAGTCTTTCCTTCCATTTTATAGCATTTGGGAGCAAAACAGGATTGTTTCAGTGGTGTTAGAGCTCCCCTTCCCCAGGAGAACCCAAATGGTGTTACTTAAGTATCTTAAGTGTCTCTTCTTTTTGGAAATTCTGGTCAACCAAAATTAAATACAAACCTGGTTTCCCTACTTGAAACCATTTAAACTGCAGCCAGAAACCTACAGTTCATTTCAAAGTAGTAATTTTATTGCTAAAATCTCTTGACAACTCTCAAAGAAATGGGAATTCATCAATTCCAAAACACAGACAAAAAGAATGAATACAGCATGTGAAGTCTCTCTCAAATGTCTTCTGATAATTATCAAGAATATTCAACTTCTACTATTCATTAGAAAATATATGCAATATCATATATTGCCATGAAGTACTTGCATCTTATGCTCTGTTAACTTATTTTAACTTACTCTACATAAGAGATCAGATAAAACAGACTCTACAATGGATACACAAAGAAATGAACACGAAGTAAAAGCTTGACAAAGCCAACAGAAACCAAAACCACCAGAGACTGGCATTTTACAAAGTGCTTTATTTCCCAGTTCTTTCTGCAATGGCTCATAAACATTATTTTTGTTTGCAAGATCAGAATAAACATCAGTGTACCACCAAAAGTATTAGCCTGTAGTTAATCTCTGAAAGAACTTACCTTACTAACATTAATTATGCTGGCTGACTTTATGGTACATTTTGTTAGCACCCGTCCTCAGTGAAACTTTTCCATTTTTGCTGTTATTAGCTAATCTCACTAGCAATCTCTCATTTTGCAAACGAGTTCAGAAGTCTGAAATAAGTGGAATGGAGACACTTTTGTTCATAGATTAAACTAGATGAATAAAACATTTCACTATGAAAACATCAATCTTTTTACAATTGCAGCTGATGAACCCTAGGTCACAGCTCCTGAAGATGCTAAATTTGGTTCCAGTGTNTTTTTTTTTTTTTTTTTTTTTTTTTTTTAACATGTCAAATTCACTTTGCCTGATCCAAGTAAAAAACACAAGTTTGAGGAATACTTCAACAAAGATTTTTGGTAGCTATGGAACACAGATAGTCATGGACTTTTCCAGAGCAGCTGGTGGCTAAATACAAAATGAAGGATTCCTTTCCCTTCCATAAAACTTCAAGAGAAAAGAGAATTGCCATGTGTATTATTTCTATGGCCCTGACATGGCCAGAAAAGCTTACAGCAAATAAACAGTAAGACAATAATCAATAGAGAGTGATATCATTGGAAGAAAATACTTGAATTTACAATGGCTGTGCAATTCTTTCTGAAGCTTATCTAAATTCATTATCAAAGAAGTCTTTTTCATCCAAGTGTTCATAAACAGTTTCATGGAAAACTAACAATTCACCGTGTTCCCTTTAACAGAGACTCTTCCCTTTATTGTGAAACGTGAAGAGAGGAAAAAAAGAGAGATTAATTTAGCTAATGTTAGGAAGCTATCCATCAATTCTATATTCCAGTGCCCCCATTATAAACCAGTAAGAGTGTCATGTCACCTAGTACCCTGTCTAGATACCCCTGGTGTCCAGTACCAGTATTTTCCAAAGGTGGTGTAAGAACATACATATAAAACTTACCCTCTAAAGGAAGTTCCCTTCTTATTCAGGAAAGTAATCTCTGAAAAGCACAAGAATATAAATCTCACTCCCAAACTCTGCTTATTTCTTTTCCCAAAGTTAACAGCACTTTCACCAAAGATGCCACTCACCACAAACTTTGCCCCATTCTGAACCACTGCTACACATAACACTGGGAAGATGCCACACCCTTAACACCTGTAAGAACAGATTTACCAAAGTAGATAAAGTAGAATCTGCTGCTGCAGCATCCTCTCCTCAGAATGACTCTCCCATGCTCAAAACTGTAAAAATATGGCTGGAATTATTTTCCAACTGAAACGTAATGGATTAGACATGTTCCTGAATTAACTCTCCACCTGAGATCTACTTTAGTGAAGAGGTGAGTATGCTGAAAGGCCTAACCAGAATACATCCAGAAATGCAATTCCTGATTCAGACAAGGTACACTACTTCCTTCACTACTTCCATTCATTCATAAGAATGAATTCTTAAAAACTAAAATTTGATTACTTAAAAAATTAAAGGCAATAGTGACTTGCAGTGATCAAAGAGAAATCAGGATTTTCCACTGAGACTTGCATCCAGATGTAAACTTCAATATTTGAATCAATATGAGGAAAGATAATTTATTGCCAATTAAAACAGATTAAATCACTGAGAAAACAAAAGCAAATTAAAACAGCACATTCCCTTCCTGCTGCCCTCTTTCCTCAGACTCAACTCCACATTTTGAATCCCCATCCTCTTTGCCTCCCCTTGTCCAAAGCAGCACAGGGCAAAGTGGAATGTGGGCATTGCAGTCAGTCTGTAACAGCTTCTTTCTGTCACTCCACCATGGGTCCTCTCCACAGGCTGCAGTCCTTCAGCCTGCTCTGGCATGGTTCCTCTCCACACACTGCAGCTCCTTCAGAAAAATCTGTACCTGCTCTGGCACGTGGTCCTCTGTGGTCTGCAGGGAAAACACCTGCTCCAGCACCTGAAGCAATTCCTCCCTCTCCTTCTCTGACCTGGGTGCGCAGAGAGCTGTTTCACCTTCTTGCTCACTCCTCTCTGCCACGCAGCATTTTGCCCTTTCTTACAGATGCCTCCCCAGAGGTGACACCTTCACCGATGTGCTCAGCTGTGTCACGTGGTGAGGCCATTGCAGAATTGCCTGGAATCAGCTGTGTCCTGCACAAGGCCACCTACATGAGCTCAATACAGAAGCACAAACTAAAAGTTGAACATTAAGAACTTCCTGGCTGTCTCCTGTGCTCTCTTTCAAGTTGTGCCCAAAGTCTCGCTTGTGGGGACACAGTGGGGCAGACCCACAGACTGATCTGGATTCACAGCAATAACTTTGCACTGATAATGTGCTGGTGCACAAAGTGCAAGACACTGCTGGCATCAGCACAGTCCTGTGTTTGTGCTGACCTCTGTAGAGATGCAGGTGCATGAGCAGAACCTGGGGCAGGTGCTTCCTCTGAGGACTTCTGGAGTGAAAGGCCCCGGTATTTCCCATTCCTTAAGCAAAACGCGATGATATCTTACATTTCAGTCATGTAAGAAATCAAATTCCAGCACAATAAAACAAAGAGGAAACCCCAAAACATGAGAAACTGAGGACAGAGAAGGTTTTTTTTAAGATGAAAAATTTGTTTCTGTGCTGCTCTGGGTATGAGAAAGGCAACAGGAGAAAGGCAGAAAAGTGGAAAATGAGAACATGTTAAAATGATTTCCCCACTCTCAAAAAGCAATGAGTACAGTGGTAGGAGACAACAAAAAATATGGCTAGGCCAGTGAGAGGTTATGGCTTTGTATTATATACAAAGTTAGACATGGACTAGCACCTAACATGAGAAACCTCTACACTCACCAAATTATTGTGAGGATATTGATTTTAAACTGGTGTAACCCTCTTTCCACAGATCATCTGTTCTCAGTAGAAGTAACGTCAAGAAGCTTCCCACTTCCTCCATCTCCTTCCATGTACAGAACACCTCAGATGTGATAACAGCTTTGTCAACAGCCAAAAACATGGAGTTATCAGACCAGTTTGCATTCAGAAGATAACTAGTGCACTGAAGATAAAAGCAAAATGCACAATTACCATTCTAGCTTTTATTAGATGTGAGCTCAGAACATAAATAGTAACAAAATCAACAATTAGAAGTAGTATATTAAAAAAAAATTTACCATCTAAAGTGAGCCATTTCAGCCATAAGAAATTGCAATCTTCAGCTGAAACTTTGAGAGCTTTCTATCTCCTGCAAGCAGCTTTTTGAAAACTTCCTCTTCTGTTCTCTGCTCTGGTCTCTTGACAGTTATCTGGAGTACTCTTAGAGGTAAGTGATCCTGAGAAAACAGCCAATACATAGTGAACTAAGAGATAAAAGTGGGAGACAAGGGGGAAACACCTGTACACTTCGGAGAACTGAAGTGTCCTCTGTAAGAAACAAGATTTCCAATTCGCTCTCACATTTAATTTTAGCTTTAAAAGAAACAGCTATGCAAAAACCGTTAAATTTATATAACTTAACAGTGACCTGACAAAGCAAAACTGAACTTAGATCTAGAACAGATTTTTAGGCCCAATTTGTGATTAGTTTGCAGAAGCACTGTTAAACTGTAAGCTGGCTGTGGGGGAGAAATTGAGGTTTTCCTCTCACTGCTGACCAGTGTTTGTCACGGAATACATTTAAGAAAAAGTCTTAGAATACGGCACTTTTGAAAAAGATGTGTTTGTTTTGTGAACATTGAGGTGACAGTGCACCTGGACATATTGCTTTGATTGCTTCCTTTGTTTTCTTCAGCTTCTCTTTGTTAGGAATGTATCCACAAGCCCTACATCACAAACAGCAGCAGGTTAAATCACATTTGTCTGAGCTGATAGCTCTAAGTGCACAAAGCAAGAGGCAGATAAGCTGAAATGGCAGCATCAATCATTTTCCATGAGAAAGACTCCTGCATTTAGTTGCTATGACCAACTGCAAATAGAGTAGCACTGCAAAGGAAGGCTGCATGCATCAATGAACCCCGTTAGAAAGGGAGAACTTAAGTTTGAAAGATGTCAAAGTCAGAAACATTCACCATTGCAATTCACACACTTTTCTTCATCACACAACTTTATGTTCACCTGGCAACCTCACCTTTCTCCTCTCCTTGATCTTCACATCACGAACATTATGATCAGGTCAAAGCTGCATTTTCTTAGGCATCCATGTCCTTTATCACTTTGAAGTTTAGCATCCTGGACCTTCCTTCTGTCACAAAACTGTTGCCATACTGATCACTTTGCTGTTGGATTCTGTGATCTTGGAGCTGACAGATTCTATGGTCTCTGTAGTGCAATAAGAGTCAAGAGTCTCAAGGGGAAAATGCAAACCCAGCACTGTGATCCACATTCTAAAGCTATGGAATTAAATTGTGGAAGACCTTCAGAAACAATGAACAAAATGGGCCATTTGGATAGAATCCAAATTACTCAAAAGTTGAAACAGAAGAGAGAGGTGGTGTTCCACAGGGCAACTGAATGACATGGAGTTGGCAGTGAGCCACATCAGTCAAACCAAAATAGCTTTCTGTCAGACTACTCTAAAATATACTTAGTCTGAATGTCACAATACAATTAAAACAGAATGGCAGTACTTTGAGAGCACCTGCCTTTCCTTCCAAGACATTTAGAGTCCTCCAATTTGACAAATCCTTCCAGGCTTCACAGGTGAAGGTGAAGAACTATGGTGAGGAACTGTGGCAGTCTCTGATTTTATCTCTCTCCATAGACAATGCTTTTTCTCTTGGTTCTTGTTTAAATTGCCTCACACAGGTAACAACACCCTCTGTATTTTCTTCAGCTTAAAAACAAAACAAAAATCAAACACTGAAGTTAAAACTCCATTGATAATGCTTCAGCCCCAATAATTGTGCATTTAAAAGAAAAATATTTTAGGAATTCAAGCTGATAAGTTAAGGCATATATGAAGTTTACTGCTTTTTAGCTTGACAGCCAGTTGTGTCACCTACTGTGCTCTAAAACATTGCAAGTCGACATGAAATTACTGCAGTAAGGCTCCTCTCGAGCAACAATATTTAAACCAATTTATAGAAAAAATTTTAAATGTTTGGAATATAAAATCACTTTCACACAAAATGTCGTTCCACTTTCCCATGGAAAAATAAAAGAACTAATTAGAATTGGCTGAAAGAAGTCTGTCTTGGAGTTCCCCACTATCTACACATTTGTCTCCTTTCTTCAAGACACACAGAACAAAATCCACTGTATTTTCTATATTCATGTATTATTGAGAAAACTGCAACTTACTAAGTGTTGGCTGGCTGTCCACAATCCGTACTGGAATAGTCTGTACATCTCCCAAGAGAATCTGATGCACTCCTCCTTCCAGGCTTCTGGAGTCATCCACCCCTTCAGCTGGTACCAGCTGGCCCATGGCAACCAGACTCTGATCAGAGCCGGGCAGAGTCCCAAAAGCAGGAGCAGCAGCACTGTCCTGTGTTAGGCCAGCACCTGCTTGCAGACTGTGCCCCTGACTCAGTGCTAGAGAATGGCTGCTTATTGCACTTCCCAGGGAATCCAGGAGACTTGCAGGGCTGGGAGGGGAATGGTTATGCACAGCTAGCAGGGCTGTTGATCTATTTCTTGAGGTAAATGTTGACTGCAGCTGTAATCCCTGTGGAAAGAGAAGGCCAAAGTACCAACATAGCAGTATTTACAGCAGAAAGAGTTTGCATTTAACAGCATGTATTGTCTAGATAGCTTCTGACTTCCTACTCATTAATTCTTCTGAACACTCAATCCCAGCAACTCTAGGCTCAAAATGTACTTGAAAACAACTAGGACAATGGAATCCAGCAGCATTTAGAAGACTGCTTATGACCATAAAGCTCTAATTTTGGATTAATATTCAGTTTCAGATCATTCCCCAGTACTGCTCTTTCCCACAAGAGGTAGGTACTACAAGCTAAGCACACTGCTTTAAATAAAATGATGAGAGGTGGAGCCAGGCTGTCTTCAGAAAGGGAGGAAAGAGCAAGTAGAACAGAATCTTACTGCAGGTTGTATTTCTAGGAAAAAAGATCATGCATTTCGTTGGGGTTCAGGAAATATGAAAGCAGATTTTCAAAGCAATTAAGGAAGAAGGATAAGAGAGCCAGTTTTGAAGGGAGATGAGCTTTGGAAGAAGCTCTTTTAGCATGACATTCTTATCCCTCCCTCTTCAGCCTTTCAACCTGCAAGTTTACAGCTCTGAGTTAGGAGCAGTTTCAGGATTTTAAGGTATTTTCATAAGAGGCTGGAGATTTGAAAGGAATAAGGACAAGACTGTCTTATCTCCCTGCAGTTTTGCAGCATTTTAATTATGAAATGACTTGACCATGTGGAAAATGAATAGGTACTTGGTTTGAGGTAGAAATCCACTGCCTTCATCCTCTTGGTTTTGCCTTCACAAGAGACCCTAACTTCAAAGTGTTGAAAGATGGTAGTGGGATCCCCTGCACCACAGCTATATGTTAAATGTGATGTGCAAGAGCAACCAGAGTAAGAGGTGACAGCTACTTCAAAGTCCCTGTTACCCAGCTACATTTGGGATCAGCTGAGAGGGAACTTCTGTTCTCAGCTCACCTTCAGCACTTCCAGCACAGCATGTTTGATGTTCTGTAAATGACTTGACTGTACCTGAAGTTGTGCAAATATCTTGGGCTGAAGTGAAGAAAGTGAAGACAACAGCTGAGCTGTTTCTGGTGTCAAGGACTCCCCGCTCTGGTTGGATTCTGCTTTGGTGATGACTGACTCCACTCCTGAGCTCCCTACAGTGCCAAAGTGAGGAAACAGTTATGACAAATCTCTTCTTTCTATTTAATAAAAGCCTCCCATATGAACCAAACAAACTCGCTTCAATCTCAATACAGATATAAAGAAGATATATATGCTGTTCAATACAGATATACACACATATATGCTGTTCTCTTTGCAGAACTTGGATGCTAAAGAAAGAAGACTGTGTATGACAAAAAGACAATACTGCAGGAAGTTTGTATGTATGTATCTGTACAGAGCAAAAACAAGAGGCACTGATAAATCTGTTCCTGAAAGCAAAGTAATCGCACCCTACTCTGTGCTTTGAATTTGTAGTTGTAACATAAAAGCTGAAACATTTGTAACAAAGCAGCAAATAATGTGACAATGTCTATACCTCAGTGAGGGCTTAAAAACACACAGGTATCAAAAGAAAGGGTCGATTTTCAAAATAAAAATCTACACAGGAAATTTTCTATGTCTCACCACTTCTTTCCCATCTTTGTGAAATTAGCGTAACTTCTATGCAATATCATCCAAAGTCCATTTATTTGGAGGTCTTTCAGCCTACAGATTATATCATATCCTCAAAATTCTTATTTAATGCAAGAATGATAGACTTTATTTCCTGAAGCTTTGTGAAAACTGAGATTTGCTTATAACAATTTCTGCAAGAAAACTTCTCATGAGATCATTCCATTTCCTGTTTGAGCCACCCAGAACATACTGGTTAAACTATACAAGCAGACATTGCTCATCTTCTTATTTCTCAATTCCACTGTTACAGACGTAAAAGAAGAACTTGCCCTGTGAATGCATATTAGTCTGGTGAATGCAAAAAAAATTGACAACTGTCTATTGCAAAACATTTTCTATCAGAAAATCACAGGAAAAGTTTCCAGCAATCTGAGAGGAGGTAGATTTTTCAACATAATGATCTGCAGACTCTTAACTATTGTAACTGACCAGAAGAGACACACAAATCTATAAATCTTCTTGAACACAAGTATTTCAAATATTTAGCCTCTTTTGGATAATTTACAGAGAACCCATATGCATACATGAATGTTCACATGCAGGAAGAGATAGTAGTTCTCTCCCTGGGTTTTATTCTACAGCAACACCTCTGCAAGAAAAGGTAATAGTTAACTCCTCCTCTACTCACTACAAAGAAAGTTGTATCACATGGAGAAAGGGAGTTCTGCACAAACAAGTTCTGTTACTGCCTGATTTCTTAACTGTACAGTTGTCTCCATTTGGCACAAGTTGAAATTTAAAAAAAAAAATGTATACAGGGTAATCTGAAAAGTCAATGCTGTTTTCCCTCACTACCACTTCACAAACATTAATGAAAGCTCATTTTTAGGAAGTCTGGCTTCTTTTTTGTAATACAATTATAAACATGTTGACACATTTACAAACACATACCCACACATGCAATGGGGGACGAGACATGCTGCAATTAGAGTTTCTGCTTATATTCACTGAGCTGGTTCACATGTGCAGAAAACTAAACAAATCCCATACTTTTGCTTCCTGTAAAATTCAGTACATCATTGGGTGGATGTTTACACATTTGATAGGCTACTTTGTCTTAGAAAATTATCTGTGTAAAACAAAGAAAGCAAGAATTGGTCTCTTTCTGAGTGTTCTCCAGCACTCAGTTCATATAAAAGTTATCCCTGCTGAGCTCTACCACAGCTGTTGAAGGCACAACTACCCTGTGTCTCCCCATAAAAACACAGTAATGGCAATATTAGCACAGCCATGCGAGCTTAAGTGAAGTAAGTCTGTTCACATTGCAAATTTCTTTTTTCCCTAAAAAACAAGACCTCCTTAAAAAAGAGGGACACTGCTCAAGCTGAGTCTAAAAATTAACCTCTTGTTCTCTCACAGTTGTAAACACTGGAATTCTTCCTTAAAAGCACCAAGCATACATAATGCTATTCAGTTCAAATTAATCCATTGCAGCAACAGCCAAAATAAGTTTAAAAATCCCAAACAAAACAGAGCCCAACCTTTGGCTTTTTTAAACAGTAAACGCACTGGTGTACAACGAACTGCTTCACATAAATCAGGTTCACCAAGTCATTGAGGAGAACTCATGCAGTGAACCAAACCTCTGGGGGTTTACATTTCCTGCTACAACAAATAAGAAATTGGCCCACGTCACTCCCTGACCTAAGGGGAAAGGGACACAAACACATCAGGACTTCTTCAGGCAAGAACCACAGGATAACTGTTGAAACTAGCAAATGCTGAACATGACAACTGTGACAGTGCCCCTTTGGTCCCTGTAGACTTCTCCATCAACTGTCTAGAACAAAATGTACCCACTACTATGTTTCAGTTAAATGGGGAAACCAGCTGGCTCTGCTACTGAGATTAAAAACATCTGCAGAGTCTGCAGCATTATCTGAACGTGTGCAAACAATTAGGCTCTTCCACCTCACTTCAATCATATCCCTACTAAAAGCCAGGGATAGTTCTGATGAGCTTGACATCAAACTTATTAAACAGAGAATGGGGAAAGCATCTACAAACATGAGGAAAAGTTCTTTTGGTATGGCAGTAGAGCAGTAGACAAAATATTCTTGAAACAAGGGTGGGAAGGGGAGAATAATCTAAATTTAAATTTATTACCAGCCACCATAATCCAACAGAACATCTTAGCCTATGTGTAATTCTAACTATGTGGGTAGCAAGTAGATCTAGTTACAAACACCTGTATTTTGTCTTAGTACATATTTTGAAGTTGAAGTAATAGTAGTAGGAATTCACTTTCAACAAAGGAAAAACAGTATAACATCTTCAAAAAAAACCAGTCCTTTGGCCAAAAATGCGTAAAAGTAAGTTTATATAAAAATCTACCATATCTACACTCTAGTTTTGCAACAGACTGGGAAGAAGGTTAACACTTTATGGCTCAACAATCACTGGGAAGAGATGATACTTGGGTACCACATTAATAAAGAAGTTACATCACAAAGAACTGAAGAAACACATCTCTCAGCCCTGCTGCTACTTAACACCCATGTTTCTATTTCTGTTCTAAGCATCAAGGAAAAATGGAAAAGATTGCCCTCAATTCCAACAACAGGAATACAATGCTTGTTGTTCAGTGCCTGATCCTAGCACTGGAACTCAGCAGGCCCATGACTGCTGAGAAGCAGGAGTCTCAATGTGCACTCAAGTCCCTTTAAGCAAGACGTCTAAATATATGTGAAGCACAAACCACCTGGAAACTCAAGTACCCTGCTGTATCCTGAGTATTGTGTCCCCTGAGTCCAGTAGCAACTCAATATTCTCTAAACAGGTATTATTAGCACCTTTATCCAAGGTAAAATGTTCTTTCCAGGCAACCATCCCAATAAAATTTTTGTTTGCTTGAAGATCCTAAATAAAAGCCAAATTTATAATTTTGATACTTCTGTCAACAACATCATGATTACACATATTTTTTTCCACACAGTCAGTCAAATAGAAAAAAAAAGTAAAGCAAAATAGTTATAGCAAAGTAATCCTTCTTAAGTTCACCCAGAGTGACAGGACATGAATGCAAACTCCCTGGAAGGAAATTGAACTTCTGTGACATAGGTAATAAAACACATCTGGAGACAGACAGGTTATACATGCAATCCTACCATCTGAAGGTGGTGAGGCAAATGCAACAGTCACTGTTTCTGTGAGGACATTCCCACTGTCTGTGGTCCATTGCAGCTGAAAGGAAAAAGAACTCAGTTCTCAAAAAGGGAGCAAGCTTGTCTACAGCAACACAGGCTCAATACAGGACTGATAAGAAAACAGTGTCTAAAACTACATTTTCTTACTTTTTTTATAATTATGTATTTTAGGACCTCTTGATTCATGAAAAAAAATATTTTTAAACATGCACTGCGTATCAGGAAGGTTATCTGCTTTATCTGTTCATGACAGTTTAATGACTTTAAAATAGAAAATTTAAAATAGTCAAACCATTTGGCTAACTAACAAGCACACTGACTCACCTGGGCACACCAGTGTAGGGAGAGGGAAAAGACTGATGACACAGCATGATTTAACAGTACTGTCTGTCAAGGCTGATTTTAAGTCAGCCATTTCTTAGCAGTTAGTCTCATAACAGGGAAAACAATGATCACTGTATTCCCTTTATTACTCAATACATGGAAGAAAATTAAGGAACAAGATTGAAGAGTTACTGAGTACTTGGAACTCTTATAAGTATATTCAACTCCAAGCTCACTGCACTTACCATAAAGTGCATTTATTACTATTTACACATTCAAAATGTTTATTAAGTCCTAATTTAGACTGCACCTGAGACACACTTCATCCCCATTTTTTCAGCTACTGAAAAGTAATAGTAACTTCTTCAAAACATAGAGAGCAACAAAGCCATGAATAAAATTTTATGCCACATCTCAATTTTTCTGCACCAATGGCTTTCAGTTCATGCACTCATCAAGAAGTGCTAATACTGTGTAATTTGTCAATCAACTAACAGCAATCTAATGCTGACAAGATAAATACCGAATAAGGTCAGAAGGTTTTATTCACATTTAATCCAATCTTGCTCAGCCAGAGATTCCACTGAAAATATTGCTGCTGGAAATATAAAGTCACAGAGAATTTTGGATGAAATACAGCTAAGTGGTAAGAATTAAGATTTCCAGTATTTAACTCCAAAGTCAAAAAGATAAACAAATGCCAACATACTGTTGCTGGGATATTTTCTGAATTATACATCATCTCTCCATTCCTTAGGGACTTCTGTACTTCATGAATGTGGTTCTTGATGTCATTCACAGTGGGGAAGAAGGACAGATTATGTCTTTCTGGCACTTCATCAGGCGTGAACAGTTCCCTTTCCACATACTTTCTGTCATACGTTAAAGGACATTTATTACCATACTTAAATATATTCCACTATTTCCCACTGTTAAGAGACACTGCTACCTTCTCCCTCCCCTTGTTGCAATGACAAGACAAAATCAGGCTAGATCATCTTCTGAGCCAGTTCTTTGTGCATCTGCTACAGAATTTGGAATTTAAAACCCCATTTATTCAAGTAACTTTAAAGAGTACAGCAGCTCTTAGTGGCTATCTACAATGATACGAAAAGATATCAAAAGCTGAGAAAAACAGACTCACAACATCTGGGAGTTAGATTCAGTAATGCACCAGCACTGCCTTTTAGCTGCAAACCAAATTAATCAAATACAAAAGTAGATCTAGCACTATAGACTGAGAGCACTGCAGACAGTTCTGTACCTCAGTTGCTTCCTCACTGCATAGACCTGCTCTATTCCCTGAGACACCAGTTCTCGGATCTTGTCTGCCACTTGAGGATGAAGTCGAGAAGGCAGAGTACTGTTCTCATCTTTAATGACTTCCTCCTCCTCCTCAGCAGAAGACAGAGAAAGATGGGACGGTGAAGGAGGGAGGCAGGAAGTTTCCATTTCATGATATTGGTGGGCTTGCTGAGTAGGTAACTGTACATACCACCTAGCAAGAAGAACAAACTTTATACACACAATTCTCAAACAAAGGCAAAAAATTAGTGTCTTGGGGGAACAGTCTGAGAACTACCAACAACCTAGTCAGTGTGACAAGTGTTTACAGCCCCTGAGCAAGAAGAGGTCTTTCAGAACTCAGGGCCCTCTCACACCTTTCAATGCAAAACAAACTAGACCAAACCCAAAATAATACAACTATTTCTCTTGATTTCTGCATGGAAACACCTGCTGAAGTTCCATAGTTTAGTGCTTAACATATTTACCAAATTAATACTTCAGTTCCACAGAAGTTTTACTGACACGATGGATTTTTTCCTATTAATAAGTGACTAAGTTAAAAAACAAAAACCAAGTTAAAAACTGCTCTTTTCTGCTTTGTTTCTGAAAATAAAGAAAAAAGTGGAACTCTCACCTGAGGACACCACCAGCATCTATCAAGTTCTTCTTCAGCATGTTGAATGCTTTCTCCTGCTCCAGTCTTATGATTTTCTTGTCAATTTTAGGGTCAGTAGGAACCATGTATTCTGGAAATTTTTGAACCTTTTTAATATAGATCCTTCCAAGGAGGAATAAAAAAAAATCTCCATCAGTATACTTCGTCCTTGGGAAGGGAAAGGCAAAAATCCCACTTATTTCATATCAAGCACTACAGAAAAAGTTCAAGCAGAGTGATGTAGGGTGTGAGGAGTCTCTAAAAGAACTGTAAAATTCTTAAGGATACATTAATAGATATGGATACAGACAGACACACTTCTGTTCTGAGCTGGAAGCCACTCAGCCAGGGTGATTTTACTCCTCAGCAAAAGCCCTTGTCCCTCAGTATAGTAAAAGCACAACACCAATTGTGAGCAGGCTGCAGTTCACCCAGCTATGCAGAATAGAGCACATACACACCCAGCTGCAACTATTCATCAAACACACTCTTAACTCAGTAAAAACTGAACAAGCACCCAGGAGAATGCTCAAGGGTGAGAAAAAACCCGTTAGTGTTGAAGAAGGAGAAAATCCCCAGTGAACCAGAAGAACTGTAACTCCTTCAGCACACAGGACATGTGCTAAACTAGGATGTTTGATATCAGTGCAATTAAAAGCCTGAAGAAGAAACAACAAATAAGATGAGTTTTAGGAGCAGAAATAGTCACTAAAGTACACCACAATAATTTGTGAATGCTCAGGTAGATAATGAATCCTACTTATATTTCACAGAGTGATGTACTGCTACTTTGCATTCAGGGAACCTATCAAGTTTCAGCCTTATTCAGTCAAACAGGACAGCATTTCCTCCTTACCCTAAACAAGTATCAACCCCAACTTATCCAGGAGATGAAGCTAAGAGCTACTGTGAGTATCAGTAACCACCCCAAACCAGTGCTCTGTCATGGCTCACAGAAAATGCTTTGTTAGGATGCTCAGTCACTCTTACAGCTTTACAGATAATTCTTACCTTGCAGGACAAGTGGCTTTGTACAGCTGGCCAGAGGTGCTTTCCTGCTCACCAGCTTTTTTGGGCTGAAATCCTTTCCTCCTTGGCCCATATTGGCACTCCATTACAATGGCTCTGCTTCCTGGAAACAGAAAGTAATGCACTCTGCTCAGGCAATCACTGAATTCATTACAGTAAAATACTAACTACAGAAGAGACAAGAGTTCTGGAGCAGTTATTCTGTTTGCTATCAGACTCTTCAGAAAGCAGAACCCTCAGGTACAGCAAGCAAGTACAATGCAAATGCTTCTCTCCCAGTATGTAAGAACATAGAGCACCTTAAACCATTTCTCAAACTTATTACACCTCACAGCACGCCTCAACATACGTGAAGGCAAAATATTGAACTTTGCCCTGGTGAGCACCAATATTTTACAAGATGAGAAGTTACCAAAGGAGCATAATACTGGTAATAAACATAAAAAGCAGAACCCCAAAACAACAGAGAAAATCTCCAGCTAAAACCAAAGGTGTGATGGCTTTGGCTGGGATAAAGTTAACATTCTTCACAGTACTCTGTGTGAGGCTGTGTTTTGGATTTGTGCTGGAAACAGTACTGATAACACAGGGATGTTTAGTTATTGCAGAGAAGGGCTTACACAGAGTCAAGGTCTTTTCTGCCTCTCACCCCACATCACCAATGAGGAGGCTGAGGGACACAAGAAACTGGGAGGGGACACAGCTGGGACAGCTGACCCAAAATTATCAAAGTCATATTCCATGTCATATGGCATCATGTGCAGCACTCAGAGCCAGGGGAAGCAGGAGCAAGGGGGAGAATATTCAAAGTTAGAGTGTTTGTCTTCCCAAGTAACTGTTACAAATGATGGTGTCAAGCTGTCCTGGGGATGGAAAGTTGTGAATGAATTCCTTACTTTGCTTTGCTTGTGTGTGTGGATTTCCCTTTACCATCTAGATGAAACTAAAGATGTCTCATACACATACTGGGGAAAAAAAAATGGTAACTTGCTTTGATTTTTTTTCTTAGTTTTCTTTTATCTCACAGTTTATGGCTGAAGCTTTAAAACTGGTGCTAACATTTCCCTTTTTCAGTAACTTTCCGGGAAAAAAAAGAGGAAAAAAACCCAAACATAACATACATTCCTGTCACTCATTTTCTTTATGCAGCAAGTAAAGCCTGCTCATTTCATATCCAAATTAAACTCTTGGTAATTTCACATATGTACTGCATGAACTAAATATGTCATCACCAAGGTACAAAAAGTCTGCATGTACATTTCAAAAGTCTCTCTGCTGAAGTCTGTTGATGTTTATCTTGCTTGTTTGTTTCATGTATTGAATTTGTTTATTTATTACTTTAATGTTTGCAATAACAAAGTTTAAATAGTTTATTGACTCCTGTGGAACTAACTCTTCTAAAGATCTTCAAGTTAGGCAAGAAAAATCAAAGTTCTTGCCCTTATGAGAACTTTCACATCCTAATAGAGCAGATGAGACCTCCACCTAAATACCTCATCACAAGAATCCCCATCAAATGGTACTTAGCTACTCTCTAAAGGACAAAAGGAAATAATGACAGCAAAACATAAAAAAGGAAACAAGCTCCTTCAGACTCTCACAGCAGTGTGCAAGCTGCTCGTTTTCTTATGTTTGTGTCTTGACCTTATCAAAACTAAGGAACAACATAAAGAGTCTTCTTTATGGCCAGTTGGGAGCTGATGTTGAAATTTTGAAAGCAGTTATTAAAATAAAAGTTAGTTACCTGCATTGACGAAAGGGATGCCATCATATGGGACATACTGGGATTTCCACATCAGCCGTGTGGCGGGTTTGGCGGGGCTTGGAGACTGGCGCGTCCCCCACACGCTCTGTGTCTGCTGCTTGTGCAGCGTGAGAACGCTCTCTAACTCTGCCTCGCTCACGCAATAGCCGCGGTACGAGTCCCCAATTCTCTGCGTGGAAAGGACGGGAAATGAGAGCATTATTCACCCAGCTGACTGCTGAACAGCACACAAGAAAACAAAAGCAGTCAGGGACTCCAGCAGGTGAGAACATAGGCCCAGATTTTTGGCATTCCGTGTTTTTTAGTATCCTACATTAGGAACAGGAACACTACCTCAGAGCTAGATGATAAAACATTACGTCAGAATTCTTTGTGGCCCACCTCACAGTTCCTGAGATGGCGTGCCCATGCAGGTGTATTTAGTGGCAATGGCTGAAGAGGGATGGGAAAAGAATCTTCCACTATCCTGAAAAAAAAA
>VWYP01015839.1:448645-461488 GCA_013400435.1 Pycnonotus jocosus | reverse complement strand
GGCACGCAGGCGGTGCGCGGTCCCGCGGGGGGCTCGGCCGGGGCGCGCCGCGACACGTGCTCCGTGCCGGTGACGATGGCGCAGCTCACGGCGCGGTTCCGCACCGAGAACCGCAGGTGAGCGGCCTCCCCTGCCGGGCCGGGGGTGGGTTCGGGCGCGGGTGACGCAGAGGCGGTAACGGAGCGCTGTGCCCGCAGGTTCGCCGTGGAGGATGTGCCCTTCTCGGTGCCCGCGACCTCCGAGACCACCGACCTCAGCCATCTCATCAACAAGCTGCTGGCGGCGGCGCACGGTAGGTCCGGGGGCGGCCCCTCGGAGCCCGGCATCCCTCGTGTCCCCAGGCCGGGCCCGGCCCCGCGCGGGCTGTCACAGGCCCTGCCCCGCTGCTCTGGCCGGGCTGCTACGGGGAGACACTCCTGAAACCTGATCTGAAACGCTGCGGGGACCGGGGCTGCTGGGCATTCCCGGGAGAAATGGACCAAAGGCTGGAATACTGTGTGTGCCCGGCGCCACAGGCCAGGCTGCCACAGCAGATGGGAATGGAAATGTTGTCCAAAACCTGGCACAAGAACTAATAAAACCAGAGGTTTGGTTTTTGTAACGGCCTTTAAGGAAACCTCAGCTATTCTGTCAGCGCTGAAATTGGCCCACTGACTCAAAAGCTTATCTAAGGAAAGACACTTGTCCAATGTTGTTGGAAAATCCCATTTTACCCATGACATTGCAAATAATCTTGAACAGAAAACTTGTGCACAGTGCAGTGCTTCTGCTAAAATGCAGATCCTTTGTCATTTATGCCATTACAAAGGGAGAAATATGAACCAAACGTTCTTAGGATCTTCCTACTGCTGCCACAAATACAGGGCTCTGGCTGGTGGTAACAAGCAGCGAGATCCGTACAGAACAGTCAGGAAGCACCGCTAGGGTTTGATTACACAGAGCTACAGAGAAAACACAATAAGAGGCAAACAGCTCTTTGAACCCCAACAGCAAATTTTCCTTCCTCTTAATTTAAATAAACCTGTGAAAGTAATGGGCTACCCACTTAAAACTGGGAGAAGAAACTAATTGTTTGCAGGTTTTGTTCTTGTTGTCATTTGTTTTGGGTTTTGGTTTGGTTTTTGGGGGGTGTTTATGTTTGGATCTTTTTTAAACTCTTCCTGGCTCCATTTTCCTGAACCGGTCACAAAATGATGCTATTCTTGATGGTATCAAACAAACAGTGACACCTGAACATTGATTTTCCCAATTTGTTTCAGAGGATCACAAGTATGTGGAATTTGACTTCCTTATCAATGGCCAGTTCTTGCGATTGCCACTGGTCACACACATGGAAATGGAAAATATTTCCACAGTAAGTCATACTCAATGTCTCCCCTTCTTGGACAGTAGAACAGACTTAGCCAGTTTACTTCAGTCTGATTCAGATACTACACTGTCAGCTAGGTAGATTTCCGTGCCCAGTTTCATTTCTTTTCTGACTTTCCCAGGAGAATTTCCTATATTTTTAAATCCATTGTGAACTGCAGTGATTAGAGACCACAGAGAGAGCAGTGCAAGGAATGTTATCCAATCTGTTTTCTGTGTACAGTTCAGAGGGGAAGTTCTTATCTTATTCAGTTCATCATTAATACATTTTTGTCTCTTATGGTGGGGGATGATGGGGATGTTCAATATTACCTCTAGAAAATGTTGCAAAGTGTTTTAGACACTGGTTTTGTATTAGTAAATATAGAAGAGGAATGTAAGAAGAGTGAAATCACTTGCTTCTGCTTACAGCTTGCTATTAATGGTAATTTGACAAAAATACGGAAAGCAAAGTAATTCACACTTTTTTTCTAAATACTTTAGTTCTGCTGTTGTGGTGAAGGACTTGGATACCAAGAACTTTGCTAAATGAGCTTGTACATTTGGGCCACTCTACAGTTAAATTTTAGTGATTAAAAAAACCCAAAATCTTACTACATCAGTAAATAAGTGGTTTTTTCTGTGAGCTCAGGAAGAAGTGGTGGAAATAGAGTATGTGGAGAAATACATGGCCCCTCAGCCAGAAGAATGCATCTTCCATGATGACTGGATCAGTTCTGTTCAAGCCACTGAAGAATGGTACCACATTAAGCCAGTTCTAAGTTTTGTCTTGCTTGTTCGTGTTCCTCCATGCTATCAAATAGAGCAGTATTTTCTCTTTAATAATTCCTTGGGTGGGTTTTTTCCCCTCTTTGCTTTAGTTTTTTTTTTTAACCTGTCAAGTCAATCAGCTGCTTGCTTTTGTAAGCAGTTCACTGGTTACACTGTCACATGACAGTGACTTTAACCAGGTAGAAAACAGCTAGAGACACTGAACTTGAGATTCTGCTTATACAAATGAACACAACAAATGCTGTTTAGTATCCTTTCTCTCAAAGGAAAGCAAGTTTTCCTCATTACTCTTTCTTTGCTTAAACCCTTGACTTCCAACGTGACACCCATTAACAGCAAATAGAATAGCATACCTTTCTGCAGAGATTTTTCTGGGAAAAAACCAGAGGCATAATTGCCTTTTTCTACTGTATTTTCACATTCATTTCCAATCAACTAGGTAATGTTCATATATTAAGTAGAGATTTGAAAATGCTTTGAGAACCTCTGGCAACATACTAGTTTTACTAACAAATTAAATTTTGAATTATGTAGATTATATAAGGGATCTTAAGTCCCACCAACCACAACATGCAGTACTCTCACTGCTTGTCCTTCTAGCCTGTACCCTTGGGCTCCCAGTTGCAAGGCTTTTTCAAGCTATGTCTTTTAAACCAGGCTTTATTTTGTAAAAACATTTGTTGGTCTTAAAGACAGTGATGTTTTCAATGCTGTACCCTGTAGGATTTTAACAGGCTGCTACGATCAGACTGCTCGGATCTGGTCTGTGGAAGGAAAATCCATCGTGACAGTAGCTGGGCACACAGAAGTAGTGAAGGATGTGGCATGGGTGAAGCAAGGTCGGTATATATAGCAGGGGAGTAGGAGCAGTTTGATTTACTGGGGGAGAAATGTTAGCATTCCTTAACTATGGATATTTCATTACCTAAATGTAATTGTTTCAATCTCTGTCAGTGGTGTAAGAAATGAAGTCGTGGTATGCATGAAACAGTCCTTTGACAATAATGAATATAGTTACTTTGAGATGATTCCTGTCTATCCAACTTGCTGTCTCCATTAGCAAATCCTGGTGTATATGTAGTTATATTAACTGCACTTGCAGGGTCACATGACCTAAACAGAAACAGATATGAATTTCTGTCTATCTGCTATTTCTTGTAGGATTGGAATAATTAAAGACTTTGGAAAGCTGAGTTGGGCATGAGTGTAACTTTTTTCTCCCTCAGATAGTTTATCATGCCTGTTACTCAGCGCCTCCATGGACCAAACTGTCCTGCTCTGGGAGTGGAACGTGGAGAAGAACAAAGTGAAAGCCCTTCACTGCTGCAGGGGACATGCTGGCAGTGTCGAGTCCGTGGCTGTTGATTGTACAAGGACCAAAGTGAGTGACTTCTGGAAAGAAACCTTTGTGTTCTGGGATTTAGCAGCTTGTACCTCAAAAATCCTGGTTTTGTCCTTGTATGGGTATTCATAATCATGGTTTTATGACACAGTGATTATTTTCCAGTCTTGTTATAAGTGGTGGTTATTGAGAATTAGTAGTGTTACATCAATGCTAAGCCATAGAATCACAAAATCATTTAGCTTAGAAAAACAAGTTATATTTTAAAGTGTATTTTACTTTAAGTGCATGAGGATTTTGTGCTATGATGAACTGTTTTCAAATTTGAGCTAAATTTTAACAGTGGTTTTGGTGGGAAGAAAATTTCCAGAGTTCTTGGAAAAAGCAGATGGTAAAGAGGTTCTTTCCCTTCACCCAGGAATTCAACAGAGCACTCCCACCAAAGGTGGAGTCATTGCTCCCACCTTGACTCAGTATCAGACAGGTTGAAGTCAAAATTGTTGGTGCTGAAGGAAACAGGGTTTTTATACTCATTTTTCCTACAAAGGAAGTAAAAAGAATAATTTGATATATGCCAAACATTTTGGGGGCGTTTTTTAGGAGCCCAGCACTGTGTGTTATAACCCATTGGTTTGTTTCTCAGGCACGTCTCTCTTCCAAGGTTGGTCTGGATCAACATTTAACAAAATGTTTCTGTTCATACAGTTCTGCAGTGGATCCTGGGATAAGATGTTAAAGATCTGGTCTGCAGGTAAGATATGAGTTTGTAAGGCTACACATCACTATGCTGAGTTACTGGGTTGGTTAATTACACAATTTCAGATCTTGTTATCACCTGCCTGATGGTTGTAGGCACCATAAAGATGGGGATTTGCTTAATGACTTACATGGAGCTGGAATTCAAAAACCTGTAGCTCAAAAGTCTGCCTTTCTTGTGTCCCAGTACCTACAGATGAAGAGGATGAAATGGAAGAAGCAGCTAACAGACCACGGAAAAAGCAGAAAACTGAACAGCTGGGACTAACAAGGGTAGGATGAGCTCTAGGTTTGTCTGGATTTTTCTTTGGAAGGGTAAAATACAAACAAACTATTTCTCTTTGCTAAAGGTGACTTTAAAACTTCTGCTGGTATGTCTCAGGATAATCAGACTTTTTTATTTGTTGAAATAATAGATTTTTTTGATAACTTACTCAAATCAATCACCATTAAATTCTAGACTCCCCTGGCAACCCTCTCTGGCCACACAGAAGCCATCTCCTCTGTGCTCTGGTCAGATGCTGAAGAAATCTGCAGTGCATCATGGGACCACACCATTAAACTCTGGGATGCTGAGACTGGGGATCTCAAATCAACTTTGGTGAGATCATTAGACTCTGCCTGTAGGTTCAGCTGAAGCCCAGCTCAGAGAAAAAGAAAAAGCTGTGTAAAATAGTAGCTCCTGTCTTAGAGTTATTATTTTCTTTACTGGCAGACAGGAAACAAAGTGTTTAATTCTGTCTCCTACTCACCCCTGTGTCGACGTCTTGCATCAGGGAGCACTGACAGACACATCAGACTGTGGGATCCTCGCAGCAAAGGTGAGCTTAAACATGCATGGTGTCAGATTTCTTCAAAATCAGAACTTTGTCCTGTTGAGAGACATCTCACAAACTTTTCTGCTTGAAACCAGCCATTTGGGGGCTTTAATGAAATATAAAGCTTACATCTATTTTGTCTATTCTCGTGCAAGACTTGTTTTAATTTTTTACCTAGTAATTTAGAAATTTTTTTCTTAAACTTGCTAATGAATGTTCAACTGCAATTGCAGAATGGATTTTTTTTTTTCTTTTGTAAGGTTCAGACATAGGCTGGTCTGATAATCATTAAAGTGAAACAGTAATCACTTGAACATGGTACTAGATTTCATAAACAGGTGGAATTACGGATATTATCACTGAGCCTGCCAAATTTATTTTCATAGACACGTTTCATAGAATGGTCTGGGTTGGAAGGGACCTTAAAGATCATCTAGTTCCAACCCTCATGGGCAGGGACTCCTTCCACCAGAGCAGATTGCTCAGAGCCCCACCCAGCCCAGCCTTGGACACATCTTTTTTGTAGGCTCTGTTCAGGTACTCTGGAAGGTCAGAAACAGTAAATAACATTTACTTGTTTACCTTCTGTAGGTCTAATCCAAAGTTCACTAGCATAGTACATGTTGTTAATAAAAGCTTTTTTTGTTTGTTTGTTTTAAAAAAAAATTCGAAAAGGAAGTTTAGTGACAAGAAAATACATTTTGAAAGGTTTTGGGTTGGTTTATTTTTTGTTTGGTTTGTTTCTTTGGGTTTTTTTTCTTCCCCAGATCTTGTGTGGCTTACATTGTTGTTCACTTTATTTAAAGTTCAGTTAACACTTAACTTGAACTGCAATCATACTGGATTTTGTACACACCTTCAAAGTTCTGGGTTCAGCATCTGCTGATGTCTGTGTGTTTTCCTCTTTTTGTTCAGATGGCTCCTTGGTTCTCCTGTCTCTGACCTCTCACACAGGCTGGGTGACATCTGTGAAGTGGTCACCTACCCACGAGCATCAGCTGATCTCTGGTTCTCTGGACAACATTGTGAAGCTTTGGGACACAAGGAGGTAAAATAAACCTGTGTTTGTTGCTGTTCAAAGGCATGTGAGCTCACAGGGTGAGCTACCCCTCATGAAGTAGCTAAAGCAGAGACATTCATTGGAAACACTGAACGGCACAGTGTGGCATTTCTGAAAACCCTCCAGGTTTTGGAAGTCAACCATAAAATAAAATGGAGAAAAATATTTGTAGTGTACCACAGGGCTGGAAAGCATACACTGTGGAACAGCATCTACATATGGAAGAAGGAAGATGTAATAAATTCTTCCTAACTGATTGAATTTCAGCCTCAAAGTTGTTTGCACGCAGATGAAAAATGTTGCTGCTTTTCTCTTTGGGGATGTAGGAGAGGATAATATTAAGTGTGATTGGCTCTGGGGAAAGCAGAGGAAGCATCACAGATGGTCAATGTCTGTACTCTTTTAAAGTGTTTATAACTGCTTGATCACATCTGTTTGATAGCACTGGGATAGCATTTCTCCCTGGGACCACTTGTCTGTGATTGCTCACGTAACTTCAAACGTGTTTTTCACCAGTTGCAAAGCTCCTCTGTATGACTTGGCTGCTCATGAAGACAAGGTTTTGTGTGTGGACTGGACAGAAGCAGGGGTAAGAATCTGAAGAGCAAGTTACTTGATTTATACACATGGTGTTTAAGGAGAGAGCTAAAAGCAGTCTTGGGCTGTTACTTCCTTATGCTCAAAACTGGAAGAGAGCAGGCAGTTGTAGTTTTGCTGTGTTTGGTGTCTGAGTGGTGGTGTCACAGGCACTGCAGCATGTCCCCATGCTCTGCAAAGGGGAAGGGTGGGAGCAGAATCTCTGTGGCTTTAACTGAGCATTATAGTGATATTCCAAACAAGGAGAGACAGGAACAACACTGCACCTTACCCAGAAAAGACATGTTCCAAGGTTGTCTTCTGCCCTTGGGACTAAAGCAACAGTATCAAGTAAAGCTGAGGTGTGGCAGTCAGTACATGTAGAAGGGGGAAACTGTATAACGCTCTATAGCAAGCTGTTCTGTACTGTAGTGGTACACATGTATTTAAAATTACTAAAAACCCCCATTCTGTGAATGTTCAAGATTCTCAGTGTGGCTCCTGTTCACTGTAAAAGTCAGGAAAGGCTTGAGCTACTTTCCTACACAAGTTTCAATTCTAACTTTAAGAGGAGAGGAAGAGACATAGTTGCTTCTGCACTTCGATTCCGAGTTTGAGTTATGCATTAACAGTTCATTGTTCACTACTACTTTTTATAAAGGAAAGGAAAATTGAGTCCTTAACTTTTGTGTACTTACTTTGCTTAGTTCTGATATTAATCACAGTTTCCTTCTTTCATCAGTTGTTACTGAGTGGAGGAGCAGACAACAAACTGTATTGCTACAGATACCCAGCTACAGCCTCTGATGTTGGGGCATGAAGGTCAACACCCAGAAGACTTTTTTTTTAAAAAAATCAAGATTTTTTTTGCATCAGTTGCTCTCTATTAGCATCTCTACACAATCAACTTCTGAAGAAAAGAGGAGTTTGTTGCTCAGAAAGCTCTTCCTGGCTTTGTATTGGTAACCTATATCCATATTTCTTACAGAAAAATAGCAAAGCCCAAATGGAATTCATGTGAAACAAAGCAAAGGTCATTTCCTCCCTTTTTGATGGCCTTGAATGAACATCTTTTAAATTACTATTTGTATAGCCCTTTTAATAAGAAATAAACTGTTTGCAGATACTTACAGAAAAACTACTCACTGACTAAATTATTTTTTGAGTTTACCTGCTTTCAGTTGGAAAAAAAATAAAGCTTTATCAACAGTTTATTGGTTTAGTGTGTCATTTCAGATAAAAATGACATTTCAGCTCTCCTCTCAGTCTGGCTGTTGGAATTTCTTATGATTTGG
This sequence comes from Pycnonotus jocosus, assembly GCA_013400435.1. Taxonomy (NCBI): domain Eukaryota; kingdom Metazoa; phylum Chordata; class Aves; order Passeriformes; family Pycnonotidae; genus Pycnonotus; species Pycnonotus jocosus. The sequence continues at coordinate 453,502 of VWYP01015839.1, read as the reverse complement.
TCCTTAATTAAGAACCCAGGCTTCTTTCTAGGATGAAGACTTGATATGTGTACAGTGGAAATAGCATGATATAGAGGAACTTGACAGATTGACTGGCAGATGAAATATTCCATATTTTACTAGCTCATAAATTAGGGCTGTAGATTATAAGGATGCCAGCCTTGTACCACAGTGCTTGTGTTGCAGTACCACTAATGTGGTGTCTTGGTTCTAAAAGCAGATGTGTTCCACCTCTAAACAAACACAGCTCAAACAGCACTGTGCATTAGGACACACATTAGAAGCATTACTTCAAGACAAGGGTTCACCTGCTTGGTCCCTGGCTTAGGGTCGCACTTGCATTTTCTGTTCCTGTGTTTCCTTTTACCCAGCTGGTTCTTTCACCTTTCTTCTTGCTTTGAGAATTTTGTCTTTGCTTCTGGACATTGCCATCCCTTTCCTACAGGCAGCCCTGGCAGAGCACTGGTTTTTCTCTCTTGTTGGCATTTGGTTAATTTTTTTAATCTCAGTCTTCTCTCAGCAGGGAGATTGAATTAAAAACAAGGGGAGAGGGAAGGAAACAGTAAATATTCCAGTGACACACAACCTGATTGGATGTGGATAATGTGGATGTGTGAGTTTGGGCCAGCAATGCAGATAAAAATAAAATGTGAAGATTTCTGCAGAGCCTTGTGGGAAGCAACACAGGGAAAGGCTAAGCCCTAATTCCTTGTCTTCCTCCAAGCAAAGAGTTTCTGTGTTCATTCACCCCTGGATATTCCAATTATCCTTCTATCCAAAAACGACATACACAAGTACCTGGACATGAGAGCTGCATGCTCAGTAGTGAGTTTTCCAATTTTAGAATATGTGAAGCTTTATGAAGAAGTGGCCTTAAGATTGGATTGTGTTTTTCAAGCTTGGGATGAAGCTTTTTTTTTTTAAGTTAATTGAATAGGAAGCCAACTGTTTGAGATCCACATACTGTAGAACTAAATAAACAAAATGCAAACAGCAGCCAGCTTTAAACTAGCTCAATGAATTCTTTGCCTGTGATTCTGTAAACTAATTCAGTTTATGTCCAAAGCTCTTGAACAACCTGTGGACTCCCATCTCTATCATTCTGTTACAAGGAGGCAAATTTCTCTTGTACTGAGAGACTGACTTTCTTACAGATGCAAAGTTTCAGAAAAGGAGACTGATGGATTCAGCACACTCAAGGTTATTCCTCATGGTCATTTGCCAATGTATACAGAAATGCAGAACATTTATTCTCCTTCACCCTCACTTTTTTCCTCTTTTAAATCTCTCTGGCCATATTGTTTATTAAAATTCCATCTATAAAAGTATCTTTATGGAATTAAGAAATCTGATTAAATTAATACATGGCTGTACAGCACTGCAACTTAGAAAATGGAATCTTCTTAAGTGTGACCAGAATTTTGGCATACCATCATCTTCCTGAGGAAATACAAACGGTCCCAGTGTTATGAAGTATAACCAGAATTTCTGTAACAGTTTCTAAACACATTATTGGAACTATTTTTACAAGCAGAAACTTGAGAGAACATCATCATTACACATCTTGCACTGGAAGAATCAATCAATTGGAGAGATGGAACAAGAGGTCAATGTGTTCTTTCTTTCTGAAGAAAGATTTTTTCCTAGCCACTACAGAAGTCTCCCTTAAGCAACCCCAGTGAAGAATGTGGAGAGGAGAAAGATGACATTTCCAGAAATACCAGTAAGCAACAAGCACAAAAAAATAAACTGCACTCTAGAAGAATCATAAACATTCTGTGCATGTTTCATTAGAAAGGAAATAGCTGCTTCCCAGAATTCTTGAAAAAAAACCCTCAACTAAAAAAAGACTGATTTCTAATCTTATTCAACTTGCAGTCTTTCATTTTATTTCCTTTTCCCATTCTAAACACATATTTTACAGCATGTCTAATATTTTACTCAGCTAACTGAATTACCAAGAACAGGAAAGTTAACACTTAGATTATTAAACCCTTAAAACACCTAAGATAGTTTTGCTGTAGATTGAATGTTGAGTTTAAAGGTCCAGGACCATGGTGATGGGGCCACAAAGGATGGCTCTTTATCTTGGGCCACCTCACCCACAGTGCCAAGCAGGCCCCTCTGTACACAGGGCTCACATCTCCAGCCCTCAGATCTTATTGTTTGTCCTCTCTAAGTGCAACCCCAATGCTCAGTCTGTCTTGGAAACATCTCAGAAGTGACCATCACAGCACTGGGGTAGAGCTGGCACACACAAGAACTTGGCTCTGTCTTCACCTGATCCTCATTTGGGAGGAAGGCAAAGAAAACAGTTTTGTTCTTACTCAGATTTCAATAGCAGCTGTCGGAAAGCTGCTCAGCTGTTTGGAATGTCAGAAGTAGTCCCTTTGGAGCTGGATTAGAGGGAGATGGAGACAGCCAAGAGCACTGAGCAGATAGCTGTGTAACCATGGAGTAAAACTTATTCACAGACAGAAGGAACCCATTCTCTGTCACATACAGCTCACCCTCAAATCTTGCAAGCAAGGCCCAAACTAAACCTGTTCTTTAGGCTTGACTAATCTACTTTCACTAAATAACTATATAACATGCATTGGGACAAGAACTCTAAAAATAAATCTGCCAGTCTTACTGGAGGGGAAGCTACAATGTCTGCAAGCCAACAAAAATAACAGTTTTTCATTCTAATCACAGTTCAGGAAAAATATTCATGTTTGCCAAATAAAAAAAAAAAAATCAACGACAAAACTGATGGGAACGGAAAATATTTTCATGCTGAAAGAGGATATTACAAACAATGGAGACTCAAAGTCAAATGTCTCTATCATTTTTAAAGGAACTTTCTGAAATACAACACCCAGTTTTTGCAAGAATGATGTAACATTTAAACAATACTACTCCAAATACTTTGTCATCTGATTTTTATATAATTATTTAACTAATTATGATGGAGCTGACCCTCCTATGCCTACACATTTGAGAATTTCTTCTGGCCTCCTGGCTTCAATTTTCAGGCCTTCTGGCAGTATTGAAAAAATGAAAAAGAGCTGAAAATCTCAGGCCTTCTTCTATTTCAGGAGTTATTCCAGAAGTCCAGAATACAGAAGTTCAGTGAAGAAACAGAGTGCAGATAAGCAAGCCTGATGATTCTCAGATTTAAGCCCAGAAAATGGTTTTTAAAAAAAGCAAGAAAAATTGCTTGTAACACTGTACTCAAAACTACTTTTTGACATTTCTTACTATTATTCTTCAGAAGAGAGGGTAAGTGGAACAGCATTTCCATGAGATCAGCCTAAATATATACACTAGGGCTGATCTAAACAGCACCTAGAAGTACCCGCAGAAATATCATTGGTTTGGGGTCACTTGGTCTGTTGTGCTGGACAACAGGAGGCTGAGGAGAGACCTCACCACAACTTCCCTGTGAGGGGAAAAGGAGGGGCAGGCACTGATCTCTTCATTCTGGTGACCAGTGATGGGACAGGGAACATTCTGAATTTCTGTCAGGGGAGGTTTAGGTTGGATAGTAGGAAAAGGTTCTTCACCCAGAGGGTGGCTGGGCACTGGCACAGGCTCCCCAGGGAAGTGGCCACAGCACCAAGCCTGGCAGAGTTCAGGAGAGTTTGGACAATGCTCTCAGGCACAGGGTGGGACTCTTGGGGGTGGTGCTGTGCAGGGCCAGGAGTGGGACTCAGTGACCCCTGAGGTCCCTTCCAACTCAGCTTATTCTGTGATTCATTATCAACTATCATTCCTCTCCTCTAGCTGAGACTGTTTGAAAACCCCAACCATCCTGTATTGAAGCATGGTAACAACATTAATATTTCCCGCACAAAATGTTGCAAGAGGAAAAGGAGGAGGGAGTGTGTGTTTCAGCCTGCAAGACCAGGAGTCACCCAGCCCAAGACAGTAGCACACATTTTCAAATGCTTCCCAGTCAGAGGAACGTGCACGATAATCTCCTGTAAAAGAGAGGAACAGCTGGCTAATTAACACATTAGCCACACACAGTGTTAGGACGAACCAATCCAGCTACAGCTCCAGAAGTCCCAACACATCAACAGAGAGGAAAAGCTTTGCTCTGCCCTCTTAGAGCAGCCAACAAACTTCTAGGCCACCTGCAGAATCAGTTACTCCAAAGCATGAAAAAATTTCTGCAGACCCTGGACTTTCAAATGAGAACATGCACTCATTTAAGAAATGCCAACTGAAATCTAGCAGCAACCAAATGAAAACTTCACTACTTATAGAAATTAATTTTTCATCTTGAAAGTAGGTTATGATACAGTTATCTGAATAAGTTTACACATAAAGACATTACATCCCACTGTCCTACTTTACACATTGCTAAGTTTTGCAGGAGAGAAGACAACTAGAAAACTGAAGGAAGTAAAATTCTATTGTGTTTTGGCAACTAGAAAATGGAAAAAATACAATTAGTCCCTTCTCAATATATCAGGATAATATTCTGGGAATCTGGATCCCTTACTAAGCCCTGATTCTTTCAGCATTGAAGAGATCAGCCAGCAAAATGAAAATACATTAAGTATTGGTTCAGAATTTTATACTTTGGATGCACACTCTTCAAACACACATTTTAGAATACTCAGCCAAGTTGCTTTTGCTAGAAAAAGAAAATAGGAATCAGAAATAGGCTTGGACTGAGAAGATTAAACTGAATTCTTAGAGACTTTCCAGTAAATCCACTAAAAAAAATTTTCACTTTAAATTTTAGGTGCAATTGTCTTGTAGGCAATAAATACACTTCTAGTGTTCCTCAAATCTGTATCAGTACTTCAGTTAAAAAAAAAAAAAAAAAAAGAAAAAACAACAATCTCCAATTTTTACAATAAT
>VWYP01015839.1:419695-448619 GCA_013400435.1 Pycnonotus jocosus | reverse complement strand
AAAAAAAAAAAAAAAGTAAGAACCACCATCTCCAATTCTTACAATAATCACAGGTCTTGTAAAGCATGTTTTATAATGTAAAATATGTATTGTTCAGCACTACAATAAAATCAGAAAAGGATAATAGCTGATGCAGTTAATAATATCTACAGGGGCAGTATTCCCTTTGAGCTACTCAAAGGGAAGACAAAATTCAAACAACGGGAATAAGTACTAATTTATAATAACTGAGTCATCACAGGGTAGCCTGTGCCTTGTACTGAATCTAAGAGCTCATATTTTACAGCATCTTAATCTTGTAGTTGACATCCAATTCACTACTTCCCAAAAAGTTATTAGCAAAAGTGATAACATCTGAATTTGCAATGGTAAAATGAATCAGCATATGACCTCTTGTTCTATGGATCTTTTAGACTCCCACAAATTCATTTTTCTCTCTTTCAGAGGTCAACCACATATGGCACTTCCCAGTGCAAGCATTACCCTACGATGTTAGCCAGCAGTGCCACACTCTTGGCTCAGGGAGAGAATTTGCTCTTTACTTTGCACACTCTAAGTGCCACTACTGCCAGAAAATGTGCCAGTAAGAGAAGGGGGAAAAAGTAACACAGACACTCCTATCAGACAGCATTTGACACTGGCTGTACCCAGCCTCATGGAATGGAACTCAGGCTGAAGGACGGAGAAAACGTTCAAGCAGATTGACTTCTATTGGATTATTAAATACTTTTTGTAAGAAACACCAAGTTTGTACTTTATTAAGAGCCCAGTTCTAGGTGATCAGAAACATTCTTTGAGTTGCATTCAGCATTGAAGTAGTTCAATCTACCACTTCATTGCATGGACCAATCAATTCAAGTTAGGCCAGCACTTCTACTTTGTTGAGACAAGAACATATTTCAGTTACTTTTTGTTTGTCTACAGATATATCCTGAGGTCAATTTAAATATTTTATTATTTAAAAAGCTCTTATTGTATTTAACAACAAACATTATCTTTTTTTCCTAGCTGTCTAGAATAGTAGCAAAACTGTATCAACACAATTCAATAGTTTTGCAGATCTGGTTCTCCTTTCAAATCCAGATGCCACTGGATATTCAGCTTAATAAAAGAACTTAATGAACTGCTAATGTTTAGATAGTAATCCTATGGGCAGATATCAATAGTATTTTATTACCGTGGTCTTTAAAACAGACTGATTTAATTTTACTATTATAAAAGGGTTTAACATCCTGCTGCAGACACACACCACCTCTGGCATGATGGTGAACATTTAAGTTCCAAGAAGAACAGCACTAAAGGATCCTACTATGAGTTTTAAGAGAAAAATTGGTCTCTGGCACCTTGGGTTTGGGACATTTTGGAGCTGTCCAAAAGCCTATTAAACTGGTATGGTTCAATGCAGATAAGATTTGATTCGTGATGTATCACAGAGGATGAAAAGCGGGGGAACTAGATCTAGCTAATTATTTTTTATCCCACGGCCTTCTAAAAATAAAATCCCTGGGGTTACTGGGCAAATAGTAGTTCCAGGAAAATACTCCAGGGCATACAAAGGATTCTTTTTAATTGTTCTATCTTCAAGGAAATCACATGCTTACGCCTCACACCTGAGACAGCAAAACTGTATTTGGGACATAAAAGTGGATGTGATGATGGCATCATTTCCCAACCCTGAGAAAGCTGTCAATTTTGGTTTTTCACAGAATCATGTAACAGCTTTGGTTGGAAGGGACCTTAAAGATCATCTTGTTCCAACCTCCCTACAGTGGGCAGGGACAGCTTTCACCAGACAAGGCTGCTCAAAGCCCTGTCCAATCTGACTTCCAGGGACAGGGCAACCACAACTTCTCTGGGCACTTTGAAAGCTTTAGAATTGTTCTGCTGTCTGCAAGTTCACAGGACCTTCCTTGGCAACAAAGGTGAGACTGAGCACACGTTCTGCATTGTTTCTCCTGCAGTTAGAAGACAGATGTGGTATGCCAAAAATGGTTGAAATCTTGAAATGGCCAAAGAAACACATGAAACACCCATCCAGACTAGGCCAGGATTTAGGCCTTTTATGAATTTGCCCATTAAATGCCTCTGCCTTAACTGGCAATTCACTTCTTGCAGCACCAAAACCAGCATCAGCCCTCTATGGGTTCCAGTAAGTCCAAGGCCGTGGAGAATTATAATGCAGGACAGAGTCTGAAGATTTTTTTTTTTTTTTAAGTTTATAGAGATTCTAGCTGCTCTTGCATTTCTAATTTTGTCATTTCTGACTGCACAGGAGTGGGCTTTAAAAGCTATTTTGACTGGGGTTGTGACTCTAAGAAGAGATTTATAGATCCACGGCAAGTGCTGTGGAAGAAAAGAACAGATATGTAAGGCAATACAGCTTTAAACAAGCAATGCAACTGAGCACACATTTGTGAAAAAATGCTTTTTAAGTGGCTGCATTTGATGCTGTCCAGAGATTGCAGCTTGAGATCAGAATCAACCTCTGATTTCTGAGCTCAGGGATCTGCTGCTTCCCATGGGTTTGCCTTACTGTATGGGTGGATGTGGGTGATTTGGGGTAGCAGCTGTCACACACCTGCAGGAGAATGCTGCCATCCATCCTACCCATGGAGCAAGGACAGCTTCTGGAGTTCTACTGTAAGAAGTTTTTGGAACTTAGCAAACATCTTGCCAAAACCTGAAGATAACTTTATGGGCTGAAGACATTGCTTACAACGTGAATCAAAAGTCATCCGAAAAAGATAATTTTCCTTTCTTAGGAAAGGAAATTGTTCCATTGAAACTGCAGGAACAACCTCTTAATGAGGAATTAAATATCTACAATACACAAAAGGTTGAGAATGTCTAAAAAAAAAAAAAAAAACAACCCTCAGAACAACCCCAGACCAAACTGCTCTATTTAAACAGGAAATAGAAACAAAAACTTCATCTCAAGAGAGAAGTAAATCAATTATCTGACTGCTCAGCCTAATTTCTGGTGTCTCAACTGATGTTAACAGTATTCACTGCAGCAAATACAGGTAATTTTGCAAAACTGCATATCATAAACCAAATTCTGCTGTAGCCCTTTGTCTATTCTATACAGCACCTGACTACATCTTGCAGCTGATCAGCGCTTTTGTGAATATAGAAAAATATTTTTCAGACATGATTAAAATCTTGCAAAAGCCACACAAAAGATCTGGGCTAGGCCAGGATGTACCTTTTTTCTTAATTTGTACAGCACAAGACATTGTAGGTTAAGTTCTATCCTAACTTGTAATTAACTTCAGAAATTTGGAAAGATGAAGGGCAAAGAGAACACATTCTTACCTGCTGCCTGCCTAGCACACAGAGCCAGATTAGTTCTGGCAGTGCTCACTGTTCAGCTGCTTGCAGTGGACACCCACTGGCAGGAAACAGAGAAACTTCCCTAACAGCCACTTCCATCAACAGCAAAATTAGTGTTTACCGTGGTCAGCTACACATCTGTAGTTGGAAAAGGCATCGACAACAAACTGTGCAAACAGTTCCTTAATCAACAGCTTAATCACAGCAGTTACATCCCCATGCTCATAAGCGTAGGAATTAATGAACCGTGTTCTACTTTGCTTGCAGTAATGAGGTTTTAATCTACTACTGAATCTTTTCTTTACTACAAGCAATGTCAGCACAGTGTGAAATTGCTACTGACCACAGACATGCTCCTACGTCAATACAAGCATCAGTTACAGGGCCATGGCCCAGGTTAGGTGAAACAAGAGTTCTGTAAACAGACAGTGCAGGGGGAGATGAATCAGGCTTGTTTGGCAGGAGGAAGACTTGAAAAAAGGGTATATGCAGTGGTGATGAATCCAGCCTTTCAAGTGTGGGAAAACTTCACCTAAATCATCTCCTCCATCTTATTCTAACTTATGTCTACAGTACACAGCACTTAACCGAGACATTTCTGGCAGTGAACAGTGCTTCTGTAAATGTTGTATACAGATGAAATAGTGTTGGACAGCAGCACTTCAAAAGTTTTGAAGTTTGGGTGGGATGACTATCTTACACAACTTTCAAATGCTGAGTGAAGAGCCAGGAAAAGGACAAGTGAGCATGACAAAACATGAGAAGCCTTCGCTTACAACTTCTACAGTCATTTGCTATGCAGTCAGATCTGACACCAAGAAAACACTGAGATACCTGAACAATCCTCCTGGCAGTCTCTTGCCTGATTATGTATCACAATCAGAAGAAAACAAAATGAATAGTTATTTAACTGAGGAACATAACTGTTTATAATGAAAACAGTGAATCAAGAATTGGAGGACTGTCATTGCTCACCACAGAGATGCTCTTTCCATTCTCTTTGTCTTCACAGATGATCTTCATCAGTGCCTTAATGTCTCTGGCAGTTTTCCTACATGTAATGCAAGGTGTGAAGGTATTTTGAACACCAGATATATTTACAGTAAAATCATCCTTACATGTACAAAAACATAAATACTAGATTTGTAATCAGTGATGAAGAAATAGTTTAATGGACAATGAGGTCACAGTCTATTTTAAAAAGAATCAGATTCTGTTTATTTAGAGACAGGCAAACATCCACAGACAACTGAACAGGTTAAAAAGTCTGAAACATGAGAAAGCATCAAATAGTCCAAACTTCACTGGCTGTGAATTCCTCTTTAAATTTCAGCCAAGCAGTTTCCTATCTGACTGCAAATTGACCCATGGTCTCTGGCTGTGAAATGCACAATATTAGGAACTTGATGCTGATGTCATATTTATTCACCCAAACTTTTAAACCACTGGAAAACCACAAGCTAGCCCTGCCTTGCGGGACACACACTAGTAGTCCTTCAATTCTTCAAGATTCCAAGAATTCTACCTCTCCATTCTGAAATTAAATATGGCTGACAACGATTTTCATTGAAGGGGAAATGCTCCAAGCCTTTTCGACAATTTAGACCAATATTTAATATAAGAGCTTGCAACACCCCCCCCCAACCCCAATAATTTTTCTAGTTCACAACTTCTAGTTTAAAGAAGTTTTGGCTTCAAATTCTGCTCATGAAGAAAGATGCTTGTTTTGAGTAAACAGACAAATGCAGAACATGAGACTGTTTCAACCATCAGCCTAAGTGCCTCCTCAGGTAGGCTTCAGCAGCTGCATTCTACTGAACAGCAGAATGAACCTACCAGCAGGAATTCAGGGCTCTTCCTCAATCCTGCTCTCATACCTTCACTCCCAGGAGAACACATGCTGAATCCTTCTGTTTCCAAAATCCAGAACTTTATGCACCTTCCCCTAATCGTGGAATTGTAGTGTCCCCAGGAAACGACTAAACTTACTGAAGATGAAGACAAGGAAAGGCAGAATTTTCAGGACTGTTCTCTAGGATAATTTCCATCCTGATGATTTTTTTTCCAAAAGAGTTTAAAAAGCAGTTATTTTATTTGAGTAAATGCCCACCGCCCTCAGGGTAAATGCTCAGGCAAATCTCCAGACTGTGAGAACACAAAATCGCCTTGCTACTAAAAATAAATCCAAGATTAGCCCATAGCTTGAAGTGACAATTTTTTATTTTAGGCAAAAACAAAAAAAAAAGGCCAAAAACATTCCACTATTGCAGTTTGTAAAATCTTCACTGTTTTCAGTAGAAACAGTTCACAAATCAGAATGCAATATTCAAATAACATTGTGCAAAATTGTACTGGCATAACTACACATAGCAAAAAGACTAGTGTAAATCAAGAATTCCATTGAAATTAGTTGAGCTGCTCCAGTTTTACAACAGTGTACATCACCTCAAAATAGGCCCTTTTTTGCAGAACATCCCTGGAATTCCTCTTGCTTACAAAAATTGTTTTACATGCAACAAGTAACCTATCAGTACAACATAAGCAAGAACATCTCCACAAGTTATCACAGTGTAACAGAGGAAAACATGTCAGCCAATTTCATACAAAGGCAAATCTAATGGCAGTTTGGAACATTCCTTGACTGCTACCCTCAAAAATTGCACATTTCAATATACAAAATAATTTAGAATGAAGCCAAGGTATGTTCTTAACTATCAGTACATTGACAATTAGGATGGATGATGTGTTCAGAAGGGGCTTGTTTTCTTAACTTAGTAGATTTTCCAAAGAGAGTTGTTTCAAAAGTTTGTGTAATAAATGTTAATTTACAGTGTTATCAGGCCAAGTCCTCTTCTGCTATTCAGACAGACCTGTCAACACTACAGAAGTCTCTGTAGTCAAATACAAATCCCAATGAAGAACCATTAAACAAAGACCATACCTTAAGTATTTACTGATGACATGCAATGAAACCAAGCAAGCAGTAACAGGACTCCATTTACATTTGGAGCATTCAGAAAGAGATCGTTGTGTTTCAGCTGGGGTACAGGACTGGAATTTCACAGAACACTTGGGAATAGTGAACATTCTCTCCCCACTTGACGTGCAAAGTAAGTTTCCAAACAATGCATCTAAAGTGATTCTTTGTATAAACAGAGCACTGAGAGCGGAACTGATTTCCAGAGTTGCTGAATGCTCACAAGCTCACATCAAGAAAATACACAGGTACATCTTGCAGTGATTGGTCACTTTGTTTTCCTGTATACCCATATCTAGAAAAACAATTCCATAAGAACTCTTTGATGACAGTAAAACCAATTGTTCCCCAGTGCTTTTCACCTCCCTAGGTTATGAAGGCCTTACCTTCTATTGCCTTTCCTAAGAGCAAACATTTTTGGTGTAACATATATCAACCTGGCTCGGGTCTAAGTCATCTGATGAAGGGCACACACCCGAACTATGGAATTATAATGGAGAAACCACAGTCCTGATGTTCTCAAGTGCTTAGGTGCTTTTATTTCCTTTTTGCAGGTTATATTAATCTCATGAGGACAAGTAAGAACAACACACAAGCTTTGCTTTGGAGATGCACGTAAGTGTGCATCAGTTCTGGAAGAGAACAGCTCTGCAATTCTGTACATAGGAAAAAAAGAAGGTTCTCAAAAATACCAGCTCTGCCTTCAACCACACAGATAAAAGCAGCAGACCTATCCAGACTGTATGTGTGCATGCACACAATAAATCAAATAGAAATCAGGACACACAAGAAGTCACCCTGCAGGAACAATCTCTGTAACTGCAAATCTCTGGTAACTTCCTATACCTCCTCCTTTGCCCTCTCAGCTTGATGAAGAAGCTGTCAAGTACTCAGCAAGGAAATATTTAGCAAGGAAATATGGACATCACTGGCACTGAGTTTCTGTGAAGACACCAGTCATCATTTTAGAGATGGCAGGGAGAGAGAACAGATAATACTTCAGCAAGGAATTACTGTGGTACCACTGAATTCTCTTAATAAGCAACAAGAAGTTTGGCCTGAGGCAGAAAAGGTTAATGGATATGACTTTGTTTCCTTCTTCCCAAAAAGCTCAGCCTCAGTGTTTTCCAACAGTCTCAGACTCTGAATTCCAGGAAATTGTATTTTAGAACAAATCAAAAAATAGCCCTGAGACTAAACATACTTTATAAGAACTGCTATTGCTTTACATAAGTCAAACACAGCAAGCATTTATTTCCACAGTAAGCAGTATTTAATTTTCACTTCCTTTTTTCCTCACTTGGGATATGTACCTGAAACCAAGAATTTCTTTCCAAGATATATGTACTTAAGCACTGTCTGTTACTTTTCCAAGTACTTAAATGCTACAGGATCATGGCACTAAGCAAGGAGAGAATAACTGATGTAGGTCAAACTTTACCAAAGGAGCTCTCTTCCCCTGTGCCTTGAGTTTTTGAAAAAACAATTCTAATAATCACAAGTGTCACCACGGACTTCATTAAAATGAACTCCTTCCTTGTGATTTAAGTAGAGTTTACAACTGGAGTGACATCATTTAGTATATCTCAAAATCAACTGCCAGTGTTATTGAACATAACTACCAGCCTTTAAGTGTGCCTAGAAGTGAAAACAAGAATACCAAATGTGCCAAGTTGTGCATAAAAATAGACCTTTACTTTTTCTTAAGCTACAAAGTAGGCAATCAAGGAACTGACTAGGTCTATGCATAGTTAGGATTTTAAGTAAGCCAAAAGAATTTGAAATTTTTCAGTAAAACTGTGCTTGTGTAATGCACAGGTCAGCTCCCCCTAAAAATGAACATCTCAGTCTATACATAAACGAGTTTTTAAAAAGCTCCATGCACTCTCAAAGCTATTTGCAAATCAATTCAAATACTTTAGCCAACAGCTATGCTATGGCATAACACAGCACATAAAAAATTTAAGGCTAATTTTTGTCTGCACACATCAAAGCTGGTCTCAGAACAAGAGCTGTCATATTTTCTTAACTCTGAGTCTTTAGTGTGGATTCATAATAAACTTGAGCTGCCACAGCAATAGTAGAGTTGTCCTGCATATAAAAAAGACTGAATGTTGTCCTGAATGCAGTTTTTTTTTATAAAAAGCAAAAACTTCACACATTTACATTTGGTTTTTATCAGAGCAGCTCACTAATTTGTACAGTACATTGTCCAATAACATACAAGGTAAACTACTAGAGAGATACTCAAAGTACTACAACAACAGGTGCAAAACAAAGTCCTACGGTAAGAAAGCCCACTGCTGTTTGGGAGAGTCACACCGTGATGCAAACAAACATCAGAATGCATTTTGGTGAAGTCAGTTAAGTGTCAAGGCTGTAATAAAGGCTATTTGTTAACTTTAGCCCTTCTTCATGGTTCTTAACCATTCAGTTAAGATCTCCTAATAAAGCACTAGGCAGTTTGGCAACAATGAAGTTCTTTACATGCTACTGTTACAGAAATAGAAAACAGACTTAAAAGCACTTCCTTCACCTGAATATGATCTGGATTCAGTCACATCAGGTTTAAACAAACCTATCTAAATCAGTAAATTTTAGACTTCAAATTGCACTGTAATGTTTCAGAAGAAACAAATTAATATCCACAAAACCTAGAAAATAACTATTAACTGGCAAAATTACACAAGTTTGATGCACAAAGCTCTTATTTTTAAAACTCTGTTCCTCAACAACTCCAGGTGACTGACAATGTCAGTGCAAATCAAAACTGCTACTTCAAAACAATCCTGTCCATTTTCATGGGAAGATAGACAGTAAACCAAATTATGCTTGTTTACTAATTTAACAGGTGAAATAACTTCATATTGCTGGATACAATTTAAATTTACTGATTTTTTTGCATAACATTTTAAAAATACTATCAATAGAGAACTTGCACATTCTAGTATGATTTACACTTACTTGCTGAATAAAGACACTGCAATCATAGTTATTAATACAGGATTTAAAGAAACAGCAAATATGCATCAAAATTATGATTATTATCTGCACACATAGGCAGGGTTTTTTTTTCCTCTCAAAAAAAATGTTTGCAAGCAAATTCATCATATTAAGCACTGAACAAGACTGTTATATTTGCAGAGTCATTTTTAAATAGTTGCCATTATGAGGAGACCTGAGAATACAACTGATCCATGGAGGCTACAGAGATGGAAGTTGTGCATATGCAAGCCAGTGAGACCTGCTTGTGTGTAACAGACCAATATCCAGACCCAGACACTGCCCACAATGACACCCACTTTGAAATTACTGAATCAAACTCTGTTGAAGAGGTACAAGATCAACTTGTCTTGTAAGTGACTACGACACTGGTCTTCAGGTCATTGCAGTTTTCTGCATATCTATAATTGTATTAACTCAAACCCAAGTAATGCACTTCAGGAACACATGAGAAACCTCAGTGAAGTTCCTGAGCACTTTCTTTTTGCAGTTGCCTTCCCCCCCTCCCATTTTTGCCTCTTATTGTAATTTCAAAGCAACCATTAACTACTACATTATCAGGACAAACCAAGTATCAAAAAAAACCTGTTTTACATGCCAGCCTAAGCTGCTAGTCAAAAAGAGAGAACATTGCTGCTGCTGTAAACTTCTGCATAACAGATATCATGCCTGACAAACCATCACCTTCAACGGACATACAAACACCACTATGACAAAAGGGAGGAAACCATGCACAGGTATTTCAGGATTATGTGGCCAGGGTCTATAATACAGTGATGAGTCATGTCAGAGCAAACTTGTACCAAGAGTGATTAATGATTCAGGCTGACTCTTAGGGATCTAAGCAAACCTGTAAGAGCCAAGCATTTTCTGGAAGGAAGAATACTGAGTAAGAGGATAGTACATTTTTTCCCTACATCTGCACAAAAATTCTATGGACAAATAGAACAATACCAGGGCAAGTGCTTTAAAATGCAATTTTCCAGCCAATAAACCAACACTAGCAGGAATTCTGTGAAGGAAGGAGTTTTAAGAATGTGACTTACCAGAAGCACAAATTTTTGATATTTAAAAAAACGTACACTATATACTAACACTGTTTTTGCATACTCTTCTGTTTTAAAAGTTTCAAACATATTAACTTGTCTTGCTTTGTTTAGGTCTGAGGCTGTTCAGCAAGGTCACATAATTTGAGACTGCTGTAATAGTTCAGCAATCCTTTGGTCCCATCAGCTGTAAGCCAGCCAAGTACAAAAGAACCTTCCCTAACAAATGAAAAAAAAACCCAAACAAACAAACAACAAAAAAAAGGGTAAGGGGATCATCACCAGGAAACACCATCTGCTACAAACCAGAAAAGGCAAAATTTTGTTACAAAATACACATTTTCATACAAAAGACATCTTGCAAAACCATCTGACTGCCCGTCCCTCTGAAGATTACAACAGTAAATGGGATCAGCTGGCTGGTCTTGAGATTTGTTTTAATGGGGAAAGAAAAGTCAGAGGACACACACCATCACAACAACTGGTCCTTTAAATGGCAAAGGAATATGACAGTCTGTTTTCACCAGTGTTTAAAAAAAGCAGGAGAGAAACAGAACCAGAGTCTTCAAAAACAGAAAGTACAACAGTGTATCAGCTGCTGCATCCTCCTGAACTTCTCAATGTGCTACCAAACTGTCAATTATACAAACAGGTCGATTATGGCAGTGCCATAAGTTGTTAAAACAATGTGTGTGTGTGATCAGAAAGGTCCGGTCAACTGGTTCCATTTTTTTCCCAGTAGTTGCCCAGAAAAATGTCAAGACAATCTCAATTATTCTTCAGCTTCCTCAATACATCCTGACTGCTGGAGCAGAGAGGTCTGTGGTATTACTGTACTTGTTCCACGAGAGATCCTGTCTTGATCTGTGCTTGTAGTCAAGGAGGCCATAGAAATGGGCTGTAACAAACCAGGAGTCATGCTGGAGGAGACAGTCAGGCTGTGTGTAGTGCCCTTGAGTGTGAGATCCTGTGTGGGAAGAAGTGGCTTGAGGATGCTGACAAGACAGAAAGCAGAGCCACTTTTCGGAATGAAATTCACTTTGTTCTTGTCAGGGCAATAGAAGGCTGGAATTTCATGCAATGGCTTTGGCCTAGAAATAAAATACACACAATAGTTTCATGGAACAATCAAATTCTGCCAATGGCAGGGATGTATTGCTGAACACATCACCAGAAACAAGTCGAGGTTTCAATTTGAAGTATTTCAGCTACTCAATAATGCCTTAATGACACTCACAGCACACAGCAAATGACAGGATGGTTTAAACCACTTGTTTACACGTGCTGCAAGGCAACAGCACATTCTTAGGGCAGGCTGTTTCCAAACCTAAGGAACCCAACCAACTTCATGGTTGATAACAAACCTGATCCATGAATTAGCACATTCATTATATGAGAAAGTATTTTCAATTGTGTTCTTCAGAAACCTTCACAACCCAATCAGTTCTGCTTCACATACAGACACTATTTATACAGCAAGCCATGTGAAAGAAAGCTGGCATAGCAAAAATCCTAATACTGCATATCTCAAAGGGGTTCATGATCAGCAGGGCATCCCTTTTCTATACTTTTGCCTTCTT
Source organism: Pycnonotus jocosus (assembly GCA_013400435.1). Classification (NCBI taxonomy): domain Eukaryota; kingdom Metazoa; phylum Chordata; class Aves; order Passeriformes; family Pycnonotidae; genus Pycnonotus; species Pycnonotus jocosus. The sequence goes on along the minus strand of VWYP01015839.1, from coordinate 436,680 downwards.
TGCATGTTCACATGAGAGTGCCCTGACACTCCACAGAAGATGACCCCAATCTTACTAAAAAACTCAATGCAGAGAGTAAAGTGTAGTTTGCAGGGTCAAGTACCTATAACCCAGGAAAGAAGTGTAGAACATATATTTAGATCTTGACTTGCAGTTTTGCCATCTCAGCATAGAACTTAGCCCAAGACATGCTTTAATAAAAACAGAGCTGGAATGGAAATCATGGATAGCTTAGGAATGCCTTCTGTGTTTACTTCTGCATTCTAACACTGCAATGTAAATCTACTTACATTACATTACTCAGCCAAAGTCTACTTCAAGATGGAACTATAGAGATCTGCTTTAAAGTCTCTCTTTACTGCTTGAAAATAGCCATCAGACATTTTTATTCACTTTTTGTTGCTGGCAGCATTGTCCTTTAGTCTATAACCTCTCCCTCTCCTCCTTGTGTTTGTAAAAGAGCCATATTCAGTTCTGTCTTTGTTTCACTAAGCCAAGCAAGCCAATCTTCCAGCATATTCTTGTAGGGATACTTTATTCTGAAAAGTAATTCTGTTCATTAAATAGGGTACATTTCCATGCTAGCTGATTCCCCAAAATGTCTAGAAAATTCAACCCCACTTGAAAGTTTTCTTCCCAAAAGAAAATCCTGTATAGGATTTTCAAATAGAAATTATTTAAATAGGTACATTCATGTATTCCACAGACACATGGAATTCAAGTAACAGATGTGAAAAGATGGTTTTTTTTATGAGACTGCAGTGTCTGAGGACTGCCACAGCAAGGTAGAAACTTCTGTAGAAGCATGTTTCACTCTACAGCAGAACAGTCTTACAGTTAGGCAGAGAGGATTCCAAAAAGAAATGTAAATACAAGTCGAACTCTACTAGATTATGTTCCTGGAGCAAGTGAATACTAACCATATAGTTTACACAGGCTAAAATAGAGACAGGTAACTTCAGTTACTGTAACCCTTGCCACATTGGTATGGGACAGGCTGTAGAGACCTCTCAAAATCCATTTGCACAGGTCAGCCAGGCTCTTTCTTTTTTAAACTAACATTTATACTAGATGGCATTCTTGACATAATAGAGGCATAAGAGAGTTGTAATCAATCTATACTCCTTGTGTGACAAGATGCAATTTTTAACTGTAGGTTAAGATTCTTGCATACAAGTGACATGAGGTTATAAAAACTCCTCTGAAATAATAATAAAAAAACTCCCTCCCAGAATATTGCCAAATGACAAAAACTGGCTTTTTCAGAATAATCAGAGCATCAAATACTCAGGGTCAAGTTCACTCCTCTGTCACTGGAAGTTTCACAACTACATTGATTTAGCTGAGAAGAATATGGTCTTCAGAGTCTAGATTAGTGGATGTGCCTGTCAAGCTGTGACATACACTAGCTGATGCACCTGCACTGCAGCCTGTTATTACTTCTGTCCCTATTTGATTATTTGAGTTCTTCTCCCACTATCTGCCAGGTAAGAGACTCCTCTCAAATTAAAAAACACCACTCAAAATTTTAACACTAAATTCCAGTAGTAAAATACACACAGATATGCCAGTATAGAGTTACACCAAGAAACAGAGATCAAGCTGTTAGCATGGCTTTAACAACTGAACTAATTACTTCTATCTGACACAAAATCAATAAAGCAATAATTAATCTGATGGTTAGGTGTTATTTCTTATGTAGCAAAAATCAACTTACAAGTTTTCCTCAAAGACTTTCACCTTTTCACAGCCCTCAGGAGGTTCACGCTTGAACATGTAGCTGTTGTTGGGTTTTGGCGAGGTAGCGTATTTTGGCAAGGGAGAATTATTCCCATTTTCTGCAGGAACAGAGTTTCTCATTACTGAAATGTGACACACTATAAAAAACCACAAGAGCTACCTTTAAATGCCCCCTGAATGTAAAGCCACTTCATTACCAATGTTACGAAATTCAAAAACATTTTCTTTTGCCCTCAAAGCCTTCATTTGCAAATAAGCTTTGTTTTCTGAATTCCTTTCCTTCTTTCTATTTCCCCTTACAACATTTTCAGGCTCCTCTGCAATCTCTGATCATTCCTGGATATTTTCAATTTGTAACTGCAAAGCTAAATCTATGGTTCTGTGCTGTCACCACCTACCCAAAAGAAATGGGCAGAAGCCATATTCTTAGAAAACCAGAACAGGTTTATGTTGAATTATGAAATTCTCCTAGGATTTCTCAAAATATTTCAGATAAAGAAAGAATAATTAAATAAACCCTAAACACTTAAACTTCTATGGGTGTGTGTATGAAATGCTATAAGGTTGCAGATTTTGGACAAGATCATAAAGAACACCCAACACCAGCAACAGAGCTACTGTGCTGTTTCAACAGATACTGTACATTCTTGCTTCTTCAACCTGCCTAAAATACTAGAACAATCTATTATCTAAAATAACAGCTTTTTGAGAAGCACATTCCTCAGTCACATCTATCCAGCTTTAATTAATTTGTGCACACACACTATTTAGAGCAATTAGGAAAATAATGATCACATACAAAACCTCCCACATTGTACCATTTCCCCATGGATGCAGGGAACAAGCCCTCTCTTTTATCTATGTAGTTATGTGCATCACGTAAGTTCAGCACTATTGAACTTTTAAAGTGACACAGTACCTTTATCTCTGGAATCCCCAAGGAGATCATCTGCAGAACATGGACTTTCCTCACTGCCTTCATTACAGATGGTAAGAAATGAGGTTGGAGATACTGACTGGGAGCGGCTGCTGTTGTTGCTGCCCTTGTCGGCTCCACCGGGTGTTTGGGTATCAATGCTGCGAGTGCTGCTGCTGCGCTGCACCAGCGGCGGTGGGGCACGGTGCCCATCTGGAATATCTTGAGGCTGGTAAAAATTAAAGGTATCAGACAGCTGCTCTCATCTGGATAGCAATTTCTTTACATCCAGTGATGGTGAGGGTCTTTTTAGGTTTTATAAAAGCATTTGAAGTAGAAAATTCTATTCGTTACGTGCAACTCCAAAAGAAACTAAAATGTCAGGTTCAGAAAGTAAGGACAACAGTTTTTAAGATTTCACATCATCACAGAATTCCTGTGGCTGGAAGGAACTTCTTAAAATTATCAAGTCTAACATCTCTGTTCAAGCAGACTCTGGTAGAACAGTGAGTCCAGGACTCTGTCCAGTCAAGTTTTTAATATCTCCACAGACAATGTTTCCACAGCTTCTCTGGGCAACTCGCTCCAGGTTTTGCACACCCTCACACATATAAAACAACCCCCAAAATCTAACATTTTTAAATTTATGCCCACTACCCCTTGCCTCATCACTGGGCAATACTGAGAAGAGACCAGCTCCCTCCGTTTCTGCACATGAAATATTTATGCAAATTGGTAAGATCCCTGGAGCTGTCGCTTCTCAAGGCTGAACACTTCCATCTCTCTCAGCTTCTCTTCATATCAAAGACATTCTGGTTCCTTAATCATCTTCACAGTCTGTGTTTCTGATACCTTATTACTAAATTCACCTCTAAATATCATTAGAATAAAATGAACATTAAAAATGGGCAAATGATGGTTCACCTAGGATGAGTTCACCATGGGCAAAAAAGAGTTACTACAAAAACTCTCAATACAGACATTTTGCTTTTCCCTGTTTCATTGAGGTTTCTTACTTAGAGGAAAAGGTTCAGATTCAAGCTTTAACTCTTTCATTCCTTTTGCCTTCCAAGAGACTTTTCAACTAAACTCATTAAGGAAAATAATAAATAAAAAAATTCTAGACAAATTTAATTCAAAAATAGTGCAAAATAAAGTTTATGACTTGATCTCAAAGTAAAACCAAAATAATTATATAGCACAACTGGTGGCAGATACATACAACAAGTTGTTCCTCTTTGTCTCCTGTCTCCTTAATTATTATCTCAATCTCTTGATTCAATCCTTCTACACTGTTTCGGAATCGTGACCCCGTTGATTTGGTAATAGGTATCACAGGAACGAGAGCACTCTTTGGGATGGGAGCCTAAAGAACCAGAGATAATAAGAAAACAATGTAGATTTATTTACAAACAAAGTTTTAAGGACATATTTAACTACCTGAATTTGTTTGAAAATGGGAATTCAAAGCCAGCTCACCCAAGAAACAAAAATATCTGGGCCCCATTCACTCAAGTAACCAAAAGAAAGAGCTCTATTTCATAGAATTCACCTCAAGCTACAACATATTTAGCAGTTTGTGGTATTTCTAAATTCCCTCTAAGACAAATCACAACCTTGAAAGGACCTAAAAGTAGTATTAGCTACCCAACACGGCCAAAAAGCACAGAGCCTTACCTGACTGTGGTTAATGGCTGCATGGTTGCCATGAAAAGGAGACTGTCTGTCCTTGTCCCGATGATGCCTGCTGCTGTGTTTGCTTCTCTGCAGCTGTTGACGCAGTTTTGCAATCTAACGAAGGAGAAGTTCATATCAGATTTCAACAGGTGTATTCGGGTACACAGGTAATTTAATCCATTTATTCCACCTTTTAGTTAAAATTACTTACTACCATAACATTCATAATTATTGCCAGCACTAGATTATACTCAAGTTCTTGCAAACCTCGTATGTTAGTTACCAGTTCGGCTGACACTCAGAAGACACCTCTGGAGGTTTAGTGAAAAAACTTGAAATACATAAAGTTTGAATGTAGTGAGATCATTGCTGTTATTTCCTTTTTTGAGGAAAAAATGTCACCTGGATTTAACACTTTCTTTCTCACACATTCAGATTGAAAATATTAATTGAATTGCATTGTTATATTAAATCAATATCAAATGAACAGCCATTTAATATTTTTTACCAAGCCCATCATCTGTATCTGTATAATTAAACAAAGTAGTAAAATACTCCTGCCTTCCTGAAGCATCATGGTATCAGCACCCACCAAAAAAACCATTCAACCCAAAGTTCTCTAAAGTAAAGGCGTTTCTGACCTCCTTGAGTTGTTCATTGCTGCCCCACGATGATGAACGTTTGTGTGAGCTTCTCTTCTTTTCTAAATATTCTTCAGCCCAGGCACTTTCTGTCTGTAGGAAGAAGATTACAGGATTAATTAAAAAAGGTAATTGCTACTTTCTGGCAGACTATTTTGAGACAAATTAGAAAAGAGAACATTTAAGATATGCTAGATTCAGAACTGAAAATGAACAGTAACGAACTAGAAGCCTTTGTCACACGTCAGATACAAAAAAGCAGAGTGAAACTATATAAATAAAAAACCCCAAACCCACCACTTTCAGACCTAGTGTAATATAGGGATGTGCTAGCTTCCCTTCCAAACGGCTGAGCATAAGGCAGTACTCACAGCCAGATGTACCACAGGCTGCTACAGAGCTCCAAAGAACCAGTGTGAGGGTGCTGGACTGGGGGGAGATGGTGTATTTCATTTCCTGCACAGATGCTGACCTTGTTATTTCTGAAGCATTAGCAAGCGTGGCTTGGAGTAAGCGCTGTGAAAGCCTGCACCACCACAGCTTCAAAATCATGATCTTGCTCTCAAGAATGAGAGAAAGGAAAGCAAGACATGTAAGCACCACTACTGCAAAAAGCTATTGCAAAGCAGGGAATAAATTTATTAATGCCTCAAAGGGGTCCAGGCTCACAGTTGTCCCAAGCCAAGCTGAAAGCAACACAGATAATACTAAGCTGGTTTCACTAAACCAACAGAGCCATTAGTGTTTAATCAAAAATCTCACAAACGTTCTGTGGTAAAGGAGTTCTGAGAAATGCAAAGTGTCATTAGGCCACACTGTATTTCAGTAAAGAAAATGCAAAGGCAAGACTGTGATCATACTGCACACTTTATGGGCAGTTTGTATTCCCATGTAGCCACCTCCAGGAATGTCTTCAAAAGCAGTGAACTGTAAAGGCTCTAAGACGACAGATAGTTCCATCTCTCAGGAATCTCTGAGCAGTCACAGGAAATATACACCTAATGAAGCAAGGGGAAGAATCTCTGGAAGCATTTTACCCACTGAAAGAGACAGCAAATTCCTTGAAATGCACTCTTGCCACCATGCAGTTCTCAGCACCATGGTGATCTAGCTAACCTCATATTTTGGATGTCTTGCTTTCTCCTATAGAGAAGAACTTTGATTGCCTCAAAGTCTTCACATCTACAGTGTGCCATGGCTGCTCTTACATGTGAGACTAACAGCTTGCAGAGGCCCCATGCTGACCTTTCTCACCCCAGCTGCACTTGCATCACAGAAACTCAAGCCTTTTGTGGTATTAATTCCTATTTTACAGGGAATATGGAGCCTTAACTCCAAATATACAGGTTGCAACCCTACCAGTTTCAGTTACAGACACAAGTTTCATATAAATGAAACCTTCATTATCAGTACTTTTTAATCTTCATCATTCCAAATCAAAAACTAACTAGGACAAATCTGAATAATAAAGTTAATAGGGTTGCATTGAAATTCCTATTTCATAGCAAAATCACAATCCACCACAATCTGTTTTTCTGGAAAAGCACTCACTGATCTTTATCATAAAATAGAATAATTGATAAGCCCCATTCCCAAGTACCAATCTTTGTCTAGTCAATTCTCAGATGTCAGTCAGGAGTATCATCCTATCCTCTAGCTCCTGAAACAGTAAGTTTTAACTACTAATTCTAGCTTCCCAACTCAGCACAACCATTACACGTGCCTACAGGAGAATAATTAACACTCTAATTAGTCTTTGCTTTTAATTTATATTCAAGAGTTTGACTCAAGGTTCAAGAATTATTTAATAAATTAATATCTGATTCATTTTAAAGCATTAAAGCTGCTTTGATGCTCATCCTCAAAACAAATAGTTAAAAATCTTTTCAGATTCGCCTATAGGAAACCTGTACATCAAAACAGAAATGCAATACTATTTTAGCAAGTCTCCTCCTATTTATTTCCCAAATTTTGTTTATAATACTTATCATCAAGAAATAGACCAAATAACCAATAGGCAAAGTGGGATTTATATTTCTCAAAGTTCTTAAAGTACTACTACTTGCTTATTAGTTGTTACCATGCACAACATCCTCTCCCCTTTCTAGAATTACAAAGAAATTCGTTTAAGGCTAAATTTATTACAGACAGGAGAACGCGTCAGAAAAAAAAAAGTCTTAAGAGGCAAAAGTTTTCCAGTCAAAATGAATTGTTTAAGAATTAAAAAATATGAAGTAATTCTCTCATTTTAACTTGTAAGACAAACTTTTCATTCAAAGCAAAAAAGACAAAATTATTAACACCTGTGTTATGAGCATGTAAAACAACATGTGCAGGTATGAATTCTAGCCAGACCCTTGGAGGCTCAATAATACACTTATTCATCATCCAACAAATACACTTCATGTACATAATTCAGCCTAGTGTTATAGAAAGGTTTCATCAAAATCCTCAGTTGCAGGAGGAGTCTGGTAGAGAGACAGTCTCTGCATGACCTGGGCTCCCTTACACAGCTCTCAGCCATGACCCGTGGGCATCTCTAGAAAGCCCTGCAAGCTCTAGTGTGCCACTGATTGCTGTCTGTTCCCAGTCTGCTTCCTGAATGACTCTGCTCCCTGTGCCATAACTCCACACAATCAAGATACCCTGCTCACTCAACTTGGAAACATTTTATAACTTTGTAAGTGCAATTCCTGTTCACGGAAGGCTTGGAATCAGAACACGTACATTTCATGTCAGACTTTGTGAAATCTGAAATTAAGACACTGGAACCAGAGTATCTCACAAGTGAAACTTCATCTAAATACGATATTTTTAGAAAAGCTGAACAATACAAATGGGCAGCCTGCATTATCTTGGGAAACTAACCATTGTAAGTCACATTTTAAACTTGTCCCTAGCTCCAGTGGCTGCTCTCAGGCCCACCAGAAGATTAAAAGCATCATTAAAAGCATAATATCTCATCAGTGTCATATCAACACCAGCTTTGGACATACAGATGTATATCTATAGCCCTAAATTTTCTTCTGGTTTGATAAATTCTAAATTAGGAAGTGCAAACAGATCATTTTAGTTGTCCCAGAAATACACTACCATAAATCACCACTAAATGTACTCATTCTGCAGAAATATCAATGCCCTTTACAGTCTTCCCATGAACCTTTCAAATACATTTCCTCTACAAAAGCCCCACTACCACAGCAGTTAGATGTGTCAGAATTGGAAGAAAAAGCCAAAAGCAAAATGCAAGCCAAAAAGGATGATATCTGGCAAATACAGATTATAAAAGCCCAACCATGATTCAGATTATATCAAAACTAAACTGAATGAGATCAACTGAACATAGCAAATACTTTGGCAGCAGTACAAAAATGCAATTATTTTGAAAAAAGTGTTATCCTAAGAAATCAAATATGAAAATAAATTGTTAGGACACCCATACAGGTTCAGTTCTGACCTTTAATGATGTCTTTTAACAGCTAGGCATGAAAAGCCACTCCTTTGTATATCATATACCTTCCTTCATCCTCCTCCTCTTACTTCAATTTGCTTACTTTTTTCACCCTGTCTTCTAACCATTTTCCAATTCATTTTCCTGCACAGAAAACTTGTTCCTCAGCTCTCCTTTCTTCTTCACCAGCTCCTAATTCCATCTTATTCACACGAGCACATTTCCCTACAAAATACCTTCCTTCTCTACTCATCTGCTCTTTGAATTGTGGTCCTTTCCCACAAAAGGCTGTGGATCTCAAAAAGGCCCCACAGCAACACTGCAGACCTCATCTGCCCAGCACCCTACACGTCCTAACACGCTGAAAACTATGTGGACACATCTTTTCTGCTGTTACCAAACCTAACAGACATTCAAACATAAAGATGTTCCACACGCTGTGAGGTCCTCCTCCGAATACAGTCTGCTTATGTTCTTCGGAATTAGCGGAGACCTCTTGTTGAAACCACACTCCAGGAACAGGGATTTAAAATCTGATACATTTGCCTCTTTCTTTCACTCTACACATTAGAGAAAGCCACTGCCATACTGCACCCACAGAAGGAGAAGTGAAACACTAGGATATTTTAAGGAATGATCCATCTTGAACCACTTCTGCATACAGAAGGGACACCATTTAACAACACTCTCTTTAAAGGGGAATGCCACAAAAACCATCAGGTAATGCCAGCTTCATTCAACGGTTTGTTGGTTCCATTTTTACAGGTGGCACAGAATTGAACCTTTAAAGCTTGTGAAATTTTGTTAAGCAGTTGATGTTTATTGGCAAATCACGGGGGTTTTTTAATACTTTCCAGCTGAGTGAGATTCCAACACTCATGGTTCAATGAGGAAGTTCTTCAATGCATATAATTCTATACTTGGTGCATAAAACCCAAGTGAATATTACTGGGTTTTTACAGAGGATGAAGAGCTGGAGACGGACAGACATATAAGGACACATCACTAAGTTCTCTGTACAAATCTAAAGTAAACAGTACTTAATGCCAGTGCTATCTAGTGTACTGCACCCTGTAAGAACAATAAGAATACAGAGGTACAATACACTAGTGTTTTCCTGAGGCAAGAAGGAAGTGGAACGCCTAAAAGATACTACAGTTCTCAGCCTTTACTGAAAGAATGCAAATAATTCACACATGCAATAGCAAAGGCAGGATTCCTGCTATTTGAAAGTGAATAGGAACTTGTGAGCAAGAAAGCTAAAGTGAATATCTTCAAGGGAAAAGCTTCTTACATTTAAATCCTGTCTTCACACTTAAATATTCCAAAGACAAAATACTCTGTCCTACCTGTGTGGCTTTGTCTCTCATACAGGGAGCAGCTTGCCCGTGATTATCCCGAGGCCACTGTCCAGCAAGGTATGGAGCAGCCAGCGTATCCAGTGACGACGTCCGGCGAACGACACTGGAAGGGCTTGATGAAGGTGGTCTTGATTTGTCTGCCAGAGCAAGAACATTTGATTACAAAGAAATCAAGAGAGAGCTTCTCCATTTTAATAGTCTACAAGAAATCACATCAGATTGGAACTATGTTAATGAGTACACAACAAGATACTTTTAATATGGAAATTAAGTTTGCTTTTCCAGGCTCTATTCTGTTTGTATAAGCTTGAAATCTGTTTTTATGTTTTGCTTGAAAACATCCTCATGTCACAAATATTGCATCAGCGCTTACACGCCACTATTTACCCCTTTAAAAGTCTAACAGTCATTTGTATCTTAAAGGATAAAGGTGTAGAAGAAATAAAAATAGCTATGTTTACACATAAATAAAGATTAATGAAGAAAAACTGGGTTGAAGTTTTTCAGTTTAATGCTGAGCTTACAGTTCATCCTTTCACCTACTTTACTTCAAGGGACACTATAAACCTGCATGTTTTAATCACCCAGCACATGACATATGGCATAACCCTTAGATTCAGAAGTCAACTTTGATAAGGTAATGATTTACATTTTACAAGCTAATTGAGACATCTCCTCCCTTTACATGCTATTTGGTAACTACATTCATATGTGCTTGGTGCTGTATCTTATGCAACACCTTATTTGTAGTGTTGGCATATATACTGGCACCCTATTTCAGACTAATTTAGATACTAAGAGGAATCCTTGCTAAAAAAAGATTAAATACAACAACCATTGGAATCAATATGAGAAGTTAGAATATTGTTAAAAATAAAAATTTGTATCTATCCCATCTGTCAATGATGTCTTAAATAAAGTGGCAGTAAAAGTAAAAAAAAGTAAAAACCACAAGCTATAAAGAATAAACACTGAAGAAAGTTTCCTCAAAAGAGTAACTGAGGTTGGTAAATTTAAGAGAGTGATAAGCAGCAAAGACCCAGGGTCTAGATATACATACATGCTCACACATTTTGAGATGAAAAATGCAAATCCTGAGATCACAATGATCTAAGCTTACTATCATCTCATCTACTCTCAACAAAAAGAATTTCATTTATATTTGAAAGAATTGTGCATTAATCTTATCTATAATGAGTAGAAAGTCCTAAAATACATGGCTACAACACAGCAAGCAAGATTCAGAAATCAGATGGAAGCTTTATAAAAGGGCACCGGGAAAACTCAGTCATGTGTATTCCCTAACTGTGCCTTAGGATGAATTCTGCACTGAAAGTATCAATAACACAGCAATTTGTATTATACATAAACTCATTCACAGGCAAAGGAAATTGTGCCTCATTAGTGTCTGACTGCTAGTCAGAAAATTAAACCACTGACACCAAAAGTCCAGAATTCAACTTCTAAGCTGTTGCAATCTACTAAATGTATGTATGATAAATACTAATAAAATCTGTTAGGTATAGATTTCAGTGGAGTGGACAGAACCTAAATCTAGTGGCATTCTACACTACATAGCCTCACGCAAATTTATTAGAAATGTGCACACTAAAAATGTGGGAAATATTTCAATTCAGCTATACGGAAACAATTAGCACTATAATCAGCCACACTCACACAAAGCAGTCAGGAAACCTCATCTGCTTTATTATTTCTACAAGTACCAACAACAATACAACCTTACTACTGAGCTCAGCAGATTTGCTCTCAGGGTGTAGCAGCAAACATGTTTTGGAGTTTGCACTTAAGACTCCTGTATCAAAGAAATTCTCTTACACTACTACCACCACACAGCACACTGAAGGGTCTGTTTGTATCAGATGATTTCAAAACAATTCCCTTTGTGTGTACTACAGGACAATGTGGCATGCTAACACAACGTGTCATTCCTTAAAAATTATGCTGGCTTCCAAAATTAAATCAAACATGTTATTTGTCTTAGAATTAGCTGCCATATCCTCCCTGTTTGTTTTTCTTATCAGTTACTAGTCTTCCTCTTCAAGAAGCTTCTCTCTTCTTACCAAGGGGAAACAGAAAGGATGTGAAAAAAAATTATAAACCAGGAAGTGTACGTAGACAGCCACATCATCTGCAAAGCCACTGCAGCAGACAGCTTCAAAACTGGAGAGGCAGAATCTATTACTGTCTCCTCTCTGCTACAAGCGAAACAAAACAAAAAAACAACTGGAAAGACTATTTTGCTGAACAAACAGAGAGAATGAGAACTGAAGAGCCTATTTACTATTTAAGTTCAAGGGAAGGTGCTCGTTTCAAGGCACAAAGCCTGTAAATATTCTCTTTTCCTCTGATCTAAAAACTCATTTAAGAAATTCTGCTTTCAAATTACTTCTATTTAGATGGGAGAATGATGTTTGGATATGTTTTTACTTTTCCACCTTCGCAACCTGTCTTTATACAAATTGGCAAAGTCTACTACACAATTCTTACTGTTTCAAAACATTCCAGTGGGAACATACACAATGTTTTCATTGCACTTTCCCCTACAATACTTGAAGCAAGTGTTCAGCTGCTATTTTTCCTTGATGTGACCTACATAACAAGAGATCTGCCTCCACAGAGATAACAGTTACAACAGCTGTGGCTGATGAAAAACAATGGAGCTGTTTCATCAAATAGACGCTTCTTAAATATTAGATCTCTTTTAATTGGCCTGATTATCTCTCTAAACCAGTATTTGTGATAAATATCAACCCCCTATCCATCCACCACTAGTATAAATTTATTTAGAAAGTCTTTCCGCAATCTGGTCTCAAACAAAGCAAAGTAACAGAACAAAACCAAAGAGAACATACACAACACAAATCAATGAAATCCTTAATGTGGGGAAATAACAAGCAAGTAGCCATGTCTTCACTGGTCATTGCTGCACAGGTGACCAACTGAAGTGGCTACAGGTGACCTGGTAGCACACACACCTCTAGCAGGGTAAAGGCACCCCCAAAGGCAGAGTAAGTTCAGGCACTGCAACAGTGGGACTGAAGAGCAAAAATGAACAAATATAGATGCTTACCAAGAAGTAACTGAAATGTATGAAAGAAACCAATAAAACATCCTCTAACATGTACTGTGAGAAAACAAGCACCAGAAAAACCCAGGATGCCATTAAACCCACAAAATTCCCTGACAGTTCCACTTGAGGCTTTTTTAATACAAATGAGCTAGCCAAAGTAGAGAGAAGGGGTCAGACCCAACTAGCTCCTCTGGTATCAAAGCATACAGCTGATCTTTTTGTTCTGTTTTGGTCAGGCTTTTCCCCAGAAAGGACATTCATGGGATCTCTCCCATGCACAGCTGGCACAGCCACCTTTTCCAAAACAACAACTGATCTCTGGGGCTTCACCTACTTTTCATGTTTCATTACAAGAACTGAACAGACAGACACACCACCCAACTGCATATACTCCCTCTGGAAGATAATCCTGCCTATTATCCTCACATAAATTTAAAGAGAACTATTCACTAGTAACTCAAAGTTGTCCCACTGTAGAAGAATGACTGAACTAGTGGTGTTTTACAAAACCAAACCTCAGAAAGCCCAAGATGTTCAAACTACTTAATTCTAGCAAATGAAAATATTTTTAATCCCTACAAGCTTCCCTAAACTGCTGGCCACAAGAAATGTACAGTATGATGCTGCAAAAATGAATTCACTTTCTTTACACCTACCATTTGTTAAACAGCTTAGGTAAGCAGAGCATGCATGTAATGGTACACAAAGCCTTCTCTCTTATCTTACAGCAATATCTTTCAAAACTACTGCAAAACTTTGGTCATTAAGGTTGACAGGTCTGCAGCTATTATCGTGTCACTCACCAGATTATTAAAATAAATAAATTCTATGATGAAATTTAAAGAGTGTAATGGAGTTCCATGTCTTCCTCTCTACCTCCAAGGAAAACTTCACCACTGACTTCTTTTAGACTTCATATAATATTTTCCATAATTTCCATTCACACAAATAGGTTTTAATATTACCCTTCCATACACAAAACAACTACATTTTCTTCCAAATAAAACTAGCTATTTTTTCTCCTTAATTTTCAGAATGAGTTTAGATGTCCAGTCAACTAGAATATACCAGAAAGTCCAGCACCCAGTAGAGAACTCTCTCACTGCCTCAAGGCACCTGAAAGCAAACAACTGCTGTGGCTCTGGTCTTGACCTCCTTGTTTACTCAGCCTGGTACAGTGTAACATTCCTGCAGCTGAGCAGTTCAACTCCTCTAAGATGTTCTATATAACAAGATCCCATTAGATCTTTATTCAGCGAATAAACCAAGGCAAAACCGATGAAGACAGAGCATAGATATTTCTCTGTCTCATGTTCCAACAGTACTAGTAGATCAAAACAATGGGTGGTTGGCCTCTAATGAGTGGTTTGCAGCCAGGTGAAAGAGGCGTATGGGAAAACTGAACCAAAACTGGAGACTGCAGGACAGACATTGCAGTGTAGAAATGAGGCCTCACCAGTGATGGAAAGGGCAGAACACATGAACAGCCAATTGGGAAATAAGTGCTAGAGACTGCAGAAAGGGAAAGTAGCAGATTAAAAACAAGTAGTAACAATATCTAGGTTCCTGGTCATGTTTAGGAGGGAGGGAGAGTGGCAAGAAAGGCACGGAAGATTAGAAGTTGTATGACAGAATCTTCCACTTGTCATTATCCCATAGTCAACAGAAAATTCAATTGAGTATTTCCAACATTTACTTGCAATTCAGACCAGAAAACAAGGGCTAAAAAACCTCTCCAAGAACCACACCCAAAACCCACAAAAGTCACATTCGTAAACTCACAAGTTAGGGTTCTCAAGTGTAAAGCAGGTTCATGAAAACTAAGTTCAAAACTGTTCAACTGTTTCCCAGGAAAGAAAATCTCAAAAACATGAAACTAGGTCTGAAGCATACAACTTAAACTTAGATACAACCAGTATCTAAGCTCAGAAAAAGCTATCATTTGTCTAACCTCAAGGTTCATTTTTATCTACAAAAATACGACTGCAGCTGTAGGAATGAACAAAAGCCATCATTAACTGAAAGCAAGAAACACAAAACCCTCAAGTTATTCTGCAGCAGATTCTGACCAATACCCTCAAGTGTCCTGTGTGTCTGCACAATCATTGCCTCATTAGCAAAAAACAGCTCCACCTCCCTGTTCTCAGCTAACACTGTTTACTCATTTAGATGAAGAAAAAACCTGAAATTACCTCAGCCTCTATCAAGCACTGGACTACACAACACAAATGTTAAGCAATGTTAAAGAGGTTTAGCTTGCATTTGGGGCCAGTACAAGTACTGCTCAGAAACTGGAACATGTGGAAGCAATTAAATGGACACTACTCGCCTGTTTTCACACATCTTGTAAAAAGCTAGCGGAGTTATCTTAACACACTAACAGCTAGCAGAGTGATCAAATGACTTGCTTCCTTCTATCTGCTAATTCTTTAAAGTAGTAAAGAGGCCGGCATGGTTTCAGCAGGCTTCTCCACAGTGCCTAAAAGAGGGTGCAATTTTTCCACCCTGAGTCGTCTGACGCATGCCTTTACAAACAGTTTTTGAACCTGGACCTCAAGGCTAACCACGCTCTTCCTCATTCTCCAGGCCAGCAGATTGCACCTTAGGCAAGAGTTCCATGAAGTCCACAGTAAGAAGACAGGATTTTGTGATGTGTATAAAGTCTCCCAGATTACTGATTAACAAGAATGTCAAATGAAGAATACACACATTCCTCAATCCAAAGCCTTTAATATCATACAGCCTTAATAAAACCCTCATTACTCTTATCTGGAAAATGGAAAATCTAACTCAGGACCTTATCAGTTCTCTCTTACACTAACAGACTAGGAGGCACACGGTCATCTTGTACCAACTGGTTACGACTGTCTCATTTGGCAGTACCATTCCTCAAGAGCCAGGATAGGAAAAAAAAAAGAAGCCAACGTGGTAGTCTGGTTACAACCATTATTTTAGAAAGGGGGAGGAGTATTAGGAGAAGAAGTGTCAAAGGGAGAGCTAGTCCTAGATTTCTACATGTACACTTCTGCATATTAGTCAACTTTACTCTTTAGATTACCACAGGCAATTTCATGGAAATGAGTAGCTGCAAGCTTTGGTATCTTAAAAATAACATTTTTCCTAGATTTGAGGACATGAACACAAAGCCTCACTGATGCATTTTTGAGTAAACTTTTAACCCAAGAAGAAAAAGACTTATCCTCAACCTGATGCCATATATTACTTACATTCCAGCATTCCTAGTAAGATTTAATTATTCAAAAATTTTAAAAGCAGTTTGTTACAAAATGTATGCTGTCATTATGCTATTTTCTATCTTCACTGTAGCACAAGCTTGTCATCACTCTCAGGCACACACATCCTCCTGCAGGGTTCATGTGGAAAGCAACTGCTAAGAGAGATACTGAATATTGTCGTTTTACAGCTATGTGCCATGACTACAGCACTAGTTAGTTCTTTAATTACAAGCTTAGGGACACTGTTTGGATCACAACCACATACACCATCTGGCACGAGGTGTGCAGAAAGGGGAGATGTGAAGGCTTCACGACAGCCCCCAAAAAACAAATTCACCTTAAGTTTGTGCCCAAGCACCTTAAGTACAGCTACCCTCCCGAATCCCTTTCATCTGCCACAACCCAAGGCAGCACTCGCGGTACTACAGAAGCGGTCACAACCCCCACATGGCACGCTTGGCTCTCTATTCCTCTTCTGAAAGCCAGGGCGCAAGAGAGCAGCAACAAAAGCAACGAGCCCTTCCACGCACACACACCCGGCAAGCCCTGCCGCCGGCCAGAGAAAGGGCAGGGCGAGCAGCAGCCCGGGCACAGCCCTGTCCCTACCTGTGCCCCGGGGCACGGCTCGAAGGCACCACCGGCCCCGGCCCTGCACCCCGCGCCTGGCCCGGCCGCCCGGGACGTGCCTTTTGCCGCTGGCCCGGACCCCCCCGGCGCTCACCTTTGCAGACGGGGGAGCTGGGACTCTTCCTCTCTGGGGAGCTCCTGCCCGGCTCCGGCGACTGCCGCCGGTGGTGGTGCCGGACCCTGCCCTCCGGCAGCGGAGGCACCGGCGAGGAGCAGGGCGAGGGCCCGCAGCCCGGCGGCGGCGG
>VWYP01015839.1:311449-419072 GCA_013400435.1 Pycnonotus jocosus | reverse complement strand
TGCAGCGGGGCAGCTCCGGCGGGAACGGCGCGCGCTCCCGGCTCCCCCTCACGCCGGGCCGGCAGCGCCACGGGCAGAGCTTCGAGCCGCCGGCGGCGCAGCCGCCTCTCGATCCCGTTCTAAGGGACCATTATCCCTATGCCATCATTCCTAGCCCGAGGTGCTCTCCAGGAGGGGACGGGGCTCCACAGCGGTTTATCCAATCGCTTTGCCACCAGCTCGGTGTTACTGATGATGGCACCAGAGACGTGGGCAATATCCAGGCAGACTTGACCCCCTTTTTCCCTTAATTGTTGTGTTTACTCTTCTCCTTTAGGTCAGATTAGTTGCATCTTCATTGTAATCTTTTAACAATATTTGTTGTCTGCTGGTATTCTCTTAACCAAATTTAAACATGACAGCAGTGAATATGTGCATGGAACAGACCTTAGTTCATGTGCTTGGTTATTTAGATGCAAGGTAAACACATGTTAATACTCTCAACACGGGAAAGAATCAATAAACCTTTTTTCTGTCTTTATTGTAAATACCTTCTGAGCTACCAGAAGTTAGACAAATTCTTTTCAATACTGCGCTACAAGTTGCATGTTGCAATTGAGAAGTATTGCTATGATACCAATGGTGTGACAATTTACTTACTGCTCTGTTCATCTTCGTTGTGCTTCGGTTTGGTTTTTTCCTCTCTCCCTTGCCATTTCTGATTGAAGCCCACTTCACTTAAAAATGCCTAATCCTCCCTTGAAGAGGTCCATCCTTGTGGCTGACAAGTTAAACAAACCTGAAAAGCAGGACTGTGTGCACAGGCTCTTCTTAAGGATGCCTGGATACTGGCCTACCTAAAGCCTTGAAGAGTAAAGCTCTTGTCAGGGCTCAGAGCATTTTGTGAGGAAGCAGACTGGCAAAAGAGAACAGGACAGATGAAGTGATGAGGTTGTCATGAAGTAAGGTCTTGCATTCTGCATTCATTACATTTATTTTGAAAGACATTATATTCTCTCACAGGTACTATAAATGCTAGTAATATGTGCATCACGTGCTTTCTGTATTCTTCTATTATTGCTATTGATATATATTTTTTATACCCCTATAATATCTACTTTATTATATTAATCTCCATTATCATCATTATATGCCTTATTGAACTGTCCTTATCTCAACTCACAAATTTTACTTCCCCCCCCCAGATTACTTCCCCCACCCACCGGGAAAGAGCAAGTGAGAGAGCAGCTGTGTGGGGTTACCGTGGCAGCTGCCTGACAGGTTAAACCACAACAGCAGCCCAGAACAGTGCAGGTATCCCAAAGAAGGTTAATTTATGCAGCAATTGTTTCACTTCTTTGCTGCAATTTTCAGTCAAGAGCAGAAGATGCAGTTCTTCCTGCTGTGACAGCACCCACTCCCAGTGCCTGTACAGCTGTGCAGCAGACTTTTATCCCAGTTGATCTTCACCAGAAATATTTCCCAATACTTGCTATCAGTGTGCCATAAAGATACTTCTAAGGCATAAAATATTCTGAAAGCATTCTTATTCCTGTTACTGTTTTGAAGAGGCCAAAAATGACAGGTACTGATTCACATTTATTTTCATGCTGCATACTATGGAGCCAAGTCACGACTTCGATTGCAGAAGATACCTGTAACAATTATAGTACTTCCCACGTTATTGTCACACTGCAGAGATGGCAGTGCTACACAGAGTAGCTGTGAAAATAGAAAGCAAAGCATTTATGTGCACTGCTCATCATCATTGTGTTGCTTTGCACGCAGCAGACGTGAGAGCTCAACATGTAAAGTCATGTACTCAGACCTACTCAAACACCGTGTACTTCTCACGTTCATTTGTTTAAACTGTAACAAATGTGTTACAACAGGATCTTACTCCTACACCTTATGGAAATAATGGAAAGAGCTAAAGCAGGATTATGAACTTGAAATTAGTTTTGAAACTCTTTTTCAATTACAAAATAACCTAAACCCTCAAAACAAAACCCCAGCCCCAAATAACTTGGACTCAGATCCCCCAGACTCTCCTTGTAATTCACACTTCTCAGGCTCTGGGTTATTTTCAGCTGTCATCTTCCTTTCTGCCTGCACACTTTGCCAAATGCTGTCCAGGCCACCTCTGAGCAACACAGTTCGTATGGCTTCATGTGTAACCTCTAGGCTGGGGTTCCTTCAAATCTGTGACACTCTAACTCTGGCCATAACACCTAATGTAATGGTGCCAACAGTGATCCAAAAAATAGGAATGAAACTCCTCATCACCACAGAGGCTGTGAGCCTTCTACCAGCAACATGTGAAACTGCCTTTTAGTGACCACAGCCACTTTAGTGACTCCAAATGCCACATACACAGGGCCCATCTCCGTGTCTCCAGCTCCTCTCTGCCCGGAATTTTTATCAACCCATTGGCCCTGGGAGCTCAGCAGATACTGTTGTGCTCACAAACCAGGCTGAAGTGCCACCCCAGGAGGTGGCAAGCACTCCTGCACCCCACTGGCTGGGAGGCCCTCGGCACCCATCCAGAGTCCTGCCAAAATGTGCTGCTCTGTACTCAGTGCTGGGAGATGAAGCCTAGGTATGGCAGCTGGCCCCTTACGTGCAAGCTGTTGGCTCTTTCCTAAAATATGGTGTGTGGGAAATGCTGCAGATACGAACAAATCAATCCAAAGGCTGAAGCATATTGAATGCCCTCAAGGGCAGACTGATCAAACACACAGAGCTGCATGAACAAATCTGGAACCTGCTGAAAGCAGGGATGTAAACAAGTCAGGGAACTGGTCAACTGCTAACACCAAATCAAAAGCAGAGAAACAAGGGTCAGAGAGGTTTAACTAAACTGAGAGGTCCAAATCCCACTGCACAGCTAATAAAACAGATAATACTTAGGGAGTTTTCTGGTACTACAGACTGAAAATGTGTGAGTAGCACTGCTCATTGCTCATAATAATATATATGAAAAATGTTCTGTTAAAATAATGGTAATAATAGTAAACCTTACAGAAAATTACTGTACTTCAAGCAGCTTCAAATACGCTATTGTCTTATTCCAAAATTAAATAAATGCAAAGCAGCACATGTAGAGGAGCAATCTACTGCCTGAAATTGTTTTTTTTACCTACAGTTAATGTAAGCAATATTGAAGGTTGAAAGACTACAGATTCTGGGAGTCTAATCTAAACATGAGATTATGCCTCAGGATATTTCATGGCCTTTCTCATCTCTCCCCTGCAGAGTGAGATTGTTTTGCTTGTTTATGTGGGTGTTGAACATCAACTGGAGAAAAAGACATTTAAAAAATAGGACAAATATAATAGAATTTGCTTCACACAAAACCTGTAAGAGCCTAGTTAATATTCCAGAATATCTGTGGGGATTTGAGAAGGCAAACGGATTGAAATAAGGTATTAAGATTAAAACAATAAAAAGCAACAGATGGGACCTTGCACATGATTCCTCCCATTCAATAATAAAACTTTTCTACCTTTTGAAAAGCAAGGAATTTTCCTTTATCTTTCAAAACTTAGCATTTTTAGCTCATATTTACAGAGTTTGCAAATATAATAAATTTGTCTATATTTCTGTTGTGTTTAGACATGTATTTCTGTATTTCCAGTCTCATGTTAGAAGAACATGTGCAAATTACAGAAGGAAATTCTTCATTTATAAACATTAAACACTGATTGCTCCAGCAGGGCACCAGCACAATTTCTGTACTGTGAAAACAATGGAATTACATACTATAAAATATTTGTTTAAAATGTTGACATTATAAATTGATTTGGTAAGTGACAATATTTCAATAATGTAGGTTTTATGTAGGATGATAAACATCCTGTGTAAGCGATGAATAGGCATGTAACTACAGGCACTTAAGAGAGCAGAGAAGAGAGTTCACTCTTTCTGATTCAGGCCTAAAATCTTGTTTTGCTTCTACTTGTTCATATAGCATTTAGAAAAGGTAAAGAGTTGGTGGAAAGCGTGTTGGCATGGCTTATTCATGCACTGAGAGGCAGTGACAAAATCATTTTTCTTCTCTCTCCACAGACATATACTAGCTCTGTAGTTAAGTTAATTGACTTGAGCAGAGCGTGTGATGAAGCATGAGCATGTGATTCTCCAGTTTGGGAAAATACTGGGAAAGAATGGATGAAGCAGAGTTCTGAATCCTCCCTTGCACACAGCCATGGGTGGCAGGGGAGCTTTTAACTTGTTTGGCCACATCTGAACCAGATATCAGTTTGTCTCCGTGGTACCATCCTGTCCTCCTCACTGCATCTCCCATTCAGCCTGCCTGCCTCCGGGAGGGCCAGAGAGCCATCACTGAGAGACAGGGTGTCATCTTAGAGACGGAGAAAGCAAAGGTGGGCAAAGCCCCAAGCCCTGCTGCTGTTCACAGCCAAGGGCTCAGACAAGGTGTCAGGCTGACTCAGCTCAGCAGGAGCAGGCAGACATCTCCAGCAGTTGTGGCTGGCACGGCTGAGCTGGTGCTCCACCATGGCGAGCTCAGAGGGTGTCTCCTCTCCTTGAGGCCCACCCCGAGCTGCGTGCTGGGCTGTCCCACCTCCCCCGAGGGAGGGGCACCTGCCTCATGGCTGCATGCCGAGCGAGAGCTCGGTCTGCAAGAGCTGTTCTCAGCTCTGCCACACGCCAGCACGGAGCCACAGCTCTTCCAGCTGGCATCCCACCAGGGGCTCATCCTGAAACAATCCTGCCCTTCCTCCTGCTTCTGCCCCCCGCCTCCCTAGCAGAGTCCAGTTCCTCTGCCTGCCTCCTGCACCTCAGCCCAGGAGAGGGGAAGGATTCCCGAGGCTGTTGTTGGTTTGCCATAGAACTTGTGAGCCCTTCCTGTGGCTGGCTGCTGAGCTGGGGTTAACACAGTGCCCAGATGAAGTCTTCTTGATACTGCTGCTTGCTTCTGCCTGCCTGCAAATACTTCTCGTGTCACTTGCAGTCTCAGTTCACAGCCTATGTAAATAGACAGGAACTTCTGCTTGTCTGTGCCTTAAAAGCACATTTCCATCCCTCATGATCCAGGGTGAAGCTCAAACACATGATTTAGTTACGCTCTGGTTTTCCAGAAGCAATCAATAAATAAAGTTAGCCAACCATTTCTGAGGCCTGATTCAGAATTGTTAGTGATCCTGCAAGAAAATTCTTGGAATGGCAACAGAAATACAGGTTCCCAATAAAGTATTTCCACCTCAGCAGAGATCGATCTTGCAGGAAATTCTCTGGTCACCCACTGCTTACACAGGCTGCACCAGTACAGCTGATGTGTGCATCAGCAATGCCTACCTCCTGAGCTAGTCAGACCCATACCCTAGTGCACTGATTTGTGCCAGATCTGACTTTTTACCTAATCCAGAGATCTGGAGGTGCTAGAAGTTACTTTTTACAACACATCTGCAGGAATCAAGTGTTACCTTTCCAATAAGAGGAAAGGGGGAGGGGGACAAAGGGAAAGAAAGGGAAGGAGATGGAGAAAACAGGTGTAATTTCAATATTACAGCAGACTGGCATAATAGCAGTCACTGCAAAGCACACAGGAACAGAGGAATGAGCCAATCTTGCTCCCCATGCACAGAGTCCCATGTGCACAAAAGCACCTCATGAAAAGTGTATTTCTAGTCATTCTGATTAGGAAATCTGATAGCTTGTGGCAAGAACTTCTCCCAAACAAAGCTGCAATAGGTGATGGGAAAGCAAACAGGCCTGTACCTTTCCTAGGAGCTGCTTGCAGGCCTGTTACAAGCAGTGGCACAGGTAAAACGAGCTGTACAACCTCTGTACCCTCTTTATCACAACGCCCTACACTATCCTTTCCTGTTAGCACTTGGCAGCAACAACAAAGAAATCGGGCCAAAGACAAATGCTGAGTTCTACAGTGTTGCTGATGCCTGAAACAAGTCTCCCTAGCCTCCCTTCATGCTTTCTCCTTCCTCAAATCCACCTCATGTACTTGAGGTGCTGCCCCACTGGCTTTTGTCCATTATCTGCCCAAAACACCTGCCTGCTCTCCACTGACTGTATGTCCTTGTTCAAAAGGACTTGATGGAGCATGATAGAGGGTGCTGGAAAGCTCCTGTCCTGTGAACTGAAATGCACCTGGATCAGTTGTTTCCAACATTTCTCAATATTTGCATCCTTAACATTTTTCCAGTGCTCATGTGAGCCCTGTCTAGAAATGCCATTTGCTCAGACACTGCATAGTAAATACAGACTTTCTTTCCTTAATCACCTCCCACAGACCAGCTGTCCTCAGGCAGCCTTATTTGTTGTCTTTGTAAAAGAGGCATCAGTGATCCCCAAAGCATGACTTCAGCTCAGATCACCATTTGTGGATTTCTCATAGACTTCCCCTGTGGTACTGAGAGCTGAAAGAAGATCCCCTGATGTAAAAGCAGAATACCCAAGTGTGCCATTTAAATTCCAGGAATCAAAGCATTTCAACTCTTCAATGGATGGAAAATGACAATGCTTCAGGTTAACATGAAAAGCTGAATT
Source organism: Pycnonotus jocosus (assembly GCA_013400435.1). Taxonomy (NCBI): domain Eukaryota; kingdom Metazoa; phylum Chordata; class Aves; order Passeriformes; family Pycnonotidae; genus Pycnonotus; species Pycnonotus jocosus. The sequence goes on along the minus strand of VWYP01015839.1, from coordinate 412,565 downwards.
TATACAAATATTTTGGTATAGTTGAGTTTTCCTGCCTGTGGAAAATTAACCTTCTTATCCAACAGAATGTGTTTTGGGTCGTGGCAGTGAGCAGATGTCTATAATCTCCTGCACGTGGAGAATTTCCATAACATCAGAATTAGCAAGAAGAAAATAGGGAAAAAAACCCTGAATGGAAACAAATGGAAGACTGACATGGCTGTGTTCCACAAAGTACGTTCTGCAGCTGCATCACTGCTCTGGAACAAAGGGGAATATAATTATCGTTGTTTTACTTTCATTTCCCATTAGCAAAGCAAAAGCAAATAAATGTGGTTGTTATTTCTGCAGGGGAGAGCTGGCAGAGGTGAGAGTATGAGGTCACACAGGGAAATTACGAGGAGACTTTCTTAAGCCTGAGTAGCTCATGCACCCAAAGAAAAATCTACCAGTAAAATTCCCCATTCACACTGTTCCTGCAGGGCTGAGTCAGGCACCTCAGCTGCCCTGAGGATAAGGCTCAGCCACACCTGCTGGGGTAGGGCAGGACTTGGCTGCTGTTACTGTCAGGCAAGCCAAGAGTGAGAATTGCTTTTGGGGACAACTACTTTTGTCATGCTGGCCCCCATTCCTAGTGTGCTTCCTGCTTCCAGGAAAAGCAAGGCCTGCCATGGTCCCTTGCTGTAGCCAAAGGTTTCTAGGTTCACTTGTGGGGCTGAGATGATCTGCAGATACTCAACCATACACTACTTGCCTCAGTTTGTTGCTTCCTCCTTACTTATGACAGTAAGAAATGAAGCTCTTCATTCTGTCTCCCTTCTTTCCTTGAATTTTGGAGTTAGTTCTTTGGCCAGAGACTTGCACCATTTGCTTGCTTGCAAAAATCACCACTGTGGATAGAGAAAAATACATTAACAATAATCGAGAAGGGGAGACAAAAATAACAAAGCAAGTGAGCTGCAGGATGGATGCCACCAATCTGTGTATAGTGGAAAGTGTCAGTCAGTGGAAACCTGCAGCATCCTTCTCCTGTAACTAAATCCATTTTTTCAGTTCTGCTGGATAGAACAGTATCTCCAAGCTGAGAAAACTTCTGCTTGTAAGAATGCCAGGGTATTGTCTCTTCATGGGGAGGGGGAAGTGCAGTAGTTTGTGTGGGAAGGGTAAGGGGTTGCTCTTTTAATTCCTGTCCCAGCTGCAGAGGTCGTTGCTTGCTGTTTTCCTCCACATGCCTGGTTGCCAGCAATCCTGTGCTCTTCCCAAGGGCCGACCAAAACTGAAGGAGAAAAATATTTAGTTTAATACCTTGTTTTCCTGTTTTTGGTTGTTTGGTTGTTTTTTTGTTTTTTTTTCTGCATTTACACTTAGCAAGCAGACAAAGTTTGACAAGAGGTCATGCAAGGGCTGCTGCTGTGAAACGTCTGCAAAACCGTGTTCAGTTCCAACACGAGCTCCTGACCTGGCTGGCCAGTGAGCAAGGGGGCAGAAGGGAGCAGAGGCACCACTACCCCAACAAGGGCAATGCCCAGTGATTCCCCTAATGCACAGCAGCACCTGGGAACGAGGCAGGGTGGGACCTGCTCCTGCCAAAGGTGTCTGGAAGTCCTATTCAGCCATTAGAAATCAAGGAATTCCTTATCCTCCAACCAACCAACCAACACGGCAGAGCACGTTACTACTCGTGGCCAGTAACGACATGAACCATCAACAAAAGACCATGCTTTTTGTCATTAATATGATCTTTAATAAATGGAATAATGCACCATTTTTACAGCAAGCCTTTTCTCTCAGGCCTAAAGAATAGCCTTTTAAATGTTCTTATCCAATGTCTCTGTATCAATACAATCTCTTTATTTAGGTTTATATATAACAAAGCAATTCTTACAAGTATTCATAGAAAACTCTGTAGTGGCTTTAACAATGTCAGCTTTCATAGTGGCATCCACAGATGATTAAAAACCAAAAATTAGCTTTTTATTTCATACTCACACTGTTCCATGAAACACAACTTATACAGCATAGCAAGGGTATTGGGCAGCTTATACAAAAGAAATAACTGAAAGCAATTATTTATAAATTCATACATGATATTTCCTCATTTATTTGAGAGGAAAACCAAAAATACCCGTTAAGAAAAGGGTTTGATGAGACTCCATATTCTAGGATTTCTCCCCCTCTTCCCCCAGAAAAGCTCGCTCAGAAAATAATGCTCTCTTTACAGTCTTTCATAATGAAAATGGCAGTTTCACATCTTCTTATTTCAGCCTTTACAGAAGACCAAACCCTAGAAATTCATTCTTGCTATGTTTATTTTCCTCTTATACGGCATTTGGGGGGGAAAATAATCAACAGCGATTGTAAAATATGATTCCAGCTTATATAAATGTGAATAGAGCACGCTTTCCTCTAGAGACAAAAAGCAGACAAGAAACAAATACATACAAACCGTTTTAAATACGTTTCAACAGCGTGAAAGAGAGAGAAGAGTCACCAATCAGGAAATTCAAAAGTTACAAACGAGTCAGCTATAACTTGGACTTGCCTGTTTGTTCTTGTGACTTCTTACAAAGACCAGAAACATCAACTACTTTCTGAATAAACACGACTGAAGTGTGAAACTTCATGATACAGTTCTGAAGCACAAAAAAGAAAGTGAATCAAGTGCTCTAGAAATAAACCTCACACACGTTTGCTGTCTTAAAAACAAGTGAATGGGCCACTAAAGTGGAGGTTTGGGAGACCTTGGAACTAGGAAGTTATAAAGGCTAGTTATTTCTGCTTTAAATTAGTTGCCAGGCGAGATGCTGTGCCCCAATGGACACATTCCAGTGATACATCTGTAGAAGCCTGCAAGGACTGGGAAGAAATCCTTCCTTCCTGTGCTGTGGAAGCAAGGTGTATGCATTGAAGTTAACCAACCGAATGACTTGCAAACTCAAACAACTGCTGATGAAAACAGCAATAGGCTTTGAAAAATAGTAGATGGTTATGCTATGAATTAGCATAACTCCAACTAGCTCCTGCTCATTATGCACATGTGTATATTAAACCACAGTCAAATAAACAGAAATGGCCATAAGAAGTATTTTTTATTAATAATGCACTGCTAACACAGACCTGCACGGAGCCCAGATCAACTTTAAAGGGCCTTGGTGCAAATGAGGATTTATCTGGAACCCTTCCACTCCCTCAATGCAGTTCCACTTCTTGATAAAGCCACAGCTTCCCTGTCCTGACCCTGCTCCACAGCCTGAATCCATCAGCAACTCCCAGCAAGGCTCAGGAGCCAGGGCTGCCCCTGCAGTCCCACATTCCACATCAGCTTTCCTAGGGCTAATCCTCCCCAGAAACGTTTTACCACCACAGCCAGCAGAACCCACCCATCCTTTGCCCACCATCAAAGGCAGACTCCTGTTGGATTCCAAGCACTGGGCTCAGCCATGAGCTGATGAGGTGCCCATTCCCTCACAAACACAGGTGCTGAACACAACACCCATTCGGATTTGCAGGAGCACCCACACCTGTTACTGAAGAAATGGAAGTTCTGCCTCTAATTCTACTCAGTACAGAAGAAACCCCAAAAGAGAAATCTGATTTGTTACTCTTTCATGTCAAAACTGAACCTACTTCGGGGGTAGGTGAGATCAAAAAGGGATGTATTTCTATAGCTACAGTTTCATATGACAATATAGAAGCCTAAAATGTAATTGGATTTAATGGACTAAAATACTATGTTTAAATGGCAACCACACATATAACTATAGCTACTACATAAAAAAGCCTTGTAAAAATTATCATGTGTTAAGTGTTTTGGGTTATTTTTTCATCTTTGAGAGAGGTATCTTAAATTACTCAGCTTCAGATAAAGCTTGTCACGTGCATTCCCAGGTTTCTCTCTCTCTCTCTCTCATAAATCCATTCCACCCAAACAATCAGTGATAGGTCTGTCACGGGAGATCTTGAACTACTGGACTATGTGTCACAGTCTGATCCCAGCTTTGCTGTGATGCACTGCAGACAATTTTAAAATGGCATATGAAACACCCCCCCACACCCCACATTATACTTTCTATCAGTGCTACCATCTGATGCTGTAACTCACAGAATTTAATCCTGGAACTTACACACAACATACATATGCATCTAAATACATACAGTTTTTACACAAAAATAGATATATCTGGCTTCACTGCAATATGTATAGATTTTTCACTGAAAAAAGGCTTGAGGTTGAACAAAAAATAGTAAGCATGCTTTTAAAAGAAGGTTAATCTATTTACGTGTTAAAATGGATACTGGGAGACCAAACAGAAAAGTTCAAATAATCCAAACTTATGCAAAATACTAAGTTGTCCAGTCTATGATTCAACTTTCAAAGACTGATCAATCCAATTTCAATTTACTTTGATGAGCCGCTAGAAATCTTCCAATTAGACATCAGGTCATTTATATGTTACTGTGCTTGGCAATTATTATTTTTATGGCTTAAACCCAGCCTATTTCAGCAATGGGATCAGCCATCATTTTTATACAAGTGAAAATTACAGCATAATTAATTTGTAATGTAGAGACTAAATATGTCAATTTTAAAATTCTCCCTAATTAGGCAAGAAATGTTCACAGTAACATTTCAATGGCAGAAGGGCTATGAACTTTTGTATTTTTCATTAAAGAAAATTACAACCTGAACACAGACACAGTAATGTTATATTAGTGGATATTTTTTAACATTTAAAAAAGGAATATCATTAGAGCAAAATGCACTGAACACTGGAACTAGGGCATATACAATGTATACATATATATTTTTAAGTAAGAATTCATTACTGTTAAGTTTGGGCCAATAATTTATTCCATACAATTAAAGAACTTCCTCACTCTCCTCTCTGAGGCAGGAAAGATTCCAGATTTCTTTTAGAGAAAGCTGACAGGTAGGAGGATATAAACTTTCTGAACATATTTATGAGGTGGGCATTTTTTGTTGCTTGTTTCCTGAAAATTGCCATCTGTCTTGCATTGTTTTGTGCCCAGTGCACTGAAAAAAAAATCAAAATGTGTTGCCTTTGAAAATTAAGTAATTTTCTATATGAAAATAGGAGACAAACGAGCGGTACTAAGAAAACAAAACAAAACCAGAAATGTTGTTTCTGAAAATATTCTAATTATGATACTCTCAGATAGTTTTCTTTTAAATTAGGAATACCTTTACTTTAGCTGTGCAGTGTAAGTGCATGTTGGAGTTTGAAGAAAGGCCTTGGTAATACTAATTGGCTTAGCATATAAAGCTGTAAAGTGTTATAAACAAACTCAGGGAAGTGTTGCAGATAATCCTGTAAATACCAGCTTTAGAAGACTATGAGGCATGTCTGCTCAAAGGGTTAGAAGTCACATTCTAAAAACCATGTTATGTTGGTATCTCTACCACAGGAAACACAACAAGAGACAATGCATTAACCTAAGCAACTCTCCTGGCTTCTACTAGTAAGCCATTTTCTATCCCCAGCAAGATTTTGGATTTTGTCTTATACAAACATCAAAAATGTTTGCTCAATCACTTTACTTGAATTATCCATTATAAATTACCATAACAAATATTCTACTATTGTCTATTTGACAGTGGCACAATTAATAGGTATTTACACTACCATTCTATTTTAATTTTGCTATATTTATCTTGTCTGCAATATACATGAGAAATTGATAGAAAATTATCAACTTTCATAATTTTCCTTTTTTTTAAAACCAAAGAAAATAAGCAAAATTGTAATGCACAAGGAAATAGATCACTTTTGTCTTCCTTGTTTATTGAACAATATCAACTATCCCTGTGTTTGATTTGTAGAATTCTTTCTCTTACATGTATTTTGTTTGGTTGAGGATGATTCCCTATGGCACAAGATAAAATTCAGTAGCATTTAATTTACAGAGATAGTGTTCTATGGACACTGGATTATGTGCTGTGAGAAAAAAAAAAATCGCATTACTAAATTAAACATTAAAACCAAACTGCTAATCTGATTTCATCTAGCTGTGCAGAATTACAGTATTTTGGTACCTACTTCAGAGTTTGCTTTGATTGACCTTTAGAAAAGAATAGATTTTTATCTATTTAATCTATAGGGTATTTCATGATAAAGTACATTTTTCTATCATGTTACAAATTGTATTTATCCATGGTAGATTGCACAGCCAATCTTGCTACTAATTATAATTCATTCCAAAGGCCCTCCAGCAAGTAATAGAAATAGACACAGAAAAGAAAAAAAGTACTGTTTAAGAATGTTGAAGGAGAACTGCAGAACAACATTTTCTTCTGGTATTAAAATTATTTTGATTGCATTGATCACAAAAAAGTTGGATTTCTTACAAAGGCATGGCCTGCAAAGAAAGGCTAAAAAACTGGTGCAATTCTGTCTCAGCAGAAAGAAGCAGCAATCAGAGAAGTAATTTTTTCTCTCCCCAGAGTAGTCTCAGTTAGTAAGAGTCCAAAATACTGTCTTCAGCCCACATTCTGAAATGCTGATGGATGATAACATGCAAGGCAAAGCAAAAGTCTTTGGGAAAGGAGTGAAGAATCCTCACCACCACGACCTGGTGCTCACCACAGAACAACACCGCGCGCTCCACACGGAGACTCGCAGGAGGCCAGAGGAGAAGAGAGCCACAGTGAGCAACGTGAACACAATGCCAGAAATTCTGATTCAGGTCTTGAAACCCAGCTGAGAAACTGGCAGGTTTTCAACATCTGGGACGTGAGACTGCAGCAGATGGGAAGCCAGAGAGTGAATTAAAAGTCAAACCAGAACGTGGCTGTATTTTTAAAAAGGGGAGATATAACTGTATTATACAGTGGAAAAACATAATTATGCCTCAGAGACAAGAGGTACTATTTGAAGTGGTGCTTAAAGAACATAGGGAGCTCAAAATGTGCCTTGTGGCTTGTATTTCTACAACTACACTTAATCAAAGTCTGGATTTATAGTGCTATCTCTTGGAGATATCTAGGAGAGTCTAAGAAATGTTAAGAAACATTACAAGAGAAAATCATAAGAATCAAGCATAAGTGAGGGATTTGGGGGAACAGCAAGAATCAGATGTAAGCAAGGCATGTATTAGGTTGGTTGTATCAACAGACAGAGAAGAATAAGGTTGGCAAAGTTTACCTCAGGGGGGAAAAAAATGGTAAAACGGCAGGGAAACAAATGAGCTTAAAAGCAGAGAGCATCTGCTTCAGTCAGCTGAAAGGAGACAGGCTGGGGGAGGCAATTGTTTGCTGCCAGTATCCTGCCACAGGAGTCTGGCAGGCTGACTGAATTGATTTTCTTTCTTTGAACATCACCAGTTTTCAGATGAAGTGATAAATCTTTGCTTGTTACCAAAGACTGATGTGTTACACCTTTTTATATCCAAATAGTTTTTACTGAAGTGTTTCCGATTGGAAAGAATGCTTCTCAGGTGGAAGGCTATTTCTTAGGTGGAAGGAGGTTCTGACTAACAAGAAAATGAATTTTCTTTCAATAGACAGTAAAACCAATCATTCCAAAACCAGGCAAGGTTTACTTGAGAGAGTGAAAAAACAATGTATCTCAATACACATTACATTCACATTCACTGACAGCTAAAATCAATGTGCATCCAAACTGAAGGAAGGGACTAAGTAGAGGGAAAAAAAATCCCCAACCCTCCCCCACAAACACCCATGAATTTTAAAAGCATGCAATAAATTTTAACAAGATGAATGAGGGCCTCTAAGAACTCTGAAAGGAGGACGAGTTTCAACTCAACCTGGCAACAACAATCAATTAGGATGCACCTACCTGCATAAGTAATCAGCCTGATTTTTACCCCATACTGTCTGTAAGGAGGTAAATCAGGAAAGACTTGTGACTCATCACAAAACTGTTTTGTGCCAAGTAAGAGTTATCGCTTTTTTTCTCTGTGTAAACAAAATATGTTCACAACCTATCTTCACTCAAGCTTTTAAGTATGACAATTATTAATATTTCTGAATAAAATGTATTTTTCAATGTACATCATTAGTGATCTAAATAAGGTTTTACATAAATACAGGGGGTGAAACTGCACACAAAATAAAATGGAAAAAATGGCTGACGCTGTTTCCTTACATTTGTTCAATATTTTGTTACTCAACTTCACAGGCTGGCATCTACTACTATAAAGGAAACACATTTTGATTTGGGAGGATCAAAGGAAAGGTACGGAGCTCAGACTTTTTTTGTTCCTTTTTTAAAGCCCTTTCAAGTTGGGGAAAATTCATGCATTGTCACCTCTGAGCACAATGTAAAATTGGCAGCTGCTTCAAGCTGGCTACGATGTGCAAAGTTCACTGTCATGACCGGCTGACTGCTCAACTGTCAAGATAAAATTAACAAATACAAAAATGGGAACACGTGGCAGTTTTAGAAACACACTTCTCAATAAAGCCTACTGTGATCTATAGACTATTGCACATTTCAACATGACACAAGGAAAATAAGGGGTTCAAAAGAGAATACACTTTGTAACATAGAAATATACAGACTAGCTTGTGCACAGAAATCAAAACATGGTTACAAGACACCACTGCAGTCAAACCTGTCTTAGAGTCTGCTTATGATCTTAGTGACCTTAACAAACTGGTCCAAACTGATTATCAGCAATACTTTTTTTTGTTACTTTTTTTTTAAAAAAATATTTTGAGACCACATCTTTGATACACATATATATATTCCGTGGTCAAAACAGACAGACTTAACTTTAGCGATACTAAATAAAAGTGCAAAAACGTTCAAAAAATAAAACAAAATAAAAAAATATGGAAGCATAAGCTAAAAATTTTCTGCATAGCTGAAATCTATTTAAAGCGAGTCCTTGGTAGGGGTTGCTGACAGGAGGAGAAAGCAGTTTTTTAAAACGTCTTCTGCATGTTTGTTTCAAATAACGCAAAAAAAAAGGTCATTTGTCGGCTTTTGAAGTATTTCACAGGCAGTTCACCCCTGCGTCCTTGGAGACCATGGTGGTGGCAGTGCCCCCCTCTGCCAGGTACACGGCAGTGCTGGATTTGGGGGGCGCTGCCTGCTCGCTGCCGTTGTTGTTGACCTCGCAGTGCAGCGGCTCCGTGGAGATGACCCACGTCGATGGGCGCCATCGCTTGAGAGAGTACGGGGTTTTCACGCGCTTCTTGATCTTCTCTCCTGAGCCTGATTTGCCATCCTGTGAGGAGTCACCTACTGAAGGAAAAATAACCAAACCAAAAAAAACAGAACAGAAAATAGTATTAGGAGGAAGGTATGATTAGACTGGAGTCCAGGGTTGTTACTTAGGTGAAACAGAACAAAAGAACAAAATCTTTAAACGCAGAGGCAACTGTGTGGCAGAGGCATGACAGGTGTATCAACAACAGCTGCCACTAAAACAAAGGGTTAGATTCTGTTCTCTGTCAGAAATTACTTCAGTGAAGTAATTCGTGTTACCTGGAATGCACATTGGCATTGAACAGGAGATTCTTTTGCAAACATAGTATCTTATATTATCTGTAATGGGAGGTACAAAAGAACATTGCTACTACAGTACAGCAAAGGCTAAAATTTAAATAGTGCAATGTTAGGTCCCCTAATCCTACTCCACCTGGTAAAACATTTCACCTGAAAACAAAATAGTTCATTCTCTGTTAAGTCAGGATTTGGAACACTGGTTTGCAAAAGTGGCAAAACCAACTTTAATAGTGATAAAACTTCAACAGTCAAAAACTGATTGTTAAAAAACTTTACACAACTCCTTCTTTTAACTTAACCTTCAATTAAAGGAAATCACTGCAATGATCTTTTTTCTTTATCTCAGTAAAATTTCAACTCACATCAATATATTAAGACAAAAATTAAGGTTTCCTACTTAAAAGAAAGGCTTAAACATTCCATTGCTGAAAATTCAACTACATTTCTTGAAAGGTATGTTCTCGTTTGGTTTTCAACCTTTGATTTCCAAGGTGCCTGGCATCCCAGTTTACTCCACTAGTATCACAGCATCTTACCAAACACAGTCACAAGATTTGCAAGCACCTTTCAAGACTACAGTAACTTCTGGAAATATATTTTCTTTAAAATGCACACCACGAGGTCTTTCCAATAGCTCAAACAGGCTCAAATCTAGAGGATGTACCTAATTTAATTATAACTACATGATTACATTCTTGCTGTAAAAAGGAGAGCCCCACTGTAACCTCTTAGACCCTGGCCATAAAACTCTCAAGGAAGTTATTCTGAAATAAACTATTAAAATCAATTCCTTCTCTAATTACTCGGATTAATTTTCATGTACATGGCAAATTGATGATGAATTGTTTTAATTGTTGGACCCTCCATTTAGACTGAGCTAATACAGTAAAATCATGAAGCATGTAAGTGGTTATTGTAATAAATTATTTTAATCAATGCATCTTAGAGACAGCTACTCTTAAGAGAATGAGGAAAAGTAAGGAAAAGAAGGTATAATGTGTCCCTGCAGAAAAAAACAGGACACTTTTTCAATATGCTTTACAGCTACCAAAGGTAGGAGGCTTGCAAGGAATAATGAAAGTTAACCTAGAGTCAGAGTGGATGGGTTAGAAAGAGACAAATTTATTCTGTGTATGGGGAAGGATGATAGCGATCTAATATACTGGAAATGACAGAGATACAACCTTATCAAAAAGACTGAAATTGTGCTGAGAGAAATTACATTTATATGAGATTTAATAAGTATGCTTTAAGAAGAGACAGGAGAGACGGAAATAATTTCTATTCAAGCAGATGTATGCAGATATTAGGTAAAAAAGTGTCAGGGAAACTGTTCGGTCCTGCAGGCACTTACACGGCATACTACTGCTATCCAAACTACTTGTGGCTGACAGATCCAGCGAATTAGGCCTCTGTGCTCTTCTAGTCTGGCTGTGCCCAGGATTTCTCACTACATTCTGGATACTGGCTGCAGCTGTGTCTGGACACGGGTTGCTGTTGTTGTTGTTGGCGTTTGTTCGGCCGTTATCCAGCGGTCGCTCCCTCCTGTCTACCAGGCGGTCCAGAACACCTTCGTCATGGCCAACCTGCTGCTCCCGCCTCAGCAAGGGCTCGTGCTCATCGGGACTGGAGTTGATGTTCAGCCGACTGTCCTCCCCACTGAACTGGTTCTGGAGCATTTCCTGGGCCCTCTGCGCTACCGAACTGCTGCTCTGGCCAGAGGGCACCGTGCCATTGGCATACTGGGTTGTGCCAGCGTGAGAGTTCATGCCGTGGCTCCTTCCAGCCACTCCGTTCATGGTAACTGTCACCACGTGAGGTTCTGCAGCATTGATAGTGTTCATCTTGGCAACACCTGTTTCCACTTGCTTCAAATTCGATTTGTGCTTGCCACCGAATTTTAACCGTGGCTCCTTTGTTGAATTTTTGGTGTTTAGAGGGAGGCTAGTAGGCCTCTTCGGAAGGTTCTGCTGCTTGGGTAGAGGATAGACCTGAGCAGATGGGACATCTGGGATCAAACAGGCCTGACCATTGGTAGCTTGTGTGAAGTCCTGTTGTCCTGTCACCTCTACTGCAAGTTTTATCAGTGGATAAAGCAAGCTGGAACTAGTGCTGCTGAGTGGATCTGGCCCGCTAAACTGCTTAAGTGAATGTTCCATCAGATTCTCATCAGAGCTTTCTTTCAGATTCTTATCCACTTCTTTTGGATCTAATTTATTTGTCTCCAAGTCCTCCTCTGTTAGCTGCAGACAAACAGGGGTGGGCCCACCTGGCTGCATGACGTTTGTAGTGTGCAAGTTTGTTTCATCCGAGTAAGGCATTTCGGATATGGTGGTCATGCCCGTGCTGGGGGTGAGGCCAGCTGTGTTGGTGGTGGACAAACTGGTGACACTTGTCTCGGGACTAGGGATGCGAGCCTGGGCTTGTTGCCGCTCGTAATTAATGGAATTTCTATTCTTCTCCCCTGAAGTCAATGGTGTAGTGGACATTGAATGCTCAGAAGAAATATTCTTCACTATGCTGTCAGTGTGGTGGATTGAATCTTCAATGTAGGAAGAGGAAGAATAATCTGGATATGGCCTTATCTTTGACACGCGTCTATGATGCGACAGATTCCTTTAAGAAAAAAATAACTGGTATTAAGATCATATACGTAAAAATCACCTCATACTATAAGGCCTCTCATTTAAGAGAGCTGGGTGTCTTTCTGTTTCTTTTCATGCATAAACTAAGGACAGATACAGTACAAACTGAGGTATTTCAGCAACTTCCTTGAAAAGTGCTGGGGATAAGAAAATTGGTTTTACTAGGGCAAAATTTCATCATGGATGTTATTTCCTAAGAGAACAGTAGTCTTCTATTTGTCCAATACACTGTTTGTCCAGTTGGCAAAGTACTGATAAGATTCTGTTCTAGATGCAGAGAAGTGATGCTGAAAAAGATCAACAAAACCCCAACAGACAAGATCAAGAAAGTGATGCTGGGAAAATGTCACAAGATCCTAAACTGTGAAAACTCTACTATTGTGAAAATTTAGGTATTCTATGATTTGAACATAGTATTTTTTCATGACAATAAACACTGTCATATGTCACTGTCAACATTATCCTTCTCTCAAATCTGGATTTCTAGATTGTACTATTAAGCACTAAAGTCAGTTCTGCAAATTTTCATTCCCTCTGGATCATATATAAGCAGAGAAGAGGCAGTACTTCTCTTGCTGGGGTCAGAATAACAATGACTTAAACAATGGCCCTGCAGTTTGTTAACTGAAAAACTACAGGTTTGAGACTTTGGTAATTTCCTGAACTCATACTGACTGCAAATTCAGAGTTTTTAGCAGAACACTTTAAACAGAAGTTTTATGCATCATTTAGCAAATGTACTTAAAGACAACTCACTTTGTCACTTCATATCTTGGCAAGACTGCTGAGACAGTTTGCCTAAGGTCAGGTTAAAAGGCCCCTCTGTGAGAAACAGTTATGTACATAAAAGGTGTCCGAATTCTGGGGACACACAGGAGATCTTAAGAACACAAGTAATTGGGATTATGTCATGCAATACCCATATGCAGACTAGGGCATGTAACACACACCACTACATGGGTGCAGCAAGCTGTAGCTTCTGTCCTGGAGTGAGCTGAGCGCTGCATTGGGCATTTGCTGCTGACTAAACCCAAATATGTTCTCTTCTTACCTCTCATTTTGCATGGCCGTTGACATAGGGTTGACTGTTGGACTAACTGATTTATTTCTCTCCCAAATCATCATGAGTTCTGCCATTCTCTCCTCAGCACACTGTGCTGTAAGTCGAGCTTCTGCATCTTGATCCCAACAGTCTTCAATTGTTTCTTTAAGTGACCTCACAGCCTGCCAGGAGACAAAACCCCTTTAAGTTATTTTACATTTATATTATGCTTCTAATTTACTGTTTTATGGCAGCATTCTGTAAGCCTGAAACAGTCACAAGCTGGAGAAAGAAAGAAACAGAAGATACACAATGTCATTCAAAGCTAATTTAACCTCATAATAGCAATAGGCAAGTCTAATATCATCACACTTCCCATGCATCAACTGGGAAGACACTTAGGAAAAGCTACATTCACCAAAGTCCCTACAACCTTCAGCCAGCCTCTGCTGGATGCATGCTCTGCTCACTCTCCTTGCCTTGTGAGAGCTGTGCACTAAGGATTGTTGATATTCTGGAAATGCTACCATGGTTATGCTCACAGTTCTGCTGATGGTCACTGCCAAAACTCGCTCCCCTGCACTGTATGCAAATAACAGCCGTGCTCACTTCATCATCCTTGTCTTCCTGTTTTCCACAGTGACATCCAAATGTCGTAAGTATCAATGAATTTGTCTGCATCATGGGAGGAGATTTTTGTTGCACTTGTTTTACAGGTGTAGAAACAGAAACACACATGTTTCTGGCATCACACTGTGGGATGAACTGTACAGTCAGGATTAGAGCTCAAGACCTCCAAAACACACTGCCATATGTTCAGGGAACTGGAGAGGAAACAACTGAAATGATGAGCACCAAACACTTCTTCTTCCACTCCATCTGGAGTACAAAAGCCAAGCAGACATTTATGGGCCCCTGCTGCCAGTCTCTGGCCCATGGAGAGGATCTGGTTTGCCAGCACAGCTCACATCTACAGCCCAGCTTTAACCTCTCCAGCACTGAGGACTGTGCATAATCCCAGCTGGGCACTGAGGCATTCAGTGGGTGCTGCTGACTGTCTCTGTGCCAGAACTGCCTTGTGCCCTTCTGGCACTGAGAGCCAGCACTGGCTCTGAGCATGAGCCAAGAGCTCCTCACCCACGGAGGGGGCTCCTGGCATCACTTGCACCTGGCAATCCCTGCTGCTCGGCCAGGCAGCTCTGGCTGCACAGGTGGGGATGAGCTCCCCCACAGGCAAACCTTTCATCTCCCTTCCCACAGCAGAGCACAGAGGGGATAAGCCAATCTCCTTAGCTGAGGGACAAGAATTGAAAAGCACGCTCAGGGGCAAGGACAGGATAGGGTACTGGATCCCTTTTTACTCCCACAACAAAATACCTTCATTCAGCTTTTAGGACCTGATTTCATTATAGTTTAGACTAAGTCAGTGGACACCCTAATTTCCTGCCTTGCCTTTTTGCAAGACTCTCTCCTTTCACCAGCAGCAAATTCAACCAATGAATGCTGTCTGTCCTCTAGCAGATCCTTCCCTTTTGATGTGTTAAAGATCATTAAAGGAACACAGTAGTGACTGTACAGATATCAAAACTGAAGTTCCTTAGCGTCACATTTACCACAATTATGTGTTTTCTATCAATTTCAGGTTCAAAGACAACTATGCTAAAATGAACTATTTACAAGTACTAGCACTCATCGAAAAGACAGAAGGGACCAGAAATTTGCATGATTCTATTATTCTGTTAATATCCATCAGTGCTGACCTCTGAAATCAAGCGTGGACCCCACTTTGCCAAGTGAGACAAGAATATTTATAGCCCTTGAACCATTTTATGTACATCCTGTGCTCAGGCTGTTGCTCTGTACTGTGAAAAACAATACTGCTAGTCGAGGTTGGTAACATAACATAGATGGTTCCAGAAGCAGACTGAGACTGCACAGGTAACCACAAATCAGGATTCCACATCTTTTGAGTACCTTAATGATGTGATTAAAAATAAAACATTTGTTTTTATTTGTATTTCTCAAATGAAAAGGACAAATCCATTTCTTTCATAGGTGAATTTGCATGAAGGTGTTATAATCCAACATGTCAGCAGAGCTTTAAATAATGGGGAAAGCTCTTTTACTCCATGCATTAGATACAGGAGGTTAGCACCTGGGTCCAGAGTGAGGTTATCTGGAGCTTAATTTTCTACATTATCTGCTCTACAGTGCTCCTTATATTATCCTAGACTGGCACAGGGTGGAGGAAGTTGTTTGACATCTGTGATTCCTCTTTTCTCTTAAAGCAATGGTGCAGATCAATTCTTAGACCTGGAGTTATCATCACCATTTTGATTATTGGGAAAAAAAAAATTAGTAACAACAAAGAATACGTTAGGCATTTTAAATATGGGGATCATCTAATAGAGCTGGAGTCTATCAGCTTGCTAGAACATAATATTTAAAATGGTAGTCTGCAAAACAAAACAAATCTTCAACTGTTTCAGTTTTAACTGTCTTCAGAAACAGCTGTCAAGCTTTGTTCTTCCAATGCTGCATTTGCCAAGATGGGTATAGTTAAAACAGTGTTGTTTGATTCCCTACATACTCTGGGCACTGATTTCTCTTTTTTCCTCTTCTCTTCCCCCTTTGCCCCTGAGACTGGCTGGCCAAAGTGTGTAATGAAAGCACCTCTCTTGGAAGCTCTCAGCTCAGTTACAACATGTTTTATTGCAGTGTACCACTGCAGGCTATGCTCCTGTCTCAAAGCAGGTTCCTATGTATTTACAAGCACCAGCACAGGTGAGGCCTTGGGCTCCTCCTCGTCTGCACAGCAGCTACAGACTTACCAACCACTAAAGTCTCTGAAGATTGAAGGGCATCATTTCCAGAAGGGGATAACAAGAAGTATCTTTTAAAATAGCAGTCAAATATGCCATTTTCATACTTGCAATGAAGCTGTATTACCTTGTATCAGGTGGAACCCAGCACCTGTTTGCACTGCACTTTGCTTGTAATAAAAGACAAACAGCCCCCTCTAAGCTAAGGGGATTCACATTACCTGACCTTTGCTGCAGATGAAAGCAAGCACAGACTCTCACCAGAGTTCAGCTGACTTGCTCTAACTTGTTGGCCTGCAGCAGCAAGGCTCCAAGGCATAGCTACACTCATTCAAAACAACAAACAATATTATGATGTTTATAGTCTTGAAAATAAAAATTGCAGATCAAATGAAGGCATATAAATTTTTTATGTAGTTATAATGAAATGATTGCTAGAAGCTTTAGCCTCTGCAAGTCCTGAGGACTATACAAGTTCAAAAAAGTTTATTACAATGTTTACCAATTTTAGTTTTGGAAGAGTATATTGATGTTTTTGCCAGCTATTTTAGTTGATCTTTTAGTTCAGTTTTATTAGTTTATAAGATGTCAAAAGGTAAAAAATGGCCCAGTGTTTCTCATTCAGCACACAGAGAACACATGGGCACTTCATGCACAATACTACAGATAGTATCTAAAATGAATGTAACAGCTTATCTTCTGTATATCACACTGCAGCATGCAACAACAACAACAGTATTTTTCCTTAAAAGAAATTCAGTTTTCACATCAATAACTTTTAAAAACTGAATTCAATATTTAAGAAGTCCAGGCAGAAACAGCTCCCTATCATTAAATACCACCAAAGAGAAAAAAAACCCCAAAACCTAAAGAACTGCTTTTAAGAAATGAGTGCACCCTGAAGCTGGTTAAATCACTGTTTCTTTGAAAATATTCTCTCTCACCAGGCTGTTCTCCTTCCATGCTTCTGGGAATTTTGGTCTTTGCTTCTCTCTAGACACCAAGACTTGCATATCTTCAAAAGTGGGATGGTTTCCGACTTCAGTCTGGAAAGCCATCTGGTACTCTGGCACAGATTCCCCTGTTAGCAAAAGAAAGAAAGGAAAAAAAATCAATCACAGATTAAAAGGCAGAGCAAAGGCTTTCAGTTGATGAAAGGCATTATCGAAGTTGCTGTCTATCGAGATGTTCCCCACTTTCCTCAAAGTCTAACTTCCAAAGAAAGCTGAATTAACTGCAAATGAATCCTTTCAAAGGATAGCATCCTCAAACTTTGCAGGCTCAGTGGCACATTTGGAATGTCTTGGAGCCCATGACACCTACTTTCTGTGAAATGCCACTGACTGATTATATTCATGTACTTCATGCAGGAGGAAGACCAGCAAGATCACAAGCCTCTGCACATAAAGTACAGATGTTGGACTGTAGAGAGTATATACTGCATTTTAGATTCATTCTATATGCTATAGCTTGGGAAAAAGATGGTGGATGTGGCAGAATCTCATGTGTAAATTTTAAGTCTACTTCCTTTTGGTTTATGTTACAGGTAGAGAGGATTTCCCTGAAATTTCAATGTCTTATCATAAATAAAAGCACAACTGACTAAAGGTTACATTAAGTCATAGCATTTTTTCATTATGAAAAGTCTGAAAGACACTTGAGGCACTTCTATCAGTTCTCAGAACTGGAAACACTGCCTTTGCTATCAGCCTAACTCAGTGTTTTTAAACTCTGGACAATAATAACAACAACAACAGTAACGCTCAAATGGCACTTGGCAGGAGGCCTGCAAACCGCCTGAACAGGTAACACCAAGCCTTGCAGCAGGAGCCACGCCTCGCCCTCAGAGGCACCGTCCTGACAAGCCCCACCTCGAACACTAGATGGCACCGACTTAATGGCAGAAGCAATTGAGGGAGCTACTTCCCTTCTCCACTTCCAAAATCTCGGCCTCGGGAGTGGCTTTGGTTGCTTGGTGCCACTTCCTACTATTATGGTTTTCTTCAGTTCTTTTTGTTACCTGGGAAGAGGTCTGTACATCTCATGAATATCTCCCAGTAGATAAGGCCCAGTGCATACATATCCACTTGTTTCAAAGCAGATTCACAGTCCCTCAAGTTCACTGCTCCTTCAAGCACTTCTGGGGCCATATAGCGGATCGTACCGACCTGGGAAAACATCAAATCAAAGCTTCGCATCAGGAAATAATTTCCAAATTCAGTTAAGGTTTTTAATGCCCTATTCTGGTTGGTATTTTCTACAGTTAAGGAAAACACAGCTCATTCCTAATCAAAGTCCTCAGCTTCTAGATCCTTACCAATCTAGTCATAACAAACCCCTTCCCCTGCTCTTTGTGTGTATGTACCAAAACAAAATTATTTTGTCCCTTACTTAATTTTCTCATATGAAGTATGATATAGTAGAAATGTTTTTTTCCAAGTTACTTTGTTAAACACCAAAGTAGGTATCATAATGGAAGAGGATCCTGCTGAATATGAAAATTGTTCTCTATTCCTGGACTGTCAGCAAGGTTCCACCCTACATCTTCCATAGTCAAAGGTTATTAACAGTTTGGAAGATCCCTATTCATTTTCACTAGGACATGTGTTAGATTAGAGCACTAACTCATCAGTATTTGTAGGACAATATTTTGTCAAAGGACTATTCCACATCCCTGCATTTTAACCAGCAGTTTCTCTGTTTCTTTGTTCAGTATGGAAAGATCTAGACAGAGCTCTTCTGCACTACGTATTTTCAATTTAGCAGTTGCTTTCTAAGAGAGGGTGATTAGGACTTTGTAACATGTTCTTTGAATGACATATGAAGTTTTTCTGTAAAAGCACAGACCTGAACACTGACACTGAACCATTAGGTACTCTTTGTTTAAAACAGCCTCACTGTATTTCAGTAGCCTGTATTAGATGTTAAGCAGAAGATGCAGAATGTGGTATGCCACCATTTCAGAAAAATTAACACAAAAACCAACATTTAAAACCAAACCCAAAGAACATTTGGTCTTCAGTCAGCATTTGCAGTACAAGACCAAAGGGACCTGTACCACATAATCACAGAGAACACAACGACCAAAGCAACCAGCCAATCTATTGCCTTTCAAGACGGCAGGTTTGTGATGAATATTTTGAGAGTAAAACCAGTTTCTTCCTATGGAGGCATCAGCCACTTCTCACGCATAGTGCAGTCATTCCCTGTGACAGAACCTGTACCACCTGAACATTCATCCAACATTTGTACTTACCTCACTAATGGCTGCGTTGTCCTCCTCACCTGGTCGTACCAGTCTGTTCCCAGTTAATTTCATGGAGAGTCCAAAATCGCTGACCACACATGTTCCGTCATTCTTGACCAGGACATTGCGGCTGTTCAAGTCACGATGGGATATGGCAGGTTTGTAATGGTCTGTTTGGACACATGGGAGGGCTTGTTACTATTGGAGCAATTCTACTGTTTGCTAAAATGAGAGAACCTCATTATGTCTGCTCAGCTATTATAAACAGAGAATCAACTTATTTTACAGAAAGCTAATGTTTTTGGTTCTTTACAATGAGCTTCAGAGGAAGCTATCTAGACAAAACTGACTGGCATCCAGAGTTTCACTGTATCTATACGATGTATTAGGCTACTCCATATACAGTTCTAATGTTCACCAGCTGTCTTCTTCCCAAGGGATATTTCAGCATGACTTTGGCAGAGGAGACATTGTATACTTAAACATAGATCTGCTGCCACAGCCCTAACAGCCATTCCAAATACTCTCTGTCATTTCCACACTCCTTTGTCAAATGCAGCACTGATTATTTACATTATAACTGGAATTACCAGTGGCACTTACTCAGAAGATATGCAGACAATACTATTCCAGAGAGTTTGAACATATTCATCTTGCAAGGGATCTGATCTTTTCTGAAGAATAATCTTGGTTGTTCCTAGTTTTTATTTATTTTGTTAGTAAGCAGCCAGCAGTACAGAACTCATTTTACTACGGAATTTATTCTACACCATGCATTCCTTCCTAGCATTCACAGACTGTGGCTGTCTCTCCTTTATGATGGAAAGCTTACACATTTTCTGACTGCTAATGGACACACCTGTCTGCACATCTCAAAATGATGAAGTTAAGATGATAGCTGCAGTTTCAATGGCACATAGGAATATTGATTTGGGTATTTTCAGCACTTTTAATAGCATCTTTAGTTGTCATCCTTTGCTAGTGCTCATGCATAACATTTGAGATGTATAGTTTGAAATTTTAATCCAAACATTAGCACCTTGATGTAGATATAATGAAATCAACCTTTTATTTACTGCCAAAAGCCTAACATTTCAGTGCCAGGCCATATTCTGCAGCCTGATACATCACAGATCTCAGAATATCTACTTTATAATTATGATACTGTAGCTGCTGAAAGACTGGCTGAAGCATGCATGCAGAGATAGAAAGATTCAAATTAATACATTGTCACAGCCAGTACTCTAATAAAGTACCAGAAGTCCAGCAGTATTGTTTGTACACACCAAACACTAGGCCCAAACCCTCAGCCAAAAAGCCAGAGATGTGATAAAATTGCTACAGCGGGGTTAGAAAAATCTAATTTTATACTATCCAGTTCACACACAAACTAAAAATCGCTTTGGTGATCTGTTTCTGAACTGCAAAAACAGACACAACACCTCATCTGTTTGCCCTGTGCCAGAGAGGCAGGCAGTGCTTCAGGTCTCCAGAGATGTGTTGCCATGACACAGCAGCACCGCACAGCTCTGCCTCCCCCTGCCTCTCCCACCTCGGGCTCGGTGCTTTCACACAAGAGTCACACAGCCCACAGCACGGGGCTCTCCACAAGGAGGGAAAAGATCAGAAGTTCTGAGCAATCTCTATTTGCATTCATCATTTCCTATTCACAGTAGGATAAAAGAAAAGCTGGAATCCACTCCCTGAGAGAAATAAGAATATATCAGAGATCTTTGCATCTCCTCCTGGCCTTACCTCCTCGAGGCAGCTCTGTGTGCAGGTACGCCAAGCCCCGAGTGATGGAGTGAGCCAAACGGCAAGAGCTCACCCAGTCACTTGTGTGGAGACTCAAATATTTGCACAAAGAACCCTAAAAAGACAAAAGAGACAAAACAAAAAACCACGGATTAAAATAATTGTCCACTAGAATAACTCAAAATCTTTTGGAGGCTCAGTTTTATCCACTGCTTCTAAAAGGGATAAACCTGAAACTGCTTATGTGTTTACCCACTTGTTGTTTTAAAATACAAGATTTGACTGAAGTTTCATTAAATTCCATTGCTGCCATTTAATTTCTCTAAAGTGGAATAGAAATTTTATCACAGAATAACAGAAAAAATTATTATAGAAAAAAAATGTATTAATTATAAAAATCTTGTTGCAGAACAGAATAAAGGTAACGGCAGATGTAACAGCCTTCTAAAAAGTGGGCTTTAGACCATTATCACTTACAGAATACTGAATAACTCTCACAGGTCTTGCTATAATCTATTTAAGTATCAAAACAAAAACACCCCAGAGGCAATTCCAAATAGGAGTGAGTCCACATGCAATGAAGAAAGATGTAAAAAAATAATGTCATGTTCCCCTTTTCTTGAAATCAAAGTTAGGTGTGTGAAATGGGGGATTTTCTAGTGATTTGTCATGAAATCTCTAAGAAAACCAGAAGTATGTCAATCATGATATTGAGATATTCTAGAAACTGAGACTGCTATCCAAAACAAGGGCCAGACACTGCAAACTGTGACACCTTTGGTGCACAGTCCCCAGTGATAATATATTTAGTTTAAACAAACTAAATCATCAAACAAAGTTCAAGTAATCTGCCTAACTCTACATGCTTATTGCATTTTCAGGACTACAAACTACCCTGGTTTTGCCTATTTAAGTCCATAATCTTAAAAATGCACCAATGTGTAACATCTTATCAGATGCAACTAAATATAAATAAGTTCTATAATGTTTGGTTCATAAAAATTTGAAATGTTGATTGATAAACACACATATCATTCCTTTTATTTGCCTATTTCCTTCATTCTGAAGGCATGTTTGGATAAAAACACAACCTGGGTCAAACCTATCTGTCTTGCTTTCACCAAGGTAACACCAAGAACAATTTTCTGTGTAAAAATGCCCTGGTTTGTGTGTTCTTATTTTCAGGAAGGAAAGTATTTTGAGGGAGAATGATGTTTTGGATGGGGAATATTTCACCTGCACATCTTGTATTGGTTAGTCCTTATTGAAATCAGATTTATGGGTCCAGTTTGAACACTACAATTCCCTTCTAGCAGGGCTGCCACAGCAGGCTTCCTTTTCTGCTGTTAACTCCACACACAGCAGAACATCTGCTCACTGAATTACAGATCACACTGTGCATTAATTACACCTGCTGTGCACTTTTTCCAATGACTTCCAAACAACCAGTGGATTGATTTTAGACTAATCTTGCTGTTCTTAATACCACATTGGGAAGGAATCTGATAATATGATGTCATAAGCTTCATCTGCACATATAATCAGGTCATTAACAGAGCCTGTTTACATAAGAAACAAGACATAATTTTCAATCAAATTACATTTCAACTGAAAATCCTTTCATTCAATAAAACAGCAAAACCAGATCACCTGTGAAGACAACTACGCTGTGCCCTCCCAGGAATAGAATACGCACTTAGTTTTACTTCCTTTTCATTTTATTGCATGAAAATATGCCAGTTTTGTTAGAATCACGTGCTTTGCCACTGTCCATCTGGAATGGGCACAACTGACCTTCTTCATGGTCACTTCTAGTTTCTGCAATCTCTTCTTACATGCCTTGTGTCTTACAAGCTGACATGATCGTGTGTGTTCTCACTAAAAACTTTCAGTTCAGACACTGTTTTCATATTTGTGCTTTGTTGCCTTAAGTTTGTATATAGTGTATATGTGTGTAAATACATACCTATGTTTAAGGTATGTATTTACACGAGTGCATTTAACTTTCAATGCATGCATATACCGAGCCTAAAACACCCCAAGACAGGCCATCATTACTGCTATTAGCACTGTTCTGCTCCTTTTTGCATTCAAATAAGCAGCTTTTGTCCTACTGCTTCCATAATAGATCACGCTTCAGCCATCCCCTTCACACCCTGCAGGAAATACAAGTCTGCTTACTTGAGACCAAAACGCTTGTTAAAAAAATCATTTAACTGAATAACTAAAGTTCTTTCCCATAAACAGGCAAAAAAAAAAAAGAAAAAGAAAAAAGCCCAAGATAAATTGTGACACCATTTTTTGCGTTTTGATATATATAAGCCCCACACACATTTTATGTTTTTTTTCAGGAAAGCTATTCATACTCATACTGCATTTTTTTTAATGTTTCTCTTTCTGTATATGTGTGTACACACTCAGAACATTAAGCACCCTAATCCATGAATTTGAGAAATACAAGCATTCAGTTAGCTGAGGAGGTTTGAAGATGTGGCTCTGGAAAGTAAAGCTGCCTTCTTAAGACATGTCTTACATCACCAGTATATGCCACAGAAAGGTTTAAAGAAGATAACAGGATAAAAAAGCAACATGATTTATAGTATCACAAACTAGTTTGACAACAATCCTGTATCTATTACATTTCACTGTAAAAAAACCCCACTATTTACAGCTATTGAGTGAGGTCATAAGACAGAGATAACGTCTTAATATTAAGAAGTTTTAAATTTATTGGATTATTCTTAAATAAAAACAACTCTTCAAATTCTGTCATTGAATATGGACGGAATTGACTAAAACAACGTTGCAACAAAACCAAGAGCAAATACTCCAGAGCTAGGAATTTGTAAGACTACATTTGGTAGCACTAACTAGGAAAGCTAAAAGGGTATTACAGTAACCCACAATACGGTCCATTAAAATTGTCATTTATATGGATTATTTTTTACATTACTGTGCAAGAAGCACCACCAAACCCTAAAGTACATCCTTTTCACGTGGCTATTCTTAGGATTCTTAACCAATCCAATTGATTTCTTTGAAGCACTTACATTGGGGTAATATTCCATCACCAATAAATATTCCATCCGGCCGTCTGCAGTGAACCTCTCATCCCCCACGATGAAGCGGGCGATGTTCTCGTGTTCCATCAGTGGAATCCTGTAAATGTTCCTCTCATTGACAAAGTTCTGACGATTGGCAAAAGAAAACACTTTCACAGCAACTGGACGTTCATCCAGGGAACCTTTGTACACGGCTCCGTATCGTCCCCGGCCAATCAGCTGCAAAAAATATAAACAATTAGTTCACAAAATAATAGATGAAGACAAAACCCAAGTTTTCACTCTACAAGAAGAGTAGAGTTGTATGCCAACTTTTATCCTGACTTATACTATAAGAAGAGTGAAGATAGCGAGTATATTGTAATGAAAACCAGAATTAGAATGCTTTCATAGAAGCTATTTTGGAGCTGGAAACCTCAGCACAAGCCAACATAGGTTTTACTAAATCGATTTATAGTCTGAATATCCAGTAAATATATCATAAATAATCTATTCAGCACTTTTATATATAGAATCAATAAAACACATGTGTTTTGTGCTGCTAATTCTCTTACTAACTTTTGCCTACTAAAGATTTATAGCTTTTATATGATCAATTTCATTTCACTCCAGAAATAACAGACATTAAGTGGAACATTTTAGGTTTAGGACAGTTTGTAAGCTGTACCTTTCAGCTTAGTAATAACAGAATATGCATTTGTAGTGCAAAATAGATGCCAAAAGAAGTAAACAGATTTTAACAGAAGAAGTAATTAATTCCTGACTACCTGTGAATCTTTATTCTAGCCCCCACTATGTTAGACAGTCTTCAAGAATGGCCTTTCACATCTCCATGGTAACTGCAGAAGAAAGATGTGATCTCTACTCTAAACCAAAATGCAGGATCACCTTCAGCAAGAGCCCTAATTTCTAAAGCTCAAAAAATTCCAACTACGTAAGAATTTAGGTATCTATTAAAAAAACAAATCAGGAAGACCCATACATGAAACTGTAAGGATTTCATGAGCCATTTTTTTAAACTTTTTAAAATACTTACAAATGGAGGGGGAAGAGAAAACAGAAGGGATAACAAAAGCAATGTTTCTAAAGATGATAAAATTGTCAAAGATAAAGTATCATTCAATGGAGAGACTTTCTCAGTCCTTTTATATCACTGGGTTGCAAAGCAGCAGCAAGTCAGTTCAAGGTACAAACCTGGAATGTAATCTACCCACAGAGATGTCAAAAGGCAAGCACAGGTTAAAACATTTGTCCTGCAACACCCTGTGTTGGTGTAAGGGTGTAAGGGGTCAGCTCCTTAGGATACAAGAAGCAGGACAGAAGACACCATAACAGATCTCTCTACCAACTTTCAGACTTGGAGAAAGTCACTGCTTTCTCCAAGACTGCATTATCAGCACAAGTGCTTTCATCTGGGGCTTTGCACACTTCTACAATACACACTGGTAGGTTCTCAAAAACTCTGCCTCAAGTACTTTTTTGATCAGCAGAGAACCTCAGGTGTCTCCTGCCACCAGTCCGCTGTCACCATTAGAGCAACTCACACTGCATGTCTGCAGTTTGCATCTCTAGGTGGGGTTTCCACTGGGAAAGGGAAGAAAACTACTCTGCATCTCAGTCATTCTACTAATTTTTTTTTCCAGGCTAAAAGGTTTTAAAAATTCCATATGTTCCATCGAGCACACCAACTGGAAGCATAACATTTTGCAGTTTTGTGCTGATACATCTAACACCAAGCTGAGCAGGAAGTTCTGGTTGGCCTCTAGTTGCCATGGAGCTAGATGGTGCCCCACACTGCAGGATGACTGCACAAAAATGCACCATTACTGAAATACACTGCCCTATCTGCAGTACATTATCTTTTCCAAGAGTGTGACTAAAGAATTTCGAATTCCTGCAGTAGGACACTGTGCTAAAAGCAAGCAGTGTCAAGCAAAAAAGATGGATCTTTTGCTGCAATACAGCACATTCTAATTTCCTCCATTACCTCCCAGTGTTCCTTTTTCTGCTCTCAAAATAAAACATGTTCTAGCTAATACCAACAATATTACTAACAAAATTAGACAAAACGTACCTGCAATAACCCCTTTTTTATTTTAATTTCTTTTTGAAACTGTGATTTAGTAGAAAACATTACAGTTCATTTCTGTAACTATGCCTGGGATACGACCACAAGCATTATATTGAATAAAAATGAAGATTAATAACGGAGTTGAGTATTTACTTTACCTCTAACAACTTTAGATTATCCAGATCCAATGAGGGCTCTGATGCTGCTGCCTCCATCATGTTCATACTGTGCAAACCTTGTTTACGGTCTCCTGGGGAAGAGGGTGAGGAGGAAATCAGCCAGTTTCCTTTCTGGACATGCTCCAAGTGAAAATAAAATTCAACTTACCTGGGACCCAGCAGAATTACATATTTTAGGCAAGGACGTAACAAGTGAAAAGGAGTCCTGTAAAATCTTCTCAAAGTCAGCAAAATGAGCAGAGAAGGCGCTGATAAGCTACAAACTACAGATACCTGCCACACAACTATTTTGATACTTCAAAGTCACTGGCAATAACTGTTCACCACCTCACTTAAGCTGTGCTGAGCAGAGGATTTGTGGAAGAAAAATGGGTCCCAAACTGCCAGTTTAGAGAAGTCATAACTCTCTCCAAACTGTTATGAAAGAAATACCACCATAAAATGTCATAGAGGAGAAAGGGGAGCGGCATTATGTACAAGTATATAATAGCGACTGGGGAGAACAGAAGACCTAAGTAGAACTTTAAACAATAGCCAACTGAACAATTGAAAAAGCAAAGCCAAAAGGATCACCAATCCCTACCTGCAAGCATCCTGTATCCAAAGAACAGAGCAGCTATCAGAACAGCCAGTACAGACACAGAGGCCAGGGCAATAACAATGGTCTCGTCTCGATGAAAAGAATGAGAAGCATCTGGAAGCAAACAAGATGAGGACTCTTAAATTGTAAATGTGAAAGAATCAACACAATAAAACATGTAATTGTTATTACAACAATAAGAAAAATATACTCTGGATTGTCAAACATCCCATTAAACTCATTTTCCTCTCAAAATCTAGGGATGGCAAAAGAGTTGATCAGCTCAAAATCAGCAGCTTTTGCCAGTCTTCCCTTGCCCTGTAGTGAGAGGCACTGACAGCACAAAGTGATTCTTCTTTCTATCTGGCAAAGGTCAGCACAGCCATACAGGGCTAAGTTGATGCAGTCTTTATCTGTTATCTGTGCCTTAATCCAGTTTCCTGGTATGAATCAGGTTTGTTACCTTTGTTGTTTTTCCCAGGACAAAAATCTCACAAGCTTGCAAAATGGGCTGCAAATGTGATGCAAATTGAATGTTTCACACACAAATACCTAAAATACACATAAGCAAATATTTCAAAATACTCTGGAGTTTTAATTTGTTTTGTATCAGTGCTCAGATAATTTTTGGCATAATTCTTACTTATTAATACACAAAAAGACAGAAGTATCTCGACAGACTGAAGCAGGAAACCTGAAACAAAAATAAAACACTAAACAAAATTAAATAAAACTAGTTTTATTGAGTCTGTTGTAAAATAGCATTTGACTTTTTGTTAAAATGAGTATCTTGGTTATCAAGTTTTACCAGGTTTTTTTGGTTGGGTTTTTAACTTCCTCAGAGAGGAAAAATGATTTCATGAAAACATTTGTTAATGCCTTGAAATGCTTCTCCATGTCAGACTCCAATCTTGCTTCTTGTAGGCATATAAAAATCTATCCCCTTTAATACAAAAAATTAATAGTGCAGATACTCTTCTGATGTCAGAATCACTGGAATGTGGCGCTACAAGACCTCATTTACTTTGGCTTCAAAACCAAGTTTGGGAACTATGTTTAAACATGCCTTATATACTGCTAAAAGTACTCCTTAAAAGACTGTAATGAGACCTAACTACGCTAAAACCACAAAATACAAAATGCACACAAGACTTAAACTGGATAAAATTGGATAAACTTTCAGGTGAGACTGAAATACAATTTTTCCCAGTCTATACTAGCTGAATAAACTGACAAACTCACTTCTCTTGAATTACATTTAGAAGAAATTCAATGTGATTCACTACTTCAAATTTCCAGTATGGACAGACACAAGAGAATGAGACAAGAAGGAAAAGCAAATTTAAAAGACAACAACTGTCATTTTTACATAACCATAACATGGGAAATAATGAAAAGTGGGTAAAACAGAATGCCAGAGAGAATTCCAGCTGTGACAGAAGTGTATGAAAAATCACCTATCAAAACCAACATGCAGCTCATATTTGATACATCCTTTAAATAAAAGAGAGCTTGTGATAATCATCATCAAATATAAATTTGTTCTGTCAAAAGAAATATCATCACGAATAGTTTCGATAAAATAACTTTCACTATGAAAGTAAGTTATTGCTATAGAACATTAATGTGGAATATGAGCTGTGACTTCCATAATGAGGAGATTAAAAGAGACACAATTGTCTTCTAAATTATGAATTTAAAACATAGACATACATATATATTGAAGCACAACATCGTAAAGGAAACTGTTACATCATACAAAGCTATATGAAACATGACACAAGTGTAAGCAGACGAGTAACTGCTGGCAGGGAAATGCTAGTTTTGACTTTCATATTTTTATGAATGGAATTTACATTTTATTGGGTTATCTTTTAAAACATATTTTGAGTGTGGCGGGTTTTGCATTAGTTCAAGACAGTGCTTAGCAGGTACTAAGGAGCAGCAGGTTTAGAGAGAGTGATCCTTTGGTTACAATCCCAGCTGGATTTTCCTCGACTGCACAACTAAAGTGCAGCCATTTGCTACCTTCCCATCACCAAATAACCAGCAATCATGCTTTGCCAAATGATAACTGATGCTGAGTTGGATTGTTCTTTAGTTTTCTGTATAATCAAAGGCTTAACAACGTGTCTCCATCAGGAGGGCCCACAACAAAAAATTATAGCCAACAGAAACTGCTGTAAGGCCCAAATAACCATAAAAGCTGATTTCTTATCCCACCTGAATGGGAATGGGAGCAGTGCCCACAGGTCTACTGACTCTACAAGCAGCAGTGCAGGGCTGCCACGTGGAAGACACCCATCATGCACACACTTCTGTCTTGAAACATTTTGCCAGTAATTCTGATAACAGTCAGCAGTTTACTCAAGTCTACCAATCCCACCACAAAGAAATAGCACAGCAAACAGTGTAATTTTTTTTTTTTTTTTAAGAAAGAAAAAGAAACAAAGCACAACTCATTAAAACACAAGGACAGCCTCCTCTGGCTGGGGAGCAGCTGGTAACCAACAAGCCACCATTCCCAGAATCATCCTGACCTCATCATCAATAAAGGGCTTGTATTCAGGTTCCAAAACCCGAGTACAACAGCTCCTGTGTATGGAGAAGGTGCACACAAATAATTGGGAATGTATTTCAGAGCAAACCGTGAAGAGGAGCGCTTCTAGTATTCAGTTAGAAGTGAGTCATCTGGCTGGACCCAGCCCTGCACTTGGGACACTCCCTGCAGGCACTTCTACCACATTAAGCATTTCTCTCCCTTTTCTCAGGCATTAGTGCCATAACAGTTTCCAAGCATTTATATAATATCTTTGATGAATTAAGATTTTTGGATTAAGTTTCCATACTGCCACACATGGAAGCTGTCAAACTGCTGCTTTCCTAACCTTCCCCAGGAATGACAGACTGAAGAATACTGTCAGTGCTAATGGCATCAGGAAGAAGAATGTTTTTTCTTCAAAGTAACTTAACCACTATAAACATAAGCTTGTAATATTAATTAATGCAAAAGTATTTCAATCTCTGCCTATGCTTGAAAAAACATTCTATTTCTCTCTAATTTAACTCTCAAAAATTAAAGACTCTTTTGTAGGCTTCCTGTTTCCATATTTCAAAATTAGCATTTATCATATGACCAAAGAATGTTGTGAAAAATCAAGAGAAAACTGAGACAAAGCCAGGTAACAATGGCTAATGACAAATGAATCTGCAAACATACAGAACTCCTTCCTGGGAGCCAGAAAGGGGATGCACCAATTTTTATCTTTTTTTCTCCTTCAGCAAACTCTGTGAGGCCTGCAGGCAGGAGGCTACTCTGGATAAAGCACCAACTAACCCACCATTGCCAACATCACGGTGTCAGTTCAAGCACTCTCGTCTGTGCTCTTGGAGGTAAAATATTTCAGCCTGGATGATGAACTGTGAGGAACTCAGGTAGAGTTCTTGTATTACCTCCTTCACTATTCGACACATTGCTTCCTCAATACTATTACTGAAATGAGAGGGTATGAAGCAAATGGAATGGGAAATGAGAAGGAAGGATAGTCTCCTCCCCGTGGCAGCTGAAAGCTGTCCAGAAAACTTCTCTCTATCCCTACACCAAAGGTGCTGCACCACAATGGCCAGAGAGCTCCCTGGGACACCAGAGAGGTCACTGCTATGATGAGACATCCTAAGACAGCCATGAGAAAAGGCACTAAGTGTTAACCTTAAGTTGAAAAACTAGGAATCCCAAGGGGGAAAATTTGCTTGTGTAATTAAAGGCTGTATCCCAACACAAACACACAAAAGGATATGGCCTTGAAACTGTGCAAGCAATGATATTGTTGCCTTCTAATACTTGAATATGAAACCTTGGGCTTTGGAATGTTGTTTCAATGCTATATACTTACATGGTGGTGATCATACAATAAAGGACATTTGCACATAAATTTCCACCAGATCTCCATACTGCTGTTAAAGCTTTTCATTCCATTTTCAGAAATCTGCCTGCTCTTCATGTAAATAACTCACAGCTGTGTATCTGCCACACAGTAGTAAATAATTCTAGAAAATATGTGTGTATTTAAGTTTAGAGAAGCATTGTATAAAAACATTTTAGACAAACATACAATTATTCTATATAATCAAAATCAGTTTTAAAAGTAATTACCTATGCTCCCACAGAATTCCTGGTAGCTATGTATCAAAAGCCAAGTGATCTTAAAGCTGATCGGTAAAATATTAACATTTGTTTAATTTGCCATATCACACATAAGTAGCAACATTAGTCTTGAACAAATAAGGAAAACACCATCCTTTAACCTTCACAGCACAACAGTAACATCTGATTCTTCAAAACAACTACAGCTGTATGGACTCTGATCAAAGTGAGTAAAATTACACAGGGATTCAAATGATCTGCCCATACAGATCACTTTAAAAAGAAGCAGAGTCTTCACGCCATGCTACAACTATTTCTTTGATGTGATAGATTCAATATGTTCATAGCCAATCTGGTGCAGAGGCTGCTCTTCCATTAAGGAATCTCAGTGATACCGAGGATGAGATCAGAAGGAAGAGGGGAAAGCTTCCAGTTCTGTCACCAGTGCAGTGTGAGATGGAAGGCTGCAGCGTGGGGGCAATGTGGCCTTCAGCTGCAGATAACTGCAAATATGCTCTGCAGATCAGAAAGAGGCCTTTCCAGTGTATTTAATTCAACTTGCCTTTAAAGTCACATTTCTTTTCACAGTAGCCCTGCACAATTTTCATGACAGTGATAAGATCTTGGTCCTTTGAAAAAACATACAATTAGCAATCTTTTCCAAGGGCCCACAGACCTCAATCATAATCTGTTTATCTGTTTTGTCTACGCAAAACTTGTATCAAACGTGTCCTCGGAATTCTCCACAACGAGTAAAATATGCATCCCTTACTGCATTCTAGCGGTCATGCCAACCAAACCAAAACACCTCATAAGGTCTTTTTTCCTCTCCTCCTTTCTGGACAGTAATCAACATTTCTTTCTGACCAACTGACCACTGCTTCATTCCTGATCCACTGTCCTGCAGCAAGAGAGTACAGTCTTCATCACATTAGAGTAAATGGCAAGAAACCCTCTGATATAAACACTACACCAAAACAACCCAAACTATTTTATGTAAATCCTAAATTCATTCAGTGCAGGGAACAAAACATGTAAGGGAAAAAAAGTAGAGTATTTTAACAAAAAAACCCCACGTTTAGGTACCACGAACATAGGTCAGATTCTCAGATAATGAAAACAAGAATCCCTTCTACACTGATTTAATTAAAAGCATTTAAACCTCTATTTTTAGTGAAGTTGGAGTTACAAGGTTGGAATACCTTTAAATTATGGTCTACAGACATCTACAATGAACTCCAGCAGGAGCTGTTCCAAATTTTCTATTAAATCTATGTATAGCTGAGAATGATGAAAGGAAAAAATAGCATTTCCTAACAACTTCTGCTACTGACCGAAGCTTTTACAGGTGTATGTTTTAAAACAACTATTACCCTAATTCTGTTTTATGAACCCACACGTAAGAGGTAAGGTTGTATCTTTCTGCAAGCATTTGACAAACTATTAATAAAATTAAGATCTGTGTCCAAATTTTGTAGTGGGACTACAAAATATTATCAATATGACCATCTTCAATACATAAACCAAAGTTAAGGTAAGGAACCACTGTTTCACATAAAATCTTTGGAGGCACTTGAAGGCACAATGAAGTCAGCAAGATAACTTCTATGGAAGAGGACCGAGCTCAGCACACATGCAGATGGAAAACAAAATGGGAACTGTATTTTTTGTGGGAGATGGTGCAACATTCTTTAACAGAATAATCCTGCCAATCCATAACCCTAAGGCAGTTTTCTTTTATAACTAAAAATGGATATTTTCCCTGGAGTTAACAGCAAGTCTCTGGTTTCCAGTCTATTGGCTTAGATGAAACAGATAATTTGCACTTGCTTCCAATCATTCCAGTGTTTGAAGAAAAGATTTAAACAGTCACCAATATGTTTCCACTTGGCACTCAGCATTGTATTTGACTGATTTTAACTTTTTATGTAAGATTTTATGTACTCATTGTCATAAAGTGCCCTTTATGACACATCTTTTCATATTTTTCTCCACATCAGGAGAGCTAAAATTTTAATGCACTTTTCACATAATTGCAGCACTGTGTGGAACCTGAACTGTCAGAAAGCACCAGTCTCTCATGAGACTTCCAGTAACATCAAAACCTGGCACTCATGCATCACAGATCCCATCTACCTCCTGAATGAATGCCTCAAAACATCGTACAGCTTGGGCTGTAAAATTTATTTCCCATAATGTGCTCTAGAGGAATCCTGCTATAGCTAGAAGTCAGCCATCCGTGATGGCAAAGTTTCAGTGGGCAGGTCTCTCTTCAAAAATCCACTGCTGGAAAATGCAATTTGCATTTGAGCTTTGTCTCCAAAGGAGGACTCCCTTGCTGTCCTTGCAGCTAGGCAGTCCCAGAGACTGAATCTCCTCAACAGAACTGCCCTCCTCTGTCCTTCTCTGGTGTACTGGCTGCCACCAAGCATTCAATCTGGAGCCAGGCTGGGGCATTCAGATTGGTCTTTTTTGTTCATTTTGAATGCTGGAGGTTGCAGTGATACATCAAACTCAAAAATGAAGCATGAGTGGTAACGGCTTTGGCAGGAGAGTGGGTTATGAAATCCCTAACTGCTCTTTCTTTGATGACTAGATACAGAGAGGTGAATTAGCACCTTATCACATGTGTGCAGAAGAAATTAATGAGTTCATAAAAACCCAATAAAACTTCTCTTCCTGCCTTTTCTTCTGGGACTTCAGGCATCTTCAGTATAATTTCTAACACTACTAAATAGAACATTATAAGCATGATGTACGTATAATAAATAGCAATCCTAACACAAAACTAAATTTAGGTTATTCTTTCTTTAGTTCCCTATATATTTGATTACTAGAGAGATAAAAGAAGTATCTCGCTCCTATAGTCAAACTGTTTTTGAGTACACCTCAACCCTACCTTCAAGCTAAATAGAAAGCTAATTTGAGCACTTAACAACATACTGAGGACATCTTCCATATTGAAATAAAAGTCAGAAAAATGGGTTTTTTTAATAAAAAGGCTGAAAACAACATTTACGTTATCCCCTTATAATCATCCTTGACCAACAGGACTTGCTGCTTATCAAACCAAACTGTAACAACAGCTTTAACATAATGGCACACTTCCAGCCTCTGTAATGCATTGGATCAAAAACTACATGTGCTGCAATGGAAATAAATGAGTGCTTCAGAAAGCCTCTTTAAAGATATTTGAAGTTATTTTAATTCCAACAGGCTCAATAGCTACATATTCCATGTCTGCAATGTTCTCAAGCACTAAAAATAGAGCCCAAAAATTACATCAAAACACTGAAATGCCTGTTTTTATATGGGTGAGCTAACAACCAACCCCTCAGATCCTTCAGAAAAGGCAGCTCTGATCCCATGTGCTGCATTTTTCATGTCTTCGAGAGTGCTGGAGCCCAGGAATGCTGTCTCCAGTCAGTCACACTGCCCTTGCTCCTACAGAAACCCAGCCCCACTCTTGCCAGCCATTTCCTTGGTGGGAAGGCGAGCCAAGGCCAGTGTGGGATGTGTGGGCCTGTCCCAGCAGGTTCCTGCCAGGCACACCTGGAGGAGGGGTGGTGCCTCTGTTCACACACAGCCACGGCACAGAGATGTGGTGCTGCTCCTGCGTGGGCAGGAACACACAGCACTCATGTCCTGCCAGGAGAGCTGCACACCTCTCACTGGCTTTCAGGAAGAGTTGGTTTTTTCTGGTCAACCTTAGCAACAGGTAATGAAGAATGAACTGATTTAAAGGTCATGATTATACTGGGTGTTTACTCCAAAACATTTCCCTAAGCATGCAATGAAATCTGAATTACAGCACAATTTTGGGCAGCCAACCTGTTTCAAGTAGAAGCCCAAGATCAATACTGAGAGGGTAAGTATGAGCTCTGACAAAACCTTTCATTACACATTTGGTTTCTGTCCTAGTATTTCAGATGTAATTCTCTAAATCAGCTTAATATTGTAATCCTAAAGTGTAATCCTCAAGTGTAGCAAGAATTTTAGTACTAAAACTTAACTTTTCCTACTCTAATTCAAGAACATATTTCTATACTTCTAATACAACTCTGTATAGCATACATTCTTGTACATACCAGGTTTTGTGATTTTAAATTTGAAGGCCTATACCAGAGTTGTGAGTTAAACCTGTCTGATATTTTATAAACACTCACAGTTAGCAGAATATTGTGTTTGTCTTGCTAATGCAAATTCAGACAATGCCTGCAGTTTTACAAAAGGTACACATCTGCTCTAGCTCTTGCTATCATAGTTTAGGAGAGAGTAACATGAATGCACATGTCCCATTTTCCCATAAATCCTATCTACTCTCTTGTTTTCCCCAATCATCTTCTCTACATGGCCATATAATTTCTAACTTTAACAAACGCTTTTTCTAGGACTTAAAAAATATTTTAGAAGTCTTATGTAATTTTAAGATGAAAACAATCATTACATTTCTCCATGCTCTAATATCGTACTGGTTGGTCTTACCAGGTGTATTTCCCAGATGACATGGTTATTAGGAGGAACTGAGCAATGAAGCAGAAAGTTGGGACCAGACAGAATTCCCCCTCCTATCTGGCTCCAGGATGCCTGAGGAATGCAGTGAAAAGCATCCCCTCTTCCTCAGGACTGTGGGCAGTCTCATTCAGTCTGCATCAGTGTCTCAGAGTCTCACTCCTGTTCCTTACTTGGTCCCATCCAAGTGAGGCCATCACTGAGGGCACTGCTGGCCCCTGTGTCCATGCCAGTGAGAGGAGAAGGGCAGAGGAGCAGCTGAACTTCTCCTGGCTCCTGCTGAAAGCCACCTCTCCTTCCCAGCTGAGAGGCCCCTGCAAGGGCTATTTCCCTCTACTGTCCTCGCTTAAATGGAGATTCAGATGGTTTCCAGGCAGGAAGAACCTCTCTCTCAAAGATACTTCACAGATACCAGATGCAGCTATTTGGGGACATCCTCAAGCAGAAGGAAACAATGGACAGAACAGGCTGTGGGAACTGACAAGGCCCATGAGGAGGAGAGGCAGTGGCAGGGCCAGCACTCGGCTGGGCAGGAGCTGACACAGTGAGAGAGGCTTTGACCTCAAAGCAAAGGACCCCAGCAAAGTCAATAGTCTGCTGTGACACACAGCTTCTGTTTCCAAGGCACCAGCTGGAGTGACCTTCTTCAAACAGAAAACTGCATCTCGTATGAGGGCACACAAGTGCACCTTAGGTATGTGTAAATTCATTTTCTTTTCCTAAAGGAAAGAAAAAATTTCCAGAACTTGAAATATAAAACAAAGAAATTCAGATTGTGTGCTCTGACACTGATCTTAGGTAGGTTACTTTGCTTCTTAGTGCTTTATGTTAGCTAGTTATATAATGGGAAAACAGTACCTCCCCTAACTTCAAAGGTTATTCTCATTACTTTAAAATAGCATGAAGATGAAAAAGGCAATAACGATAAATAGTAATCCTTAGTTTGCACTTATGCAAAATCCCTCTACAGATCTAAGTACTTGATTTCAGATGAATTACAGACATCGTTTGATGTTCAGCCCTTGCAGCACGAGTGCCAGCTCAGGCCTCCCTTGCCTCCTACTCCCAGGTGCTGCTCCAGCCCAGCGGGGCCCGACAGCTGCGCTGCACAAGCACGGCTGTGCTGAGCTGGGAGCGGGCTACGGCAGCCAACGGGGAGACCATGGGAGGGGAGCGAGGACCATATCTAAGGCAACATCCTTGCCAAAATAAATATACATCAATCAAGTACAAAGGCTGGCATCAAAGCTATCAATTCGTGCTACAGCTGACTTCACTTGTATAACATGTTCTGTCTGCCCTACAGTAACAAACTTGTTTCAAACCAGGAATAAATATTTCAACATGAATCTGAATAGGTCACGAGGAGACATTTCATAATCCTATGAAAATTACTTGCAAATGATGTTGGAATCTGCATGATTGCTAGATGAATTTCACAAACTGAATAAAACTTACATATTGAATGATACGGCTTCTGTAACTCTTCTACTTTTTTTTCATGTAATAAAAACTTCCTTAAATCAATCCCTGAACTGGTTACAGCCCTGAGTATTGGTTTCAGCTGTCTTAATGATGCTGTACAATTAAACTGTAAGTCTAAAACTGGTACCTTCACAAAACACTAATTTACACAGATATTGTAGAAATTAGAATGGAAAAAGGAGCCTTTAAAAAAAATTAATATAAAGAAGTCTTCTGTCAATCTAATTTACTCAAAGCCTGACTGTACCATGAAATACTCTTAAATGAAAGGCAAAAACCTCAAGTCCCATTAAGCAAGTAGAAATCTTTTTTTGCAGAACAAAAAAACCCCCAAGATTAAACTTGAGACACAGGCTCCTTTCTGACAGGTGTTCCCACTTTAACACATCACAAAATATATGCAGTCACAGGCAAGGTTTTCAAATGGTTCTTCTGGTTCCCAGCTGGTCACCATCAAAGCATTTCTACACTTCACTGAAGACACTTTTAACACATCCTTGTTTGGTCGCTCAAAATTTAAGACACCCTCAGTTGCTTGTCTAGATTTAGGAATATGCAACTCTGCAAGCTTCATCAAAGTGAAAAGGCAGAAACAGGACAAAAATGAGGATTTATGACTGCAAATCAACTTCATGCTTTCAGCCTTAACTATGGTTTTGTAGTTGGGTGGTTTTTTTTCCTTGTCTTCCTTGCTTATTCCTTCTAACAACTCACAGATAATCACACCAGTCAGGCCTCTGAGCAGATACTGTCCTATTATTGTTTTAGACAAGAGTTCTGGTTCCCAATCTATCCTTTAAAAAAGGAAATCCAAGTGTTCTGTGAGTTCCATGGTGCTTACACAACACACTTTGTATTTTTCATTCTAAACTGCCATTTCCTGAAAGGTTTCAACACCTGGAAAGGTCTGTCAGGAGCCCAGATCACTGCAAAAATATATGAAGTTGTCAAGTACTTGACCACAATTCTACCAAACAATCAAAACATAGCTCCATTACCGGTGTAAGAACACTGTTCTTCACCGTGGCTCAGCATCATCCATTTTGCCTTAGTCACTGCAATTATATCCTCAGAGAACAGAAATGGAGAAAAACAGAACCACTGTTTGAATATAACCAATTTGTATTGCTGCAGCATGAATATCTACCCTGTCAGGAGCTCATGCTGGTGTGAATGTGGGTATTTTCCCCATGCTTGGGGGTTATTTTGTCTGGTTTTTCTATTGGGAGGAGAGGGTGGATTTGGGTTTTGCTCCTTTTTGAAGTTTTTATGTGTGCATCATTTTGGTGCTAGTTTTTTTAAAGAGTAAAACCTCCCAGGTCAAAGGAGCACATACATAAAAACTGTGCTTCTGTTTTATAACACTAGTACTAATTTACTGGGGTTTAAAGTTCTATTTCTACATGCATCACTACTTTTGGAGCAGGTTAATGCTTTAACAGGAGAAACAGAACTACAACCAAGCAAAAATGATCGCAGTTGCTCCATATAGTTGGTTCAGCTGTCTAGAGCACATATCAGCAATGTATTCCTTCAGACACATCCAGTTTGTGAACAAATCAAGAGACAGGGCACTGAACCACAACACAGAGATAAACGAAATCTTTTTATTTGGCACAGGGGAAAAAAATCACTTTACCTGCTACAGCTCCAACACCTGTATTTCCCTTTCTAGCATCATGAAAGCAAGAAGTGTTTTCACACAGGATGCAAGGATACCTTACACCCTTGCTCAGACTATATATAGTTTTAAATCAATATGAATGTCTGAAACAAGGAATTTTTGCTAGTGTCAGAAAATACTTGGAGGCCTGCAATCAGATTCATAAGCCTCATGCACCAGTCCAAGGGAAGGCAAAAATCCAGGCCAAAGTCAAAAACTGTATAATATCATTCACAGGTACTCCAAAAACTTTTAGGAAATAATAATGCCAAGAAACATCTATGCAGTATTTTGTAGGCTCAATCTTTCAAATAAATGCATAAAATTGTAGTGATTAAACATATGAGTCCACCTCACTGGAATCTTCAAAGGAATTTAAAAGAACTGGATCACAAACTCCTATCTCACTGTAACTAGATATTAATGTCTTAGAAAAAGAAGTCCCTCCTTGGATCTCTCAGAAAATTACAAATCTATCTTTCTACTTCAAAGTAAGAGAAAAAAGCTAAAGCACAATTAAAAGAAAAAAAAATAAAAAGAAAACAAAAAACCCCCCCAAAAGCTAAGGTAATAGAAAATCTTCACACTTCCCTTATCCTTAAAAACTGAATTCCCTCTAGACATATCTATACAGCAAATGTTTTTCCATTAATTGATTCTGCATGGAAGTGTACTGCACAAATAAACTGAAATAGGGTGAAATTCACGAAGTTTTAAGGCTAATTAATATATAGATTTCTTTCAAGTTAAGAATAAAAAATCTTAGTATCCCAAAAATAAAAATAAATCAGGACTTCTGAGAAAGAAATGTATGGATTGTCTAAATAAATCTGATGTCTGGTTTTTCAAAAGATCAATACCTATTCTGATATTGAAAACATGGAAGCTAAAAAACAACAAG
The DNA here is from genome assembly GCA_013400435.1 of Pycnonotus jocosus. Lineage (NCBI taxonomy): Eukaryota > Metazoa > Chordata > Aves > Passeriformes > Pycnonotidae > Pycnonotus > Pycnonotus jocosus. The sequence continues at coordinate 372,984 of VWYP01015839.1, read as the reverse complement.
AGAAGTCTGCAGACCTCTAACAGCTGACATGAAAAATCAGATCTCCTACCAGAAAACCCAGTCCTAATGAGAATTGCAACAAGGGAAAAAAGGTCTCTGTCACACACAAAAATAGACACAACACTTGGTGTACCAACTCTAATGCTCATGTATTAGTGTCCATAGCAACACCTCACCATTCATTTTATTTATTAAATACAAACCAGCGAAAATAATAATAGTGAATGGTATACATCAACAACAACTAATTCAATATATAAGGAAGGAAGGAAGGAACATTCTCAAACCTATCACGGAAAGAAAACAAAACTGCAGCATGATTAAGAAGAATAACACCACAAAATACCAAGATAAAATAAAAAGACACAAAGAAATACTCAGTATGGGTATACAAAAGTAGTTATGGATTGAGGAACTCTATTCTTTATAATTTCATTTATGTATCCTTGTAACTTTTTCAGGAACTCACCACACCCTAGTCTGACCTATTACCCACAGTAAGCTTTCTTCATTATACAACCAACACAAATGTAAACAGACTTTTGCTATCAACTTGAATCCCTGTTTAAGTACAATTACATTCACAGGAATCTTCACCAAGATTTTAGTGAATATACTGCCATCATCTTTCATCTGGGCAGCAACAACAGGAATTACCCCATCTTGAAAATTACAGCTTTGAAAAAACCTGCAATCAGTGTACAATCAGGGGTAAATGACCAGGAGCACACCAATGTGACGCTTCCTGGGTTGTACTGGCTCCCCTGGATGCTCTATGAACTCTGTTTTTCAAGCACATATGTTCTGCTAGCCAGAAAGCCAGAAGATCACCTTAGGCAACTTCAAAACAACCCTGACATTTCAGTTTTCAGAAATAATGGAGATATCTATAGCCGGGATGACATATGTCAGGAGCTGGATGCCCAGTTACGAAACTTCACATTCAGAATTCCAGAGTTAGTCACAAGTTCACAATCCAAACACTTGAGGCACTTAGCTGAAATTGCCATTCATTCTTTTAATAAGAAGGACATGAGGCTTTCCTTGTAAGGAAAACTAATTTATAACACTGATCCCCAATATCCATCCACATTAAAAAAATTTTGTCTGATGTGATGAAAGGATGAAGGGAAAGAGACAATCCACAGCTTCTATCCAGATAGCTCCCAACCCTTTTTACACTCCCGACAGAAGATGCTCCACCTGCACAGTTGTGAAAGAAATCAAATCACACAAAGAAGAGTCAATTAATGCCTATATACAAAGATAAGCACAGACAGTCTCAGGTCCAGGCTTTGGCTGCAGCACCTGCAAGCCAGATCCCACCTGGCACAGGGATGCCTGCAGCCTCTGCTCCCTGGTTTGGGGGCAATGCTGCCATCTCCACTCACAGCCTGCTCTGCACCAGCCTCTGCTCCACAGGAGCCACCTGGCAGCTAAGCTACATAATTCCAGCTCTTCTGTCTAAAAGTAATTCAATTCAATTCAATCCCACTGTTAAAACCCAAATGCTTTATTTACCTAGAGTTCCTAGGATTGTGCTACATTGGTTAGCCTGTTACCTCCAGATAGCACCCTCTCTGAAGATACACTGAATGCTGTATCACAAGGAAAGGAGCCAGAAATCAATGTTAAGTAATGTATTGGATTTTCTGGATCACCTTATTTTTCAGATAAAGGAAAAAGTTATCAAAAACTGCTCAATAAGGAAACATAATTAATGGTCAGCTTTGAAGGGCCAACATATTTTAAGTGTCTGTCTGGACTTTAAGTCTCCTCTGAGGCATTGTGCTGAGCTATAGCTGCAACTCAGGTAAGACTGCAAAGCAGCTGGGCTAATAGGCTATTCTAAGAGTAAGTCAAATGCCAAGAACCTAAAGCTTTCTTTATAAATTGTATCCATCTCAAAATCATGACAGAGAACCACATTTTTGTCAGCAAACTAGCACATAGGACAGAAACAAGTGAGGCTTACTGCAAATGTCTAATTAAGGAGCAAGAAAAAGACATGAAAGGTTTTCCATGATCTAAACACTGTTCTACACAGATGAGCCTAACAGCACTGAACTACAAATAACCCAGTATTTATAAGTGATTTTCTGTTTTGCACTTAACAGCTCCAGTCCCAAGTCTGCCTCTTACTATGCCAGTAGTCTGAGGACAAAGACTATTACTGTGCTGGGCACAGGGTAGGAATTTATTAGTAGTTGCTGGCAACATCTAGCAGTGCTTTATAACCAACTTCACAGAGCTCTTGCACCTTTTAATCTTAACTCCATTTGTTGCAAAATTGTTCAAGACACCCAGAGCAGAGCCATGCTAAAAATCCCGAGGAAAGCTCTGTGGGTAACAGGGCAGGACAAAGGGGGTTACTGGAAACAGTGTTCTCAGCAAGCCCAGCAGCTCCAGGCTGCCCAGGCAGATACAACTGCAGGCTTTTGAAGCTAATGCCCTCTGTCAGGAGCTGGAGCTGCCCAGCAGCCTGTGCACAGCCAGTGCTGCCATTTCGGCTCACTGCAAGGAGCCTTTAGCATGACAAGACAGGGAAAGCACGAGATCAACATTACCAATGTGAAAATAAACATTTGAAAAAGCACAGGGACACAGACAAGCAGAAGGACCACAAAGCATAAACAGTGTTTCCATTTTGCTTGGCAGTGACTTCAATGTACACTATCTTGACTAATTCAGTCAGTATACTTTGTTTAGCAGAGTTACCTAAACAAAATTCACAAGTCTTTAAAGAAGAAATGCTTCCACAGACGTGTAGTCTTAACTCCCACTGAAATGTTAAAATTTACAGCACGCAGCCTTAAAATATCTGAGCAATAGTTACTGAAGCCTATCACCATCAGAAAGCCTGTTGATCTATAATGTCACCCAAAAGTGCACTGAAGTCAATCCGACTTCCAGAGAGCTCCTATCTATTTCTCAAATTATCTGTATTAAGTAGCAGTGCAGGGTTTGTTTAGAACAATGATGATATTGCATACATGTATTACACTGCATACTGCAGCATGTGAATAAAGACATAGAAAGTATAGCACCCTTGTCTATTCTCCATTTTGCCTGGAGATGAGACAAAACAATTCCTTATCTGCTACCTTTACTATTTACAGTCCAGCTTTCCACTAATGCATTCTGAAGGAGTATCACCCTTGGGAGCCTTATCTACCTTTACCTTGTGTCTATAAGGCATTCACAATAAATCCCCAATGCACACTGTCACAGAAGAGATCAGCTAATGATGGCATTGAATGTATTATACAACAACATAGAAATCTGACAGTACTCAGCATTCCCAGTAAATGGAAACAGTATCCTTACTATATTTGTATTACCCAAAGATATTTGCAGATCTTTAAACTCTTAGAAGTGCATAAAACATAAGCAAGTAATTTCCAACTGAGATGCAAATTAGTGCCTCAGGAACTGCACATGATACAAGACTGTGAATCACTTATTTACAGATATTGGTTAACTTAAAATGCATTTTCACTATTAAAAAATGTGTTTTCACTATTACTGAAGGTGGCAAAGCCAGTGATTACATAACAAAAAAAAATTGTATTTCGTTTCTTAAGGTTAGATCTTAAATGTGAATAAGACAGCTGCTGTGGAGTACTAGAAACAAGCAGGCTACTTCAAGGATGACAAAGATGCAGATCAGACAATTGTATCAAACAAATAAGCTTAAAGTTATGCTCCCACATACTTGAGGAATTGCAATCTCTAAGGACTCAAGAAAAATATATCTAGCCCTCTGAAACAAAGCACAAATATCCCTCTAGCACGTCACAAACAGACTATATTGCAACGTCAAGATACAGAAAAAGAATCCCACCTTGCATCCAAAAAAAGCCCTTTTGAGATTCCAGCATATTTTTAAGATAACTTTGCAAAGATCTTGCTCTCGGCCCTCCACGTCACAATGCACTACTAATTCCCACATTACCTTTCCTATCAAGTGTGCTCCAACAGGAGTCTGACAAAGCAATAAGGAATGTACTCATAAAAGGGGAAAAAAAAAAAACCAAGAGCGTTTGGGTTTGGGTTATTGATGTTTTTGTAAAAATAATATTTGAAATGCTTCTGCTTTTTTAAACAAATATGTTTGCTCTTTTAACATGCTTTTCAGCATTTTGTGGGTTTGGTGCATAGCAGAAATTTAAAAACATTTCCAAAACATTTCAATGTCAGTGCAAGTAAAACACTTCAATTTCATCTTCCTGATTAAATGTTTCTGTAAGAGAAAAAATTTACACATACAGTTTTCCGCCTAAGGAGGTTTTGCCTTCCCAGCTAACATTTCATATGCAAGACTCCAATTTCACATCAAAGCTTTACTTTTAAATTCAGTAAAGATTCAAATTTAATCTCAGGAGACTATGATGTCTTAGAAGTTAAAACAGTAAGTGCTGCTACCAACAATCTTTAAGAAATTCTGCTTTTGATAGATTCGGTTTTAATGGGAAACTGAAGTTACTCGACAAGCATTACCAGTTACCTTGAGAGACTTGCAAAACGTCCCACTGGTTCTACTCAAGTTAAAGCTTTCACTTGAATTTCTAAATAACCTTCTATTGCAATTGTTTTAATACTGTGCTTCCTGCAATAACTTTCACTTCTACTCTTTCTTCCCTACAGTATTCCACACCACCATCACTTTTCCCTCAGCTGCAATGACACAAGACATAGCCTTAATTAGCACACGTTTTGGAAATCTTATCACTAAGCATTTGTAGCAATGTGTACCCAGTGTCACAGCCCCCTCCACAGTTAATTAACTTCCTGTAACCAAATAAACAGCAAAAAACTGCCCCACTAAGCACTAAATTTCAGACAGAAAGGCAGCTGAAGGTTCAGGAAAACACATATTTGTCAACAGCTGGCTAAAAATTCAAATATTTCATAATGAAGCCAGTATAGTAAAGAATTGTTTTAAAAAAACCCCTACATTTCATTTTCCCCCTCCATCAGCTGCTCCACACACAATCTCCTTTAAAAGAGACACATACTAACATATCACCACGCCCATTCACCCATATCTCCTTCAGCAACTTCATTTTCTACAGTGCCCTAAAGCAACTTCCTCACAGTATCATCCTCTTGCATCAAATGCTTAGCTGTCTCAAAGTAAACTTTTTTTAGGAGACATTAAGGTCCTTAATTACTGTCTTAATATTTTTCCCCCCACCTTATAACATAGTGAAGGTACATTAATGACACAGAATGCCTCATGTCTGCACTGAAAGTGCCTGACTGACTCCCAATCATTTCAAATGTACAAGTTTTAATCCTCTTGTAGATCACTCCCACCCTCATCTTTTTAAAACCTGAGATCTGCCACTTTGCAAAGGTTTGTCATTTCCTGTTTACATCTAAATCACCTGAAAACAAAACGAATAATGCACATGAAGGAAAAAGCTTATTTACAGAGTGGTTTTTCAGTGGTTTAGTCAGATCAGAAATTAAAGACCAGCTTAAACATCAGCTACAAACGTAGCTGCTCAGGTGCTGCAACCCAGCTGAAGTAAATGCATTTCAATCACAAATGAATATCAGATGCTGTTCTCCAGAAAAAGAAGTTCAAGACAACTGAGAGTGAGCAGGGTTACAGCTTTCCAAAATTAGCCTGACATGATCTAATTCAGCTTCAGTGGGAGTTGGATTGGGCCATGTGCCCACAGCTACATGAGTCTAACTGCTGCCTCTCAAAAACAATAGTTAAATGGAAACTCTCTCATTACTACCATAATTAACCTGTCCCAGCCACACACATTAGTAATTACCTTTTCCTCTTTAATGGTAGCTTTTGTCAAAGTTTCCACACAATTCCATGAGCACTTCATGTCACACTTTTACATATCTATTTTATATACATAGCAAGAAGGCTGGCAAAGAGAGGCAAGACTATTACCTGGAAAGATAAGCCTGTTATCAGTGTTTCAGAGTGAAGGATAACTTTCTTGTCTGTGTGACGTGGCTTCTTTCTACCCACAACTCAGTGCTCTTATTCAAGAGGTTTCCTAAATTCTCTAAAATTTGCAGCCACCACTTGCTGTTATGAGATGAAAACCCTATATAATTTTCAACCACATGTACCAGTAACTGCTCAACTGTTGCTGCCAGGGATTTTTTCCATATATCACACAAATACATCACCTGTCATAGAAAAATACATTCTAAACACTCAGTGGCTGCTACATTAATTTATTTGCAGCACCAGGAAGCAGCCTTGAGGGAAAAAATAATTAAAAATTGCTCTTTCATCTTGATGTTATTTTAACATGAATGTTTCATTACAGCAATATATCTATGACCAACAAGGGAGATCATTTATGTCTTTAGCTACCTAATTTCTATTTAACTGGCTATTATGAATGATTGAGGAACTAATGAATTTGTCTTCAAAACAGTCTCAGAATTTAGGAAGCATTCTGTAGTCGTAACAGGGAGATATTTAGCAAGTCAAATTAAATATTTGACAAAGCCAACAAAGTAAACACATCTCAAAACACTGGCCCAGGAAGCCACAGTTGGCCCTTTTTGGATAAGGTTAAGGGGTGTGAGCATCCTAGCTGAAGTTAAGATAGAATAGTTTTGGTCTATGTTTTGTGAAAATATAAGATGGAGGAACAGTGAATCTACTCATGAGTGATCTATCACAGAAGAAGAAGGTATATCTTTCCCCAAAAGTGCAAGTTAAAGATAGAGGATGAGTGGTTGTTTCTGAACTTCTGCATTTGAGTACCTCCAAACTCCACAGGCAAATCTCAAAATCAGAAATAAACACCATTCTCCAACCACTACTTCTCCTGGAATCAGGAAGCAGCTATCTTAATCTCTGCCTTTTAATACCTCCAGACTGTGGGTTCTAGACTATCATCCATCCTACAGCATTTGCAAAATTCTAGCTGGAGGGATTAGCAATCAACAGTTACTCAAATCTGCCTGGATTATCTTTTAAGATAGAAGACATGAATATTATGACTACTCAGATGTATGATTGCTTTAAATTACCAGCTGCACATTAAGAAGCAGTAGGGATTAAATTTCAGGCTTCAAGAACCTGTTTGTCCTCAATCTTATTTTTCATTTTTATAAAAATTTTGTTACAAGACAGGTTGGATTACATGTATTTATACCCTAATCAAACATGAATTTAAAAAAAAAAAATGGCAAGCTGTTCTGTTCTACACAGATACAGTTAAGATAAATGTTTTGACATCCTAAAATCAACATTGACATTATCTTCAATATTACACTTAATTTTTCTAATTGCTATATGTTATGACAATGATAATTTGATATAACTAACATGTATTAAGATCTTAACTTTATTTTGTCTTCTTGAATAACTCATAGTCTAGCTGTATCTTTCAACACACCACTGTTAAGTATCATAGAAAAACTGCAACCAAAAGATTGCATAAAGTAATTGTTATATTCCTCCATTCTTTTTTCTGGGTGGATTTAGCTCAAGGACCTAACATTACTCTGCTATTTCCACAGATCCTTCACATAGCTGCAAGGAAACATCTTTAAAAGAACACCTGCAATTTTCCTTAAAAATTAAGGTTTAAATTGATTAGGGTCATCAGCAAGGGCTTCATTAGTTTTTAAACTATAGCTGAATTTCTACTTGTCATCCCAGAACTTTTTATTCTGTATGATTTTACTGGAAAATGAGAAGAAAAACATTTACAAATGTTCCTCAGTTAACTGTTGCCCGAATTCATCAGGCTTCACATAATTTTACACCAGCCACCTCCACTTTGAATTTTCCAGGGTCCTAAGTACAGTTCTAGGAGGTCTCATTCCTTACTTTGGGCCATTCAAGAACTATTTATCAAAAACATAGATGAAAAACAGTACTTTTACAGTTCACAGGCTATAGTGAAATAACCTTCTGCAGAAGATTTCCCATGTGACTGTGACCTGTTCAATTTAATAATCTAAAAGGTGTGGTAACACAGATTGCCACAGCCTGTGCAGCTAATGTCCTTACAGCATTCTGTCAACTAGAACAGAAAGGCTGGAAGAGTGCCCAAGAAAGGTATCCAGTAGCTAATACAAAGCTTCCCAACAACTCTATGAAAACTCAACCTTGACAAAGCAAGAATTCTGTACTTAACGTGCCAAAATATAATCTTCCAGCACCAAAATGAGTTCTGGAAGAAGCTGAGAGACCATGAACACTCCATCACTTATTATGGGGCTCTGTTTGCCACCTCTGTGACACAGAAAGGTCACAGGTTTCACAGTTAACAGTACCACAAAAAAGGCTCTTTTCCCTAAAATCTTTATTCCATGAAATGACAGAGACACAAACTTACTGTAAGGTGTTGTATCAGTAGGGTCAGGAGGCGGGAAGTTTTCTGTGAAGTTGACATTACACAAATCTGTACTACAGCAGCAGAAGCGATATGTTCCATTCTGAATCAAGGAAGGGGTGGTTGTAACTATACACTCTTCAAAGTGACACTCCTGTGGGTCTCCTATATGAGACCAGCAACCTGGAAAAAGAAGCAAAGGACAGATTTTTTTATTTTTTTTTTAAGTAAGCATAAAATCAGTTCTACTGACTGGATAAACACACTTACAGAAATCCATATATTACCTAATTAAACATTACCAAGTGGGATGAAAACAGTTATCATAATTTGCTTGTCTGGCTTTACCACCACCTTTTAAACCAAAATCTGAATAATTTTGGAACTCCCCACAACCAAGGAGAAGAAAATGTGGGCAAGGATGAAGGCCAACAAGAGAGGTGTCCACCTGTTGCCTTAGTATGATAAAACCTGAATATCTGAGCCTTCTAAGCAGAAGTATGCCGTTCCTCATCTCTCTGATACCACAGACCACATCATCACTCTCTGGTCCACAGTCTAAACAAATTGTGACCTAGTCCCTTCCTTAGGCCACAAGACTAAATCTACAGCTTGGTGCTTCTTGCATAATTTTCAAAATCCCATCCTTCCTTATTGTCAGCATCACTGGACTTTTCTATAGGATCACAACTTATTGCCTGGTTAATACCAGGTCCTTTGTCCCTGCAGCAACTGTTTGTTCCCAAGTATTATTAAAAGCAGTTAAATGTCATTTATCCACAAGTACCTGGAAGGGAAAGGGACAGGGGTGGGGCAGAGGTGAGCAGCCAGGCTGCTTCCTTCAGCACATTGCCAGATCAAACAAAAATCGTGGACTATAAGTCCACAGCATAGGCTGTTTGCAAACACCAGCTGCATTTTCATTCAGCCTTATACTACACTAACTTGCATCCAAGTAAAAAAGAGCAGAGTCCCTGAGAATGGTAACCAAAACACCTCCAGAAACTGCAAAGCCCTTCACCGCTCCTACCTCCATTCTCCCTAGAGAACAGCACTGAACTACAGTACTGATATGTGAACTAGAGCTGTAATTTCCTTTGTAAACAAACATCCAATCAATATGAATATACACTTTTTACTTAATAAGACACTTACTGTGAAATTTATCACTGCATCAATACATATACTAAAATTCAAGAAGGCCATCTTCCTCTGGACATCCTATGTAACAAGAAATTTGAATGCTTCTTTCAACTGTACATTGGTGTCTTTGGTGTCCTGTAGAAGCCATTCATTTCAAACAAACTTTCTGTTCACATTTAAAATTGTTAAATGGGAAGTTTAAAATTATGCATTTTGAAAATGTGCAAGAAGTCTAGTTTTGCAGCTGTGCAGCTTTTTATCAGCTAGCTAGATCACAAAGTAGTGAAATAAGTAACAAAATTACTGCACCAAACTTGAACTGTTACATACCTTGTTTTACAAGATGTATGTCTCCTTCTCGAGTTTTTTCCCAAAGTCCATAGCAGGTACTTCCTTTCATGCACAAAATTGTGCCATTCTCCTGGGAGATTCGGCTCTCACTGATTCCATGGTCCTGCTGATAGGGGTCTTTAAATGCACACAGCCGCTCCTCACTCTGTGTAGCTTTAGCCAAAGAAAGAAAAGTAATTTTTGTCAGTGATTCTATGCATAAAACATTAACTTTAATAAAAAGATCATTAACGTCTTCTGAAAAGATACATTCAAAAAATGCTAGATATGTAACAACAAGGCACTTAGATACTATTCAGAGGTACAGCTCAGCAGACATCCAATCACACTAAGAATTTGTACTACACATTTCAACAACTTGATTTCATCCAGTTCTTTAACTCCCATCAAAGCACTGGCAGCAAAAAGATGCAAGATGAAATAGATTGGTCTTTCGGGAAAACCAGATTTTGAACTTAAAGTAAAATTATAGGACATGTAATTGTAAATTATTAAAGGTACTGTATAAAATATCTCCTCACAGATGGCTTATTTCTTTGATCATTCTTCAGCACTGGCCCCAAAGAAGCCATGTTTCAGCAAGGCAGACAGTGCAAAAACACTGCTTCACTTTGTCACCAACGCGGGTGAGTGGGTAAGAAAACCCAAGGGACTTGGATATATGTGTTTCACTTCTAAGGCTGTTACTATTAGGAGTCAAAATTTGTAATTCTTTTATGCTGAGACAACCATAAATTGCTGTACTACTCAGGCCAGCATTCTGTCATCGCTTCCCAGTTTATTCTGTGGCAGCAGCAACTAAAATAGCACAACTTAGCTGATTTTTGTACTGGTCTGGTAGAGCGTGTGATCAGTTGAGCTACATGTCAGCTCAGTGGGGGTAAAACTCAGCTGAGGAGACAGGAACTTCTTAAACCAGTGTAATTCAATCACTTGCAGCTCCACACACTCCAAGAACCTGGCTGGCAGTCCATGCTGCTCACCCACCTCTCTGAACTCCAGTCAGTGCCCTATTAACACGTGACATCTGGTAGTACAGTTCTGCAGTGATAAATACATTTATTATGAAGCAGTGACTTACTCGATATTCAGAAAGTCAGTCGCCTAAATTTCACATCAGATTTTTTTTTTTAAATCTCTGCGAGCAGAGTTAGTCAAGTTACTGAGTACAAAAAGGTCACACATTAACAGCCAGCACATGCTGCCTGCAGCAGAACTTGCCAGTTGCACGCTGTAGTTTTATTCTCAGAACAGCTGAGTATGCCAGGCGGGAAGCATCTGTCCTGCATTCTCTGCTCCGTGACACGGGACTGGCCAAGAAACAGCGTATGAAAGGACAGGACCCCACTGCCCTAAGGGAACTGGATCTGACTAACTTTTTCAAAATTCAAAGAAGAAAAAACTGTCACAGAATTACAATTTTCAAGACACAACGGGACAAATAGATACAGCCTTGTGAAACAGGATATATCTGCTCTAAGGGACAGTAGGAACATTTTAAAACCTGTTGCATATGATAGCTGAGTGGGGCTAAGGCCCTGGTTGTTTACAAAATGCTCAAATTGCTGCAAGATAAGCCCTTTCATAACTTGCCTTTGTGAAAAAATAATTTAAAAGAACAGAATTTACCAAACAGCCACATAAATCTGGTTTCCTTATTTAAAAAGAAAAATAATTCCAAGAAAGTCCCCTTCAATAATGCTTCAATATGTTAAAAAAAAAAATAAAACCTTTGAACCCATGAACTAAGAAAGAAAAAGAAGAAAAAAGACCAAAACAAAGAAGAAAAAAGACCAAAACAAACCAAAATCTTTTGAGTTTGCCTTGGACTCAGAAAAAAAAATTATATGTATCACGTCTGTGCTCCACTGACTGAGACAGTTTTAATTTCTTACTTTTTGGGTCTCTCAATTTTCCTATAAAACTCCTAGGATCAAGGTTGAGAGGTAAGAATAAGAGAAGATACTAAAAAAAAAGAGAAGTTATTGAGAGTCATTCTAGATGCTGTTCAACTATACATGTACTACAGAAAATAAAAGTAACTACCAAAGGCTTTTCTGATTTAAAAAGACTGCATTGTCCTGTAAGAATACCTGCAGAGGGGAGGATGGGGCAAGCATGAGAAAACACAACACAGAGCTAGCAACCTGAGTGTCTATCAATTTTCTTGCAAAGTAATAAAAATATGAGTTTACTTGACACAATTTAATGTCAGATGATCTCAGTGGGAAACTTTTCCAACAAAAAATAAAGGTTACTCATCCAACAACCAGAGTTTTCATGCTGATCACTGCACATTCCTGCTTCGATTATAACTTGGAGCAGCACAGCCCCTGTGGGAGCAGTACCCACTGCAATACTCTGCTGACCCTTTCCCCTTCCCTGATGGCACAGAACATCTGGAGAACAGGGGACATGGAACAAAAGCTACTTTATTTTTCTCTATGGCCTCTGTATGCTCATTGTTGAAGCTCAAGTGCTGAAGAAAATTGGGTAGGGCATTTGGATGTACAGAAACCATCCTGCAGAACAGAATAGATGAGCTGCTTCAGTTACTGCTCATGATTTCAGTACATTCCTGCTCTGGGATTTCTTTCTTCCTGGCAGTGGAAACTAGTCAGATTCAAAAACTTTTAATACTGGAAGGCTTCTAGATCAGGTCTTGAAAGCAGCTTCCAGCCTAGGTGAGTATGCTCATATGCCTTAAACCTTGCCCAAAAGAAGTATACAAAACACTCCAATAAAAATCACACAAAAAAGTGCTGGAGTCCCTCTTTATAAGTTGACCTATTTCAACAGAAATCTTACTCTTCAAGGTAAACTCCCTTGCTCATTTGGATTTGCACATGTCCCACATGGATGACGTTGTTGGCCAGTTTTCAGTCATCATGGGGACCAGCAGGGTGCATTCAGAGCTGAAACTCATCTCCCTGTCCCTTGGGAGCTGTGCACCTGCAATGTTTGAGGGCAGCCACCAACACTCTCTGTACCACCTTAGCTGGAAGCAATGCCAAACCTGCTTCTCCATGATTGGAGATACTTGAAAACCATCTAGATACGGTCCCAGGCAGCTCTAGGTGACCCTGCCTCAGCAAGGAGCTGGACAAGATGACCTTCAGAGGTCCCTCTCAACCTCAACCATTCTGCAATTCTCGCATGCCTCCAAGTACTCAATGTGCAGCAAACAAGAAACAAAATTTCTTTTCAGCTGGGCTACTCTTTTTTGTTTCCAAGGCAGGTGCTATGGTAGGGTAAGACTAGAACTACTGGATTCTCTTGTTTGTCTTCAGTTCAAATAGATCCAGATAGACCCAAGGAAATACCGTAATGTTAAGATCTTCATTAACAAAAAGAGCAATTAAAATAAATAACATCCTTTGAAGACTGAGGCTCCTGAACTGCTCTATTAGATACATCCAGTTCACCTGCTACCTGTCAGAATCACGAAGTGCAAAGTCCCTGCAGACATGCTCACCAGATATTAGGAGCCATCAGCAGTTGACTGCACAGTGCTCTTTTCCTTACAGATTTCACAGACCCAAGATGCACCAGCAGTGTATCCTCAAATCAGCAAAATGCAGAAGCCATTTGTAGATCAAGCTATGCAGTGTATCTACCCAGACATGAAACATCCCAGCATACAAACAAAACCAAGACCTAGCACCAAAATAAATGGCAGCATAGGTTTCACAGGACACGGCTGAAGTCATCTTTTAAAACCCTGAATTTACTTTTATAAGGCAAATTTCACAGTAAACTCTACTTGTTCATCACATAGAACTCATCAGACATCCAGATCTTTTCTAATTAACCCTTTAATGAAATCTCATGAGAGATTTTTAAATAAATAAATGGCAACTGAATGCCTACATGTTAGACACCACCAAAAAAAATTTGCTACTGGAGAAACTGTAGAAGCAACAGACAGGCTGACACTGAAGAGGACAAAAAGTAAAACTTAAACAAGAGATTATGAAGAATTTATAATGAAATGTCAATTTTCCATTCCTCTTGTATTTGCATACCAGACAAATTATGACAAAATACTTCAACAGAAATAATAAAATTAATTCAAACTTCTGTTCTCTCGTCCTGCAGAGATTTCTAACAAAGACAAGAGGGGAAGGTACCATTCCCAGAAGTTCTACCAAAGGAAAAACCAACAAGACCATGGCAAGCTCTTCAATTCCCTATCATGAACCAGAAAAAAACAAACCCTCAGAATGAGATTTGCTGCTCTCCAGCCCATTTTACACCTTTATGTATACACTTTTATATACATTTTCAGAAACAAACATGAGTGGCGTTCGAATTGAATATGGGTGCTCCAAGCAGTCATCTCAGAAACAGTAAATGTTCTCAGCTTTCCTGCTTGGCTGCCACTACTGGTGAGTCTGATCACCACACGCACTTGTAACAGACTTTACTCGAATCAGACTGTGAAAACTTGTTGTCGTATTCCAGGAGGAGAATGGGTAAACAGACCACAATAAATGACTTTTCTGGAATCACAAAGGAACTGGGAATTGTCCATGGTTTCCCAAGTCTGTTCTCCGGCTCACACGCACTGTCACAGTGGTCTGGAGGCATAGAGTTCATCCCCCTACCACTACACAGCCCTGAGAAAGAGGACCAGGACTTCAAGAATTTCCTTTTGGCATACTGCTCAGGTTTTTATGTGATTTACCATCTTAGAATTAGTCAGTTCTACTGTCAACAAAAAAGATCTGAATGTTATCACGGAAAAAAACACTATACAGATTTTTTTTTCAGTATTTTCTCCCTGTAATCATGTTATTTCCAGCTGCTCAGAAACAGAGAACTGATTCAAACTGATGAGTGAGTTCTGTCTGCTTACTACAAAACCACCCTGAGATGTTTACTATTTGAGTATTTGCCTTTCTTTGCCCACCAAAGATATTTCTGAAGAGCAAAGATCAGAAGAAAATTACAAATGCATCTATGTCAAAAACGGTTTATGGGGCTAACACACAATTCATCCATACTAGGAGGTGTTTAAACAAATGAATACGTTGCTGCTGGTTTTAATATAGTAATTCTTTAACGATCACTGCATGTTCTAGGAAAACAACTACTGAAAACAATGAAAGAGAAATACCAAAAGTTACAGGAATCCAACTGCAAATCCTTAGAACATGAGTCATGTTTTCACTAATAGCATCGGAAGTCGCTTCCATTAGTACTTAACTGATGCTTCCTGACCTTGCATCTATTCAATGCAGTACACAGAATTCACATTAAGTGCATAACGAGGGGGAAAGGAACAAAAAATAAGACTCAAATGTTACTCGAATGCTACTCCAT
Source organism: Pycnonotus jocosus (assembly GCA_013400435.1). Lineage (NCBI taxonomy): Eukaryota > Metazoa > Chordata > Aves > Passeriformes > Pycnonotidae > Pycnonotus > Pycnonotus jocosus. The sequence continues at coordinate 357,829 of VWYP01015839.1, read as the reverse complement.
GGTCTAATCATTGGGATTAAAGATAAATAAATAAATAAAGCACTTGCCACTTTATGATTAATGCCAGGCAAAACATTTTGTGACTCAACAGTCACAAATAAAAGAATGTGAGAACAGTCTGAAGACAAAACTGCACGCAGTCTACAAGAACAGACCTGCTGGCATCACAGACCACACGCAAGGGTACCATGTTGGTAATTACATCAACTGCTTTAACTCCAGATAGGTGATGACTTAAAAAAAAAAAAAAAGGAAAAGGTTTCTGAGCATTTGTTTCCCTGTAATGGGATTTCTTTAAATACAGGCCACCACACATTCAACTAGGAATCTCAGTGGGCTGAGACAGATTTGTTTTCAAAGATCGACATTTTTTCTGCAATTTGCCCTTTCAATTAGCGAGATTTTCATCAGAACAGCCACAGACACAAAACCTGTTCTATTTTGGCCCTGTCAGCTTTCTGTGGAGCTCTTTTATTTACACAATAGGGGGAAACATCATTGCCCTCGAGACAGGGTTATGAGATAGTTTGCATTATGAAGACACATGCTATTGTACGGAAGGTCTATATCAGGAAGATCCTCTGAGTGTATCTTTTCAAATACTGATAGCTCAATTCTGGTGTGATGTACAGAAAAACAGAATCTTGAAGAAATCATCACTTAGCAAAAAGTGATTTTTTTATCCTTTTCTCCTCAGAGGCTTTAATTACAAATATTTCTAAATGTATATCCACTTATATTAAAATATATCCTAAGCAGATGTCTTTTGAAGGAAGTCATGCTTCTCCAGACAGACCACCCTCAATACCAACTTAGAGTGGGAGGAAAAAATGCTAAACGACTGGTAATCTTCCCTGTTATTTATACTTCCAGTATTCTGTTTTGTAGAATGTTTGACCAACTCAACAGCAGGGCTCTGCACTGACTGGTCAGAAAAACAAATAAATTGTCTGCCTAAGGATTAGGCATAAGGACATGAAGGTCTGAACCAACCTGAAATGGCCTGGAGACTTTCTGAGCAGGAGGTCAGGAGCAGCACAAAGCCAGTGAATGTTTGGTCAGGCAGGCTGCACAGCCTAATGCTTTACAGCAAATTTCCATATCAGAAGTCCTCTAGATAGGCTCCAAAACACAACCACTGGACTAATATTTTAAAGACGTGAAGATGAAATAATGGAAATTTGCACAAGAGAATACAGCAGAACTTCTAGGAAGGAGGCAGGAAAGTGAAGAAAAATGCTTCAGAAATTTACACCTGTGGTAAATTTACATATTTTCCTCTCCTCCTAGGAAAAAGAGGGGAAATAAAACCCACCATAATCATTAACTATTTTAGAGGACCTAAGATATACCCCAAGATATACAGTAAAATATATTTTGACAATAAATCCTTTACAGTTTATACTCAGTGTTAAAATCTGGAATAATCTGTTCACAGTACATGTCCTTAGCCTTCACTGATGAAAATTATTTTGGTTTAGTCTGCTTTTGCTGACTAACACCACAATTTCAAATGCTGGCAATTACACACAGCCAGGCTTTGATTGAGAACTGGTGCCAAAACTAAAATGAATGCTAGTACTGATACCCATTTCAAAGTGATTGACTGCACATGCAGATGACAAAATAACTTATGTTCACTACAAGGTCCTTTGCCCTCAAAACAGACTAGAAAATTCAAGTGTCTTTTTTCTGTACATGGATATATGTGGTCTTTCCTTCTCAAATCTACCCTTCAAGCAAGCAAGTACGTTTGAAATCCATTTTCTTCTCTTGCTCACTTTCTAACACAGTGTTTTGGGCTGATCAAGGCTGATCAGTGGAGCCTTTTCCTTTTGAGTTTTCTTTAGCAGTCATTGGATATCTTGGTGTTTCAGCTTCACTCTGAAGAACCAATGGTCTGCTAGCACTAAATAAGTGCAACAGAGACAGATCATGTGGCAGCTGTATTGAGTCATGCTGTGCAAAAGGTTCACATTTTGCTTTCCACTCAGGCACTGCTGTCTCAGACTGGACTGCTTTGGTACACAGTCCACGGCTTCCTCTGGGACCAGCTGACCCTCCTGCCACAACCTCACTGGCTCCTGGCTACCAACATGTGCCCCCCTTGCAGCTTTACACTAGTATTATACACCTCTGATCAGATGTATCCATCATACCAGGAAATTCACCAATTGGAATGAATGGAAACAGCAATGTAGGGAGAGGCCAAAAAGGAAATCGTCAACTCCAATTCTGTACTGAGGGCCTTGTTCTCCTTTTACCCAAATTTACTCTCAAAGGAAGTGTTGCCTTAGAAAAACCCAGCTTGTGCAAGAGAAGCCACGCAGCAAAGAACCAGGATGGCAGAGATTTATTGCTAGCAGCTGACAAATTATGTCGTTCCCAAACACTACCAGACTTTATGAAAAAATACCTGAGTTTATTGCCAATAAACCATGTCACTGCCTTATTTCTACAGCTTTCTAAATGTTTCTGAGGACCACCAGACCAGTTTGCTGTGCAAATTTCATGCAAACCAGACATTACCACAGATGCAAAATGTTATCCATCTAGTAAGAGCACAAGATATGGTGGCAAGAAAGCTAGCAACACCTGTGTTTTGGGTCAAAATTAAAGAATATCAGGTGAATTTGAACAGTTAATACTGCTTTACATCAAGAAGCTGAGCACTTTTCAGCTGATATGGGAAGAGATTTGAGCTGAATCTCTAATGGGAGTATTGACTCAGCAAGGGTCAGAGAAGGACAAACTGCAGAATTAAACCCAAGTGTCCTGAAGTCTCAACTACAGCCATTACAAGTTGACCTTTGATTACTTGGACCACTAATCAGAGCTTCCCCCACCTTAAAATATCCCCTCCACAATGCTACAACTAAACAAGAGAAAGAACCTACCTCTCACAGTGATTCAGCATTGTCCTTAACATTGCTGTATAGCTGTGTTCAGCAGGTACACACTTAGAACATTTGTTTTTATTGTAAAAGTCTGTCTATTTCAGCAGGTTTCTTTCTTCCACCTTTTCCCCCCTCTGCTAAACTCCTCTTGATTTTTAACAAGACAGAAATAAAACAAAAGACACATACCAAGAAAGTAGTGGAAAAACGTTATCAATCTGACCAATATGGAATTCCTAAAGATACCACATGCTAGCTGTGAAAAAAACCCCTCTGTTATGTTAAAAAAACTCTAACAGTATCTTAGTTCAGTGATTACACAGGACTGACTACATTTTATCACACAACTTGGCACTTAAGAAGCAATTAAAGGTTTTATAGCAAGAGACTGCAGCAGGTTTCTTGGTGTTGTAAAAACTGTAAAATGTTTTAGTATTTTATGGCATTTTAGCCATAAATATAATGCATTTTAGCATTCACTTCATTAAGCTTTAAAATACTCATCCTTGTCACCAGACCTCAACTTAGAGCCATTTCCAAAAATTTTTCATTGCACAGTAAAGCAAAATCCAGTCAGTGTGTTCTTTATGGAAACACAAGGGTCCAAGCACATTCAAAAAGTCTTCTGAAAAAGCTGTTAAGCTCAAATACTCAAAAGTAGAAGCAAAGTAGCATAAAACATGATTAAACCATTAAATACCATAAAAATGTCAAATCATAGAATATGCTTAACACTCACTTAAGGGAGAATCTAATCTACTAATCTAAACACATTAGTGGAGGACAAAGCATAAAAAAATTACCCTCAACTCTAAATGCTTGTCTTATTTTTAAAAAAATCTTAGACCTTCCACGAAACTAATAAAGTTGAAGACGATGATTTTCTGTGAGCATTCACATGGCAAAAAGCATCCTTGTGGCTTCAAATCACATTGATTGGTTTGCACTGTCTCCTTGTCTCAAGATGAAACAATTTTTTGCTTATTTTACTCCATGAGCAAACAGGAATTCCAGTCTTTACACATAGCTGAATCACCTCAGAGAGAATCTACTCACAGACTCACAACATAGAGCAAAAAAAGTTTTCAGCAAAAAGTATTTTGCAAGCCAGTATACATATATTTTAAGTATACCTCCCAGTTTATTTAAGAATTAGTCCAACACACACTGAAGGTCATTTAAACCCAGATTTCTAGAAAACCACAGGGAAGGGAGTAGCTGGCCTTCACTGAGTCAGTAGGATTTTAGACATGCAACTTCTCAAGGTCTCCTGGAAAAATCCCAGTCTACACTTAATCTGAAAGGGTGACTAAATTACAAGATTTAAACAAGTCTAGCATTTTTCCCAATTATTTTTATATATTTTTCACTTCCTAAATGACTCTGTCTCCATTCAAAGGAAAAATAAGTAAGTTCATGTTACTGTTTAGCAATTATGTCAGAGCAGAAATCACCACAGCCTTAGTCACACATAATCTTTTCCAGTGGCCAGTGTCTATTCATGGAACTGAAAAAGCCCAAATTCTTTATCTTTGCCCTAGACTGGAGTTCAGGGATTTTTTTTCTGGGTATGAGCGTCTGGCTTTTGTTTATCTGGGCTGTCAAAGTAAAGTATCTGCATGGAATAACACAGGAAACTCTGCAGCAAAAGCAACAGTAAAGCAAACTAATGATGTGGTATTTATCCCCCAAACTCAGATATAACAGACTTCCCACGGCAAAATCGCTTATTTCAGACTGTGCTTAACATTACCTCTGAAAAAGATCTGCTACTTGGTAATCCCCTAACACATGTAATGTACTCACTTTTCTACCTAGCAGGGATGCCATTTCTACTGCAGACATTACTGAAACACTTTCTGAAGAACTTTGCAATACCTTAAATCTGGGAAAAGCTAGAACCCATACAGCCTGTCTCTTACAGCACATTACAACAATTTTTCCTATAAACATTTTTCAGGACGGTTACACTACTGTGAATACACTGAAACATTTGAAAACTGGCAAACTTTCTTCAACCTGAAGCTACAAGGAAATTAAGCCCCAGAATCATTAATAATATTCTGCCCTCAGACAGAGGCATAATCTAATTGGCTTTGAAACCTTAAACCCTGAAGAAAATGACAAGAGCAGCAAAAGACAGAAACTAGCTTCTACCATGATATGCGTCATGAGGGTTTGAAACTTCTCATCTTTCCAGAATTCCTCACAGAACACATGGTTAAGTTCAAAAACATCTCAAGGCTTTTTCTTCAAGTCATTTATTAATATGCCAGAGAAGAAGCCACAAACCATTGTTATCTTGAGTCAAGAGCACGGTGAACATGAGAGCTCCCCAGGCACCTCAAGGCAGCAGCGCAAGGTGAAAGCCGGCTCACGCACAGGACGGACTATCAAGGGCCTGGAATAGATTGTGGGCTGCTACAGGAACTTGGGACTTACTTCAAACACTCCTACTTTATGTTCCTTAACTGAGAGCAGGAATGGAAAGAATTGTCAGCTAAAGGTATTTATGGTGTTTGTTGAACTGGTCAAAACCAGAAAATGTTGACTTTTGCTTCTGTTAGATTCAAGGTTATCAGCTCATTGAACAGAGGTCACTGTTCATATATTTCTTGATGTTACAGTGCTTAAATTGTTAGAAATTTATGGGCACATGGACTGAACTATTTAAAATCAACTCATAAATTTTCTTTATGCATTTATTCTTTTCGATTTAAATCTTTTATTGTACCAAAACCAACTTCACTGGCTAAGAAGGCGATACAGGCAAATTTTTACAGACTTTGTATAGTCAGAAAAAAAAAAATCAATGTCTAGTCAAGACAAGCTCTTCATTAACTTCTGATTTCTAAACTTATGCAGTTAAAAAGGGCATGGTTGGTACATGCAGACAAGCCCAGGTTACTGAACACACTTGTTTCGAGGATTGGCTTTCACGTACTGAAGTACAGCACGTCACACCAAGGAAACAAACTTATGGGGACAAGGAAACAGAAACAAAAACAAAAAAATTAAGCAGAAGAAGATTGTTTTTAATTATCTTTGTTGATGCTAATGACAGGAAACATGGGAAAGGGCACTCCCAAAATAGACACTCAAGGAAAAGACTGTGATCAACTTGCTTAACATTTTGCATTGCACACCTGAGGATGATGGCTAGAGCTATGCTCAAAAGACATCTGAACTCCTCACCCTACACATATACCTCAGGTAGCACAGGTTAAAATGTCTCCTAAGACACAGGAGAAGTGTGAGCAGAAAACATCAAGTTCTTCAGGTCCCAAGCCAGCCTAATGCAGCAACCAGCTGCTGCAGGGGTGAGCACAGAGCCAGACTGTGTGGGGGCTCCCCCACACACTGCAGCTCTACCACAGACACAGACAAGATCAGCATTTCAGTCCAGGAGAGCCTGAACTCCTTCTGATTCAGACCTACCTAAAGGGCAGGAAATAAGCACAAACAGCACCTTGGGATTTGGGACTAGTAAGGAAGGAACAACATCAAATCTCATTATGACAACCAAAAAAAACACAACAGCATCGAGGCTTTATAATGGCAGAATTTACCAGTAAAGAGGTGGTTTCCTCTGTTTTCACTTTTTTTTTTTTGAAAGACTTTAGTCTTTCAACACCACAAAGTGTTATATACATTTATTACAAGGAAACTGAACAAATACTACTTAGTCGATTTGGTACTTTTTGAAACAAAACTGTGATCAAATACTTTGTTAGCCTCTACTGAGAACATTTTCACTTATGACTCGGGACATAGTTTAGTGGTGAACATGGAGGTGCTGGGTTAATGCTTAGACTCGTAAATCTCAGAGGACTTTTCCAACCTGAACGATCCTATGATTCTATGAACTGATAAATGTTTCTCCTTAATTTGAACTAGAAACACTAGAAAGCTATATAACTTGCAACAAACATTTAAACAGCATCTTTCAGTAAATTCAGATCTGATTTATTAACTCATGTACTTATTTCCTGGCAAACTGGCTCTAATTTATGAAAGTTAAAGTGTAACAAAAAATACTCATGTTTGCACACGCATTATTTTTTTTATATATAAAAAATACATGGTTATACAGATTACTGCATATTTTAAGTAATCCATATGGACCTACAAAGTAGGTTTTCTGTTCTTTTAAACAGATTTGTATAAAGGAAAACTTACTTGCAATCTCTCTGTAAATAAGAGATCCTGATCTGAGCCTGAATTACTTGACAGGATGATAAGCCAGATAAGGACAATTTCTGGTGATTAAAATACAAATCCTTTCAGTGTTAAATTAAGTTCAATATTTTGCTAAGCAGTTTTAGGACAGACATGTCTTTAATTTCTTCCCTTTAAACACAAACATAGGTATCAAAAAAGGGAAAAACCCAGAAAACACACAACTCATAACCTGAATATGTGTTTTAGAGTCTTAAGGCAAGGTATAATTTATTCTACAATATTCACTAAACACATTTACAGGATCAGACAGGTTTTCAGAATCTCTGAGACAAACTAAGACTGCAATCAAAGGATTAGCAAACCAGCTGCCTATGTGCCATTACAGCTGATTATCATAGACTGTAGACAGCTAGCTTACTTGGAAAGTGCTTTCAGGAATACTCCATTGTTGCCAGAGAGAAGGGTATGGAAGGATAATGTGATAATAACTCCTTATTTTATTTATTATACATAAATGGAACTTACGTATTAGGAATTGTATGAGGTTTTAGAAAATCTTGTTATAAACTACATTTACAGTAAAACCTGACAAAATGAAGAACTGGAGGCTTACAAAACACCACTATTCAGAGCTAAAGATACCATGCAGTGAAGGTTTGACTTTTCAGCCTTCTCCCCCAGTCTCACTAAAAACTAAAGCAATGCCAAAATTCATCTTATCATGAGTCCTTATTACCTTATACATGCTAGAATAAAATCATGGAAAGAGAAAAAACAGAATAATTTGGAAGTTACAGGCTTATCTTCAAAATGTTTTCAAATATCTTTTTCAGTTCATGTGTAGAAAAAACTGTGAAAGAGAAACTTCCAGGAGCCCTCAATAAAAAACTGTCCTTGTTATTAAATAGTCCTCTAATAGTTTGCTATGCCTAAATACTTTTCCCTCCCTAAAGCTGTGAGAAAGAAGTATTGTTCTTAGTGGAGACTGAGCTTCTACTAAACAGGAAAGCAGCAGAATTCAGCATCTTTAAAAAGATACTGATGTGTTTACAGCATTGCTTACAAAAAAAAGGAAGTCTTGAGTTTTCTGCTGACACCAGTAACCAACTTACTTCATCCTTCAGGTAGCTGGTAAAAAAAATAATGTTAGCACAGCAGAGCTGTGTATCTCCATCAGAAGTATGCATATGGCGTTCTTCTTGCTGCATATGGTTTACTTTGACTAACACTGGCTTTAGTCTAGTTAATTTGAAATTATGTATTAAATCCTAAGATTCCTGTAGAGGGAGAAAAACAGGATCATCTTGATCACAGTATCTAGCTATTGATATGGCTTCTGTATCTTAGAAGAGGAAGCCAAAGTCAGAATTTCACAGCCAGTCAAAAGAGGACAGACTGCCTAGGGGGAACTACAGAAGTATAAATATGCACCAGTTATTCAAAGCACAGCTTTCCAGAAAGCTTTTAGATTAAATAGATTATTCCCTCCTACTTGCTGCTTCTCTAGTTTGTCTTTTCTCCCTCACCTTCTGGGGATTTAAAGCTCTTTGAACATCCTGTGTCAGAGATAAGATGAAACAACAGCTATTCACAGTTTTTAAATGCTCTGTCTGAATGAGGCAGAGTAGTTAAAGAAAAGCAGCTTACCACAGTTTTATCCTCAGCTTCTTTGTTTACAACATGGTTACTCTCCAGATCTTGCTTGCTGTCTCTATCCCATAATACTGAAAGGTAAACCTCTCAGGTTTGCAAGCTTTTTTCACTCCTACATAAAATCGCTTGAAATCCAGCTCCCTTGTCCATTCATTCAAGTAAAAATGTCTAAGAAGGTCTAAACACAAGTTCATCCACACTGCCTTTGCCTTCTTTATTTTTAAAAGCTGTATTTTCCATTACACCTTTTTTTATAAATCACATTTGCACGTCACTGAGGACAACGAGGATGAGAAAACAGGAAACACTTTGATTGATGTGAGGTTTAATGTTTCCCAGTCGCTGTATTATTCAGGGACCAGAAAACCCTAACAGAAATTAAATGAAGAAGATCCCAACAACAGAATCTGTTGGATCTCACAGAGGAAATATAAAAGGAGCTCAGCTTCATTAATCCTTTCCCCCTGGCCCCTTGCCTCTAATTAGTATGTTGTAAGTGCTCTCTGAGAACACTGGACCATAAAGATGTACGACACAGGTATCAACGCTAAATTGAAAGTAAAATAAAGAAAATGTTGGCAAATAAATCTCTTCTCTGTGAAGAGGAGAACAGAACACAAAACATAAACACAAAAATCCAGGCCAGGTCATCCTTGTAGAGTAATAGCAAAGAAAAATAAAGGAAGTCCAACAATGGAAATGTGCAATTGTTACAATCTGACAATAAAACAGTGACCACCAGTTGCAGAGGAAAAGGAGCATTCAATGGATCAAAAAAAAGAGGAATTAATTCAGTCATGTCTGAGCTTTCTCTACCTAATAAGCAGAAAAACACCATTCCCTTCAGCTGAAGCTCCCTTGGTTCAATACAAAGTCAAATGAGGAAGCAAAGGACAAATGTAAATAAAGTTCTAAACAAAAATAATTGGGTTTTTTCTGTACATGAAAATCAAGTTTCAGGGTATTTTCAACACTACAGAAAAATGTTAACAAGACATGACAATTCTCAAGCTTTGCAAAAATACTAACTTGTAACTGAAAACACAGACAAGGTGAGCACAATGAAATTCAGCAATCTCTGAACACACTGAGTAGCCTACTCATAAAATACCATCCTTATACTAGTAGTATTTGGACTTTAAAAGCTACTGAAACAGCAAGTGCAGAATCTGTCCCATGGCATTTAAAGTTCCAGGTAGGTTTTACACCACCACAGAAGTGATTATTATGTACCTTTCCACCTCCCTGTTGCATCCCTGAAGCAGTAAGGTTCTCTCTCTTGCTATTCCTCCCCTGGATGATTAACCTCATTGTAGCTTACCTTTCAAAGCCCCACCACATTCAGTCCCCCACTGATTTTTCTTTCAACCTGCTTATCATTTCCGTGTCTGCTCTTCCCCTGGTGCAGCTGCCAGTTTCTCTCTGGAGCACCACTACACCTTTTCTAGGTCACTCTATACATACAGCACAGCTCCTGTGAGCAGCTGCCAAGTCACCATCACTCTCACCTGATTTTATCCCAGCTTGTGCAGATATTAATTTCTACCACAATAAAAATCCACAACGAAGAAATTAGTTCCTCTTTTTTAAACCATTAAAAAAGCACCAGCAAAACCCCCACACTGACAGATGCATTAAGTTGACACGACACATGGCTCCATTGTGACTGTCTTTGGCATTCTTCAGCCTCTGACCTGGCCTCCACACTTGAGGATTTTTGCCCTGAGTCATTTCACGGTGTCTTTACTCTGATTTTTAATAAACTGAGACAGGATCCAACTCAGTCTGTCATCCAAATACATATCAAAAACATTAAAATAAGAAAGATAAAATCCATCCTGGTTACTATCATGTTACCTGTTACCACAAAGTTCCTATCAAAGTCCCTATTCAGGAGAAGCAATTTGTTCTCTTATTTTATGGGATAACATATGTAACTCCAGAATCTGAGGGAGGGAAGGTGAGGACTTTCCAGAGATCTCTGTGGGCCCTGGTAAACTGAGTGGCACAAGCACCTACTGTGGAAGATTCTCTTGGTGACCCCAGGTGAGCCTGCCAGCCAAACCCACAAACTGACCTGCAGGAGCTCACAGTGATGGGCACAGCACCGCTGTAAGGATGACAGCAGAGAGGATTTACCCCACTGGTTTGTTTCTACCCACACAAAAAGCAGTCCCTTTCTTAACTCTGTGTCTGCTCCATAACCTAGAGACACCAGATGCTAAAACAAGAGACATTCTTTTTTACAGACTCTGCCCTCCTCTCTCATCAATCATAAAACATTGCTCACTTGCCATTTCCAATCAAATCTGACAGAAAAGTAAAGACCTCGTGGATACTCATTTCTCCAGAGTTCAAAGAAAGCATGCTGGGCAGAGGCGAGTGGCACCAGAACCACTCCAATGCAAAGAAAAGGTGCTCATTAGGCACAAGAGATTTTACAGCCAAAGGAAAGATTACTTAGAAGTGCCTCCTACTTAATCTCAGCACAGCAGCTCTCAGAGGACCTCTGGCAAACACAGCGCTCCCAATGTGGCCAGAACTTTTCCCATCATCAGATCTAATCCACATTTCTCACTTCCATAACTTTTTTAGCGTACACATGCAACCATTTACACTTTACTTAAATTGTACTGAAGTTAAGTTCCAGTCAAGTGCCAAATGGCAGTGTTAGAGGCAAGTATCATGTCAGGGTGGAAGCTGAGAAACACTGCAGAGGCCTCTCTGCTCCTTCTCAGCAGAGCAAACAGCTTCCCAACCAAGATTAGCTGCAATGGAACAGGGAGGTAATGGAAGAAGAGCCACATGCAATGTCTTGCTGCGTTTTAATCTAAGCTCAGCCATACGCTCCTCACAGCAGTGTCTGTTTTTAAAGCATTACAAACAATTGAATCCTATGGGATCAACACACACACATCCCCATCACCTTCTGTTGAAGCACACACACTAATCCTACACTGGCACAAGCAGCATTTTAAAAGAATCAAGAATTTTGTCTATTAAAACCCAAAACTTACACTTGGCAGTAGGATGAACAGTGCAGACATTCTTTTAATTTCATACAGTTTTCTTGACATGCATAAATTGATTTAAAAGATTACACTCCAGACACCATTTAAAGCTAAATGAATCTGAGGCTGACAATTTTTATTTTCTTAAGCTTTACTTTTTGTATGTGTTCAAAGAAAATAAGTATTGAAAAACATCACTGCAAGCATCGCTATAGCAACTGCAGCTCTTGAAACTTCCTTGATGCAACAGACTCAGATTCCAGATGGAACAAAATGCCATGTCTATCTGGCTTTTCTAAGGAGCCTCTCTTTCCTACAAAGCCTCCAAAGACTAGCAGGGACATCTGCTGCAGAATTGCTCTTGCAAAGACCACACAGACTTGGATAAATTCACCTATTTTCACAGTTCTGAAAAGAAATAAAGCAATCAATATCCACACCCAAATGCCTGCAGGAAATGTCACTAGAACAAGAAAAGAGTTATGCAAGGTATTTATTTGAGTCTCTTTACAACCCAAGGGTTGACCTCATTAAAGTCAGAGGCAGTTTTGCCACATACTTCAGCAGAGCTAGAATTCCACATTTACAGATTTCTCTGGTAGCCCAGCACTTTGACTCACCATGCTGCATCCAGGATATTTTGTAACATTTCATTTTATCTGCTGCAAACCCAGTCTGCCGAACTACTCGGATGCAATTCGCAGAAAAGGCTGGGTATCCTTGAATCAAAATCTTAGACTAATACTACTAATAATTTTTTTTAAAAGTACTATGGAGACTGTAAACAGATCCAGGGTTGTTTTACCTCTAGGAAAAGACAGAAGACTGGAGTAAAGGCACCATTGGCTTATCTTTTTTATGCAGTCATATGGGGGTAAATAACAGACAATTGTGTATTTTATTCATTGGTTCCACTGTTCTGCATGAAATTCAATGTTATGGAAGCAAGAAAAACCAAAAGATCCTTTCAGGTGCCAGTACAAACTATAACTGCCATTATAATATTCAAGTAAAAATTAGAACACCATCAGAATGCATCGGTTCTTCACTGTATTCCTGTTGCCAAAACCATGTGGAATTAATGAAAATTCTGACAGATTCTCTGGTTTGGCTCCTATTCTGAAAAATAATTATCAAGACATTTGCCAGGCTCTGGTCTAATCCATTTTGTGAGTTTGAAGAAATCACCCCTCAGCTGCAAGTACTGATATTTATTGCATGCCAAAGGAAGGCCCTGGGCAGGACTGTGGTGCTGGGAAAGACGAGTAATTCACCACTGCTAACGGCAGGCACAGATGCCATCACTTTCAAATGGCAATATGGTCATGTACCAGTAACATCATTATGCTCTAGAGATCCAGCCCTTTGTCCTCTGGTTCACAAAAATGAAAACAAATGTTAATACATCAAAGAATACTGTCTGTAGTTCCTATGGCAAATTTCTGCTATAGCTGACAGATGGCTCAGTTCTTATGAGTGGAAGAAAAAAACATTTCCTAGCAGACAACAAATATTTGTGCTTCCTTGGCACACCTCTCCAAGAACTCAAGTGCAGGAAAATGGCAACAGTATGAATTCTCCTTCTGAAGGGAAAATAAATAATGGAGGAAAGATACAGGCCATGAAATTAATTAATATTGTGCAGGCATCAATACTTCCCTTCCAGAGCCCTGGGTGTAACATTCATAACAACCTCACCCGCCAATTAACTGGAGTCCCTATAAAATCCATCTATTGCAGTGAGGGATCTGACAATAACTAGTGAGGGAAATACAATAAAAAGGTTTAAGTTACCCCTGTCATTCGACAAATGCATAATTAGTAACTGAAATTCTTTTTCTTCAATAATAACTTTTCATTTTCAAAATCATAAATGAGGAAGAGTCTACAATTGCTGATGGATATCTTATGTATGGAGTTGTTAAGTTCTGAGAAAAAGTTCAAGTAGTATCAATATCTAACCTGCAAGGAATGATGAGAAACTACCAGCAACAACAATAACAACTGAAAACACTTCTTAAATGGTTCTCTAAATTCTTAAATCAAATATCTAACCAAAAAATATTTTCTAAATTACATACATGGAGCTTTAGGTACTAAATGCAAACCCAGACATGCAAATTTGATTACACATTTCTGGCACGCTATCAAGGCACAGAAAAACACCACATATACTTGTCTGTTTAACTTTTAACTAGAGATGGTTCTGCTCATAATTATTCAGAACTTGTAGAATTTTTTTTTTTTGTGAGCTAAGCAAGTTCAAGGAGATCGCCTCTTACTTGTACATCTTTTGTAGGGAAAAAAGTTAAAACTTCAATGAAGTTATCTCCTTCTAACTATCTCAGCTACTTTTAAGCACAAAGATGGCATGTAGGATCTATGGTTGTAGAGTTCTCACATCTCAAAATATGGCTCTAAGAACATGCAGCATTATTTAGACCATGCCAAGGAAAGCTACAACCTTCTAAATTTGCAAATAGATACATCTTTCATATCTGTCTCAAAATATGTCATTGTCAAGCTTGAGGGGAAAAAAAGTCAAACAACAAATGCTTCTATGAGGATTTTAAAGTTTGTTTTTCACCCATTCTAGCTTTACTAAACAAATAAGCTGCAGTGGTTAGTTACACCTTTCCTACACAGTATTGTCAATAGCTGTGTACTGTTAATATAGTAAACGTTCAAGTCAAATTATCTTTTCCAATTGGGGAAATCTGAGTTTTCTGCTTGGTCAGCAATATTTCCAGTATTTTTTTGCTTTTGACAGTGTTGTTTTAAATAGTTGCAGAACTGCCATTTCTTGAAAAAGAAATCTACAGAAAGTAATAGCAATTGGTAGATCCTCCTCTCTCTCATGCTACACCCCCTAAAAATTAAATCAGGATTTTATGAGGAATTGTAAATCAACTCCCTCTAAGCTCAAGTACCAACTATAGGTCAATACTTGTGTATGAACTCAGTGCTCACTCCTCTCCACACACATAAGATTTACTAGCAGAAGACAACCACTACACTGACTTAACATCAGTTTGTAGAAGCCTTACAGTAATTCTAAATGCCTGTGAAAAAGCAAACAAAAAAAGAAAAGCACAGACAGCTTTCAGACAACTTATCTGCATAGTAAAACAAATGTTGGTTTAAAGCTAACTGCAACCACTGAGTAGCACTGCCCCTTGCTCTGCCCTTCTCCCAGAAAACGATTAACATCATCTATGGAACAGGCTGCTTCCCTCCTTCATAATCAACCCTGCTAAGTTTTCAGACAATGTAGGACTATTCAAATCCCCATCCTGGCCTGCTTCTTTATGTTTCTATTAACTGACCTGCAGCTGTGCAAACAGCCGTGTTTCACCAGCATACAGTCTCCTTTACTACAATTTATCTCATTCAATAGCATTTCCTTAAGCTTAAGTAAGTCCAATGTCTGAAAAACAGTAACAAATACCTTCAAGACATACATCCCTAGTCTACAGAATGATACATACAGGTCCCAAACAGTAAATTGTGTGACAGTCTGTCTACCGCATCTCCACAAAGGGGTTTTGCTGAAATCACAAGTCCCGTCGAGTCTGAGGGGCCATGTGTTAGTTTTATGAATATTCTGACTCATTATCAGGTTCTGTTCTCAAAACAGAAAACAGCACTGTATAAGCTTTGCCAGTACAACCATCAACAAAAGCCACCATTTATTTCTTCAGGTAGAGGAGGTTTCCCCAGCTGTGCTAAGAATGCCATCATCTTCCTAAATAAACTAATAAACTAATGAGGGGACTGTAATTTCTAAAGAAAAGTCTGGAAAGAGTTGTTTTTTCGAATTTGCAGAACAAGTCAGCTAACATGAGCAAACAGTCCTTCTCAGAGCTGACAGCAGGCTGTAACTCATTTTCATGCTTCCCCCTGCTCCCGCTGCAATCTTGGGTACTTCTGGGTAAAAGAGATCCAGATACATCCATGTAACACACATCCAATCCACTGTTAAAAGCAATCCACATTACAATGGCTCAGCTACACTAAATTATTCTGGATTGTCTTTCCACAGACATCTCAGGGCACAGTTTTTCATCTTGGTTGTTCAAAACATTCAGCAGGGGAGCAGTTAAATGAAAAGCTTTTTATATTGGTGCTGCTCAGAGCTACAGTGTTTTTTAGAAAGCCTTAAATCTTATCCAGATCAAAATCATAGGTTCAATACAGAAGGAAAAACTTGGCATCAGAGTTGAAAATCCTTCTGTCAGGCAGAACTTCTCAGAACGTGTTCTTTCTTGATCTTTTACAGCAGTTCCCTCAGTTACTATTTCAGAAAAGTTACAAATTACCTCAAGTTTTCACCATAACCAATATAGAGACTATACTTTTAATATTAGCAAAAAAAAAGTTTTATGCCTTATAGAAATGATTTTAATCATTTACAGTTTAGAGAAAATGGATTTAAATACATCTTTTAACAAAATAATTTACAGATTGCAAAAAATGGGACATGTGAAAACAAGATTGTATTTTTCTAAGGTGGTAATGTTTACATCTTTAACAAATTATTTCTCATTTGATTTCAAGTATAGAACACGAGCAGTATCAAAAGTAGGGGAAAACCTTTGACTGTTCTGCTCCAGCTACTGTGTCTCACCAACGCCAAGGAAAAAGGCAAGGGATAGGAGGGGCCACATTCAACTTTTATAAGAGCCAGCAGAAGTTATGGCCTGGAGTTTATTTCCAAGAACTCAGCTAACCCCTTCAGCACAATAAAACGCAGCAGTTGATGGGTGAAGCAGTCCTTTCTTTCTCCCCCTCCCTTTCTGAGCCGCCTCTCTTGCGGGGAGAGAAAGCGCTGAGGCTCCCCTGCCCTGAATGCCTGGCTCTGCTCCAAGCTGCGCTTAATGAGGTCCTGGCAACTCCCTGGCACTGCAGACGCCGCTCAGCGCCACGAACAGCCTTCATCACACAGACAAGGACCGCGGGCAAAGCCGCGCCTGACAGCAGGGCTTTTACTTCCAAAATAAAGAGACAAACAGACATTCTAGAATATCGCACACCCCGGACTTTATCTGAGCTAATCCGGTGTCACTTCGACTCTCCTCCAAGAAAAGCGAGCACTAATACCTTATAACAATTAACAAAGTTTACATATAGTGCTGCTCAAGCCAGCTAACATTTGGTGCAAAGAAACCCTTAACTCTTCTAATTTCAATTGCTGGAAACACAGTTATATATACAATATCTGAGGGGAAAAATCACTAGTAGAGAAGTTCTGACTTCTCTTCTAAGCATCACTCATAGGGCAAATAACTACAACCAGAACCAAATTCTACAAAGCAGGAGATTCATTCTTTAAACAAGTATCAGCTAAAGAAACACCTCAATAACACATTAGTGACACTATTTATTCAATTTGCTGAAGAATGTAACGCTCAGTCATACTTCCACATTTGTTAAATTACAGTAATTTTTATGCTTCATGTCCGTATTATTATCTCCTTTTCTGACTGACTACAAGCTTGGTTTAAAACAAAAAAAGATTACAATACAACCTAAGTATACAACAGAGAGCAGTTTCTCTGCTTCCAAGCAGATCTACATTAAGTTTCAAGTGAAAAAAAACCAGCCAGAATACAATGAATTATGCACAGAAAGGGCTGTCTCACCCATTTATGGAGTAGGATTTTCTTGTTTGGCTTAGTAAAGTAAAGTTTATTTACTTGGAAAGAAACATCACTTTTCTCTACAATAATTTGCAAACTTCATTAAAACTGTAATTTGAGTTTGACTATCGTATTACAGGGTATAATCCAAACCCTTGCTTAGAAGGCCCAAAACATCCTTTCAAAAAGATCACTTGTGCACAGGAGGGACACCCTTCGAGAAACCACACATTCAGACCCTACTGGCAGCCCAGTTCCATCTGAAAAAGGTAACTTTTGTAAATAACCAGCAGCGAACCAACAAAGAATGCCATCTCCTCAGGCTCAATGCCAGCACTGCCCAAGCTCAAAACAAACATGTAGGAAGTTTATTCCCATTACCATCTTGTGCTTAAAGCAGTTCTCAGCCCTGGCCTTTTGTTTTAAATATAAAAATTACATACACACTATAAATATACAGTATTTAGCAAAGGCATTTACTCTGCAAATCTTACAGACATTCTGTTTGTAGTATCTAATGAACACACCAAGTAAATCCTAGCTTAGGACCAGCACCAGCTCTCTCCACCCATGCCAGTCTTGTCAGAATGGAAGAAGCTCTTCCCAAAGGTAAGGGATAAGGTTGCTGCTGGATCACTGAACAAGGAATTAGGAACAGCAAGAGATTGTACCCAATAAAATACATGGATGAGCTTTAATGAGCACAAAGTGAAGTTGTAATAAATGCTACAGATAAAACCCTAATGCCTCCCCACTGCTGAGAGGAAGAAGGGGGTGCAGGTCTCTCCAGATGACACCTGGCAGTGAGACATCGTTTCCTAGGAAAGGCATTTCCAGGCATGTTGCTCACTAAAGCACGGAATGTGGATAATTTTGCCAAGGTGAACCATTTAATTAAATACAGTGGTAACAGTACACACAGGGTGTGGGAAATACAAACAGCAAACAAAAAGTACAGATAAAGAAGGTTAGGGTACAACAGAAAAGATGCTGGAAGATAGCAGGTAAGTCCATCTGCCCAAGAGGAGCAAAGCAGTGGCTGGGTTACCATTGCCATGACAATCTATTCTCCCATTAATCACAAATGATACATCCACTGATCATAACACTGCTATCAGCTGAAATGTAAAACCACTTTTATACCTAAATAATGATTTAGTGTATTAGATATCACTTAATTTTAAAATGAATTAGCAATCCACTATACGGTATTGAAGGAAAGAGTTGCAACTAACTCTCGTCCTCACAGACCTTCAGATTATGAAATACATACAAATGAATGCCTGTGAAATGCAAAAAAGAGAATTTATACATAAGGATATTTGAGAAGAGACACTGATTCTGCATAATTAAGAGGAGAGAAGAGATGGAAATGTTTGCTCTTCTTAACAATATTCAGCAACCTGTAATTTAGCAAGCTGCTATCACGAAAAACCTGTTATTCCTTTTATCATTTTCTCACCAAACTGGATGAAAATTTCGGTCTGGATTCCATTTAAACCTTTGTAACAGTGCAGCTGAACATAGTTCCATAATCACACCACTGAGTACTTGCTAAGTAGGCTATATTTTGAGAGAGGAGGTGAAAGACCTTTTCCTTTAGATACACTAAAGTAGCCTTTGAATCAGACTGAGGGACAGAGTGAAAAGGCATCAACAATGCCCACATCAGGGTAATGAAGCAGAAAAGCAGCAGGATCAGCAGCAGCAGCAGAGCGAAGGAGCTGCGAGGACACTGGACCTCCCCCACTGCAGGCAGGATGGCACCAGTGCCTACGTGACAACACGGTGACAAAAGCACACACTCCACAGTAGGGCTGAGGCTTCAGATGAAGGCCATTCACCTTCCACGTACTCCTTCAGGAGGCAGCTATGTGCTTTGGAAAACCGCACTTCTTGATTTGCACCACCACCGGTGTGCAGCACAAATCCCCTGCGTGATGCTTAACAAGGACCAGACGGGAAAACGCACAAGGTTGGCCTTTTGTCGTTCTTAATGTATGGGCAAAATGATCGGAAGACCTTTATTTTTACTAAGAGAGAAAAGGTTTTTCCCAATGACCCAACGCACATCATTTACAAGGATTATCCTGCTGGTTAAAAGGCATTTCAGCAAGCTCACTGCTTGGGGTGTGAAAAGGTTTTAGGGTGTTACATTAGTCTCCCTCCAGCTATTCACTTGGTGCCAGTAACAGAGTACAGTATTTTTGAAATACAACACTTACATTGCATGTTTTTTGGATGATTTCCAGTTCTGACCAGTTTCAGATGTCAGACACACAAACATACAGTATTTTCCAGTACACTTTTCTGGTTTCTAGGCAGCAGCAGTTTAGAACTCTTTAAGTCAGACTAAAGCATTTTGTGTAAAAAACCCCACAAGCCTCTAGAAATGTTTCTTCCACAGATATGAGTATTTCTCCTTTTCATCATCCTGTTCCATCCTGCACATGTTCCAATAATCTTTAGAAAGAAACCAACTGTATGAAATCACCGCTTCCATAGAAAAGCAACAATGGGCTTTACCCAACTAAAATGCAAATATGGATGTTAAGCAATTGGAAATTTTAAATGCAATTCAATACCCTTTAATGTCATTAATCAATATTCTTTTCTGGAAGATAATGGCATGAAACAGCTTGCATTAAAAACGGCAACAAAACATTTTGCTAGCAACGACCTCCTTCAATCTTGATAAGATTGACATCTTTCTCTAGAGTTGGAATAGACAATTACAGCCTTAGAATATGTAAGCTGACATTTAAAATGTCCATAATTGACTGCCAAAACCATTTGTTTACCAGGTCACATAAAAAAATGAATTATCCAATTGTGTAAAAGTCCATTATGAAGTATTACTTTATAAAAAAAGCAATAAAGCACAAAAAAAAATCTGACTTCATGCAAACCCAAGCTGTTTATTATGAACACAAGACAAATGTCTTTGTTCAGCTTATCATTTGAGACCAGTATTCAGCAGAACATAAATGTATCCTTAACTTTGTGCTTATCATTAAAGATTTGTTAATTTTCTGTTGTATGTGCCCCAAGAAATTATGATTCTGAACCCGGTATTTAGCAAGTTTGCAATAGATTGTAAATACCATGATAAAATCAATAGTCTTCACGTGCTTCTTTTCTTGCTCATGCTAGTACCTCTAAAAATCACAGAGCTAACACCAAGTACCAGTCCTGTATTTTCTTCAAAATTGAATATTACTTTCTTAAAATCTCAGGCAATATACACATTGCACATTCTTCTGCATGTCCTGCTTGCAGCTTATCCTAACATGGTGCAGAACCCCGTAGTAACAGCTTGTGTCCATAATGCAGCTATCACTTTACCAAATAATCTAAAATGGAGTAACAGATGAAATGGGAGAAGAAAAAAAAACCCAGTCATAACCAACTCTTCAGTATGAAATATTTAAATTATAAATAGTTTAAGTATAAGCTTATGAAAAATTGTACTGATAATTTATTTAAACAAGTAGCCTTACAGAACCGCAACAATATTATTTTAAAAGACATCAAATAGATATAGTAGCAGAGCTAGAAACAGCTCCTTAGAGCTCTGCAAGTTTTCTTTTTCCATGTCTCTCTTTCTGTCTCACCCACTACAGAAGTCTCTCAAAAGCCAGCTATATCTACAGTATACTTTTTAGACAATAATATTCACATTATTTACATATCTTTATTATTTACATTTTCTTATTATCTTAAGTAACCAAAGGCTCACAAACGCAAAAAGTTTATAAAGCCTTTACCCTCCTTCTGCCAGGGATTAGCATATTTAAGCATTCTAGGGAGGCCCTCATGAAACAAAAGATAAGGGCTGGGAAGTACCACAAAGAAATGCTTCTCAAGTAGAAATGGGTGCTTTAAAATAAAAGGAAAAAAAAAAAAAAAAAAAGGGAAAAAACCCCAACACTCAAGCATTCACATCACTTGCTATTTACCCAGTGACAGAAACAGAGGTTAAAAAAAATCACTGCAGAAATTCAAAAGATGGTAACAAAAGTCGGAATACCACGCACAACCAGCTCAAAGTTATTCAGCTCCTTTTTCCTTGCAGCAAAGGTCTGCTCCAAAGATCACGAAAAAACACAATATAGTCAAGCCCCAAAACAAGACTCCTTCTCCTATAAATCAAGTAAACTATCAAAGGGAATAGCAGAAGAAAAAAAAGACATCTCTCTCCTCAGGCAAGAAGTTCCCAAAACATCAACACTTAAGCCAAGATTTTCATTCAGACAATGCAGCTTTAAGTTGTTTTATGTGTTTTTTTACACATCAGTAGTGAAATACTGGGTCTCTTGTGCTCCGCGGCACAATTGTGGTGAGACAGATTTTTCTCCTAATCGGCTGCTCAATAACTCTAGACAACCCTGTTATTCAGTAATCCAGGAATAATTCTCTCTTTCTCTCCTGGGGCCATTACACTGCCTCTCAACCCAAACTGAAGTAGGATTAGCACCATTTTGCCTCTTCCCCTCCTCTACTTGCTGTTTCTCTTGAGACAGAGCTGACACTCATGGACCTGCACAGAGAACCACTTTGGAGAGATGCTCTGGAGAAAGAACAAACTGGGAGCAGGGGGAGGTTAGTCATGAGAAGCCCACTCTTGGAAGGGTCTCACTGAAGCCCTGGGGCTGGCAGGGAAGAGAAGGCAAGGCCAGCTGGCTACCAGTGCACACTGGAGGTGCGTGGAAGTCCACAAAGGTAGTCCCTGCCAGGTCAAGGTTCGGACCAACTTCAATCACCACAGAACGGCACCGCAGGCTGATTCACCGCTTCCTTCAAAAGCAAACCAAACATCCAACAATCCTACAAATGCAAAGAAACCAGTATTTTTGAGCCAATGGTCATATTACTGAAATACAAATTTGTACTCATCAAATGCTGGCTGGAGGCATGATAGAAAACTACTGTTGTTGTCTGATTGTTCCAGTATTCCACTGTGTGATTCCATGCACATATCCATGAATTAAACCCAAGAAATTTTTCATGGGGAAATTATTTTTAAAATCACTTACTTGTCATGGTGACTTGTCATCATGGCATCCCATTCTATGGGAATTTTACAGAAGTTGAAGCTGCAACCTCGTCCTGCACTGAGTAATTAACAGTATAGAATTGTACAAAGAACAGTAAAATACTAAACCTTTGAGCACTAAATGCCACTGCACTTCATCCTTTGACCTCTGTGGAGCTAAAATGTAACACCATCTATTTCACAGCAACCTATTACCAAGTACATCTACCAGTCGATGAAGAAATTTCAGATTTCTTGGTAAAGAAATGAGAAATGCAAACTATCTGCTACATTACTGATACCAATTCAGGATTGCTTAGTTCAATTTTTTTTGAAGTGTTTTAATACATTTTTGATAGCTCAGTGAACAGACTTCTGGGTAGTCAATTTGCATATATTTTGATAGAAAGTGCAAAGAGATTCTCTGAACATCCCTTTAAATAAACTATAGAGAAAACATTCATTGTTTTGGTAACTATGAATGATTGATTCCTCTGTCCCAGAAAGACCAAACACCCATACATTCTCTGCATTAAAATTTAATTGGATTATTTATTACCAATGTGATTTCCTTCCTGAAAACCATTTTATACTCATCTCTGACAAGCCTCTAGAAACCTCTAGAAGCCAAGTGAAAAGTTGAAAATTTTACCATAATTGTATATTTAAAAACAGATTATTTTTTAAATAAAAAGAAATAAATCCACATTGAAATACCCACAATGAAAATCAGATTGTTGGGCAACCATCGCTCAAGTTGAAGAGCAAAATCGGCAATGAGCCTGCTAGTTACAGGTGCCTGGACTCTCCTCAAATTTTATAACTCACCAATTTTGGCCTTTTCAGACTTCCTATTCCCATACAGCTTCCTGTGAGTAATTACTTAATTACTCCACACAGACATTTCCGAACCATCTCTGAGCAGTCAATCTGTTACTTCCTTCTTTGTGCTGACCCTGCATAACTTCACTCCTGGACAAATACCAGTGGACTTTGGAATTTCAAGTTGCAAATAATCAGACTTGCCTATCCTTGCACACAAGTATTCATGAAATTCAAGACTACTTGTCCAATGCAAACATCTCAGGTTTTCCTCTAGGATAAGGTAAAGGCACTGGGAAGAGGGAGTGTTTCAATGAGAGACGATGTGTAAGGACAGATTAACCATGCAAGACAACTGCACTGTATCACAATAAAAATGACCTTAAATTAGTTTTACGAGAATGAACTTTGATAATATTGGAAGATAAAAAGGTGTTTGATTACTCAGAACATCTTTTCAATCTCCTTAACAGAAATGGTTACTAAAACAAGGAAAGATAAGCAGGCAAATAGCTTCCAAGCCTTTCAGCTTGGAAGGCAGGTGAACCTATCTGTTGGTGAAAAAGTTCAAAGATTTGCTCTTAGAAGAAAAATACACAGCAACAGTCTCAAAAATTTGTATCTTCGCTAGTTAATCACTTGGATCTTTCATAATAAAGCATATAATTTAACTGCTTACACCTTGTAAACCATTTTGTACAGCACACAAATACTGTGTTATTCTACCAAATTCTACAGTAAATTTCACATTTTAAGTGTTGTTGTGACATTATAGTATTTCATGTTGTTACAATTGTTCATCTCCTATGCAGAAGAGTCCTGCTTCACCAACAGACATGAACTATCTGATCAGTCTGATATACATGTTTAAAGGGTAAGTTTAGATAGATAGCTACAAAACATTGCTCCACTAACATGAAAGAAGAAATACAGACCATTCTGCACCAGAGGGAAGTGCCACAGGCTCTTCAAATTTATGTTTACAATAGGATATAGATGAGTGTTATTAAGAAACCCAGCCACTCAGAGAATCTAAGTACATACACAGATTGTGTATCACCATCTAACAGCCCTAAGTTCCTGAATAAACAGAGAGCAGGCAGAGCTAAATTTCTTTCTCAGAATAATTGCCGGCAACATTGAAAATTTCAAAGCAGGGTACAAAAGCACTGCACAGTCCCACTATTTAACAAGTGTTGGAGCTGACCCACAGCAGGAGCCCCATGAGCTGCTGTAACTCACCAGTCTGGCAGAAAACTAGGTCAGTAGCCCCACAAAAACATTGCTTAAAGTTCTGCCAGTTAGAGACTTAAAGCTGCTTAATGAGGGGTTCCAGATGAGTACAAGGCAGAGGAAGGACTACATTGCTAGGAGCAGGAGAGAAGCTGGGAGAGATTTCCTAATGGATTGCTGCTGTAGAAGGATGACTAAATCATCAGCTCCAGAGCCTCAGTCTCCTGCCTAGCTCCTGAAGGCTCTTGCCAGAATGAGACAAATGGAACACAAGCAAGCAAAGAACTCAGAGTACCCCTCTGCCTCCCCCTACCTCAAAGGGCACTCACTCACCAAACCTCAACTACTGCAAATTGCAGACACTTCTTCAAAAGCAATGCCATGCAACCTCCAAATTTGGTATTCATAGTTACAAATTTATACATCATCTTTAAAAACACATTAAACACCATCCCCACAGAGAAATTACTTCTGTTTGCCCTGAAATGAAAAAGAAGAAAAGAAGTGTGGCAGGGGAAGGGGTAAGGCAGGGAGAAATGTATTTCTTGATAAAACTATCTACATAAAAGAAGTGCAGCTAGAATTTTGTATTAAACATTTTAGAACAGAATAACTTATCTCATGGGTTAGTTATTTTCAAGGTAACAAACCGCTCACTAAACCAAAAACTGTATGAATGGTGACACTGTAGCACCATTTGCAAATCCCAATGCAGTGGCCCTGGAAAGCACCATTCTGCATCAAATGAATGACAAGTGAATATTACCCTTCGCTTCCAGCTGCCTAGCTTACATGCCAGTCCTCAGTTTTCATTTTGTCCTACCTGCTCCAAGACCATCAGATTACATTCCCAAACCACAGAAATGCAGAGTCCATCCCACCATATAACTATCTGCAGCTGAAAGGATTTTAAGTATTGTCTAGCTATGGTGCACTACTTCTGTGTATATTCAATGAACCTTGCTCAGTTGAACAGGTAATTCATTCATAACAGGATAAGTTACTCAGAATTCTTCAAAAATTTACTATCTAGCCTTACCTTAAACAGGAACCATGCAAAGCCCAAAAGAAAAAAATATTTCTTACAGTGGTCTATATTAGCACTAAAATAATTTTCTGTGGGATAATGGCTTGCATCTAATGAAATAATAAACAACAGGGAACAGCTAAGAATCAGAGAAACAAACAAGATATCTATAACTGTTTATGAACAATATTTGGAAAGGTTCAGAGAATTTGTCTGCAAGCTTCAGTGTCCATTGGGGGTGTGTATGGGGGGGGAACTGACCTTCAAAACTCATTTTTCTCAGTTCCACACAACTTTTGAAAATGTATCATACCCATAATCACTGTAAACCCCGTGAAATTATGCAGGTATGTCATAGTACTAAATATTGTAACATTGGTTAATTTTTGATCTTCGAGTTAACATCAAATACACACCTAAAAACTCCCACAGAGTGCTTTCAAAGATGTGCTGACATAACCTAAAGCCTATAACAATAGTACTAGATAATAAATTCAAGTTTGTGGTAACAATATTTGAAAGCAGCAAGAATCCATGAGATATTGAAATGCAAGGTTTTCTGAAATTTCTCTTAAAATCCAATTGCTTATTTCTCCTGAATTCCTCCCTGATGTCCATCCAAGAGAGCCAGCTACCTCTGTCCCATGCTCTGTTCAGACAGGGCTGTGGACCTGGGAGGCCCATGCAGTCCATGCTGGACGGTCACAACAGGAGTTAACCATCGGCTAACAAGTCTGTTCTCAGTCAGGTTTTTGCCTGGGATGTGGAGGGTGGGAGTAAATCTGGAGGTAGGGAGAAAGAAGTGTAGTTTTGCTGCTGTTGTTTTAAATATACTGTTTCTGCCACACCGAGAGTGGTCAGCATGCTCTGTTCAACAAGCTTGAACTGAAGTGACCTTGCCTTCCCAGCCTTGCCCATAATACCTGAGAAGAGGATCTGGGAATCCCTTACAGGCTCTTGATAAGCAAAGCCATAGTAGCTTATTAGAAGATGCTATGACAAGCAGACATTTTAGTCACCCTATAAACAAAACAAGCTCTACAAACTTCCAGAGCTGCAGGATCAGATTACAGAGACAAACCCAGCCAGTACTTCAGAAAACCCGATCTGACCTTCTGACTGCCTGCCACAAAATCTTTACTTCATTTAAATTCTGCTCCAATTCTACTCTCTATTGTTTCATTGCTTTAGGGAGCTTTCACTTCACAATGAGAGCACCTCTGCCAACGCAGCCCTGCCTCTGTAAATAATTTACTGGTGACATGATTTCATCATGAGCAGTGACTGGAACTGCAGCATTGGGGAATTTAAAACATGAGTGTCAAAACATGCACTTACCAGAATCCCCCAACAGCCAGTGCCCTATCAACTGCAATGCCTGGCAGACCTGGAGCAGGACCCACCAAATATGTTTCATCAAGATGGGGATGAAAAATTCCTTCCAAGAAGGGTAACTACTTCAACACAGCTGCTGTAAGCTTCACCTGGTGTACACAAAAGGAGCGGGTATTCTACACTGACTCCCCCCTACACCTTTCAGCCAGTCTCTCATATTCCTTTCAAGATTCAACACATCTCATGGCCACAGAAAACAGTCTTGAGTCAATTAAGAAACATCAAAACTCTTGCTGTCCCCGTTAAAATCCTATACTGCCTCATGCAGGCTCTCAGAAATATGGAGGCTGTGTCAAGGTACCTCAAACACACCAGCCAACTGCACACCTACAGCTGCACAGCCACCACGACGCTATCGTCACAAGAGGAACCATGACAAACATTTACTTCTCCTGTAAAGGCCTTTAAAACAATCTTTCATACATAAAACTAGTTGTCAGACACACAGTTTATGCCCCTGGGACTGTCCAAGAGACAGAACACAAAAGTTTGTCTCCACTGGGATACAAGGGTTTGTTATTCAAAAGCCTGATTGCAAAAACTGGAGTATGTGCACCTCTGAGTTTTATGCTCTTGTGAATAGGCCCATTAAAAACACTCACCTGAATACACATTCTTCTGCTCACAGAGCAGAAAACAAGCTTGAGCAGTCACTAGAATAGTCCTCCACAGATTATACCTTGTTTGAGAAGCATCAGGAGCAGGGACAAGCTGCAGAATAGCAGTGATGTCAATCCTCCATCATCAGATAATGGAGTGCTTGCCTGTCTTCGTCAAAAAGTTTTGCTAGTAGTTAAAGATTTCTCCATGCAAACTCCATGAAATTACTGAGTACTGAATTGATATTTTTTAAAATTTGTTAATAATGTTACAAGACAAACAAGCGGAAGGAAAGTTCTCATCAAAATTGCAAAACAGTGGAAGGCAACAGTAATTCAAGCCAAATAGGTTACAAATATTTACATTAACGCACTGGGCCTGTTTTGTCATTGGCTTTTTATCATGATTAGGTTTTGTTAAACTGACCACCACAACAAGTGCTCCTGTTCTTGTTTATCTTCACATTATTTCACCTCGGTATGTTCATATACATAACCTGAAATTCAAGTTTTAGGACCTCTTCTAAAAACTAATTGCACTGTTAGCCACCTTTTCAATGTTAGCCAACTGAGGACACCATTGAGGGACAGTTGGGTTGACATTATTTATATTTACTTACTTTTAATTTAAATTGAGAGGGGAGGGAGTAATTACCTTTATTATAACCCAGCCTGGAATTCTGCCTGTAATTAAGGATCTGACACATCTTAGAACTCCATTCTCAGTTGCTTAAGACATTTGCTGAACTATCAGTGAGGTCACAGATTTCATACAGCAAGCACTTTCCTAC
Source organism: Pycnonotus jocosus (assembly GCA_013400435.1). Taxonomy (NCBI): domain Eukaryota; kingdom Metazoa; phylum Chordata; class Aves; order Passeriformes; family Pycnonotidae; genus Pycnonotus; species Pycnonotus jocosus. The sequence continues at coordinate 329,545 of VWYP01015839.1, read as the reverse complement.
TTTTTTTACTCAGAAGTTAAAAAAAGACTCTGTTAAAATGATGTTGTCATGCCTGCAGAAAGACTAGAAAAAAATAGGTTGTGAAGTCCACATTAAAATACTTTTTAAAGTATTCTGTTGACGAATTCTAAAAGTAGAAGAAGCTGAATTTAAGCTGTGGCAGACGGGCTGCCTCATACCAAGGGTGTGGCTCTTGGTTAGTTTGCGGTGAGCTTTTTTTTTTTCTTGTGGGGAAGTGGAAGGGGAACAGAGAGAGGATTGCTCATTTTTTTGACAAAGTACCAAAATTATAGGCCTCTGAAAAACTTCAGAAGAGGTTGTTAGTTTGGAAACTCAATTTTTCACAGACCAGCAGCACTGGACATGCTCTACAGTCTCTCTAGGACATGGGATTGTTGCACACGCTGCTTCCATAGGCAGGGAAAAATCTGGTGCTTTTCGAATAAGCTGAGGTGAACTTCAGCTCCTCATCCAGCAGCCAAGCACCTACTCTAGTAAAAATGGAATTGGAAAGCGTAACTCTGTCCTTCTAATCTTGCTTTTCCCAGTAAAACACACAAAATAGAAAAAAACCCCAAAAACGTGAAGAAAGCTGGTATGTGAAAACCGGTGAAAAGGCAGAACACAGGTCAGTGGAAAAAGCAGCAGTGGTGCCACTGCTCAGGAAAGCAGACAAAAGCAAAGGAGGTCAAAACCAAATGAACAGACCAAAAGCCAAGGAGAAGAAGCAGCTGCAACAGAGAAAAGAAAGACTGGAAATGCTTGTGGTCTCCAATAAAGAGCAACTCTGCTTTGTAGAAGCAGCTTTTTATTCTTCCCATTCCCCTGCTCACCCTCTAGGTCCCTGGCATTTATTCTATGATTCTAGTCACAATGTTGTGCTTAGGAGAAAAATATTATTGTAGCAAACAGTAGGAAATAAACTGCTTACTTCAAAGCATACAACAAGAGATCTTTTTAATAACATCTTGTTTTCACTATATGAAGTTTTGAGTTTGTGGCTGGGGTTTTTTTCTCTCTTTTTAAATTAATTTCTTCCATAATCTTACAGCAGAAAGCTTTCACTGGGGTATGTGAATGCAAGATTGCATATTTGTATTCCACAGTATTTAGAGAATTACATCAACAAATAAAAATTCTAAGACACCATGTATTTTTAATTGGTTCACTGCAGATTCCTGCTTAGTACCAACAAGATGACATACTACAGACCTGAAAGAAAAACACGTTCATACCATGGCAGAGACTGATAACTATGCACAAACCATGTGCATGTGTCATCATCAAAAATCTACTCCTTAGCTTATTTACTAAGACATCTACAAAGCCTTTAAGCAAAGAACAACTCCTCTCTGGACAAAGTCCAGTCTTTTCTGGTGACTAACTCAGATACACGTTTTTTTTCCCCACATGTTTAAACAGATCTTTATTCCATGGCCCCTGTGAAAAGGATTCATTCTTCACACTAGCCTAGTGCCTACCTGGTGCTTTAGCCATTCAGTCACAGGGGAAAATCAAGACAGAAAAAAGTTCATCTCCAATTATGTTATCAGCATTCTTGCATCTCACTAAATTTTCATGTGCTTCCAAGTAGTAAATCATTGAAATAACTTCTTCTGTTAGAGATCTTATCTGTCCATCTATTAACCAATACTCTAGCACACTTTCATCTGTATGCCACAACAGACTGTGATACTTTTCATTCCACTGTACTTTTTCAGAAATATAGTTTGAAATCTGCACCTAGTTAGAATGTTTCTCCCACAGTAAAGAAACTATAGCTCAGTGTCCATGTCTACCTTCATAATGGTTTTCATATGGCCATAATGTAAGCTTTGTCAACTGGAGCATTTTAATTCAAGAATCTAATAACACTACATCGTCTATTTTGGAATTTGGATGCTCAAAGTTCCAACTGTCCAAAGATGACTTAAAACCTTGTCTCCTAATTCCAAAGCTAATAATTTTAATTAAGACCACAATCATCCTGAGCTTGCTCTCTCACACACACAAAAAGCCTTAAGAAAAATTACAAAGCTCACCATTAGCAAAAATAAGGGCTGTTACAAGTTGGAAGGGAGTGGAAATCAAATGATTACAAGAAAAATATAGCCACAATTACATTAAAGTTTCACCATAGTATGTGTACCTTAAAATTCACCAAACTGCACTGAAAAGTTGGTAATATCTGAGTAAATCCATATAATCTGCTTTTATTGATTCTCAGACTGTAGCCCATTGGACTCCCTCACACTAAACTTACTACTTGAGATGTGGAAAATTAATAGCTTCAGAAAAGGTTAAACAAAAACACTCTTAGGGTTTCATATGTTCATTTAAATGTCCTTGGTATCTTCAGAGAAAGCAGGACTCAGAATAATTCTAGATGTCCAATATTAGACATCAAAGCATTCTACCAACATAACTGGATAATGCTAAGGCTCAAATCACGTCTTCTCTCTTCTACACAGGCAGAACAGGCACTTGAATGCTGGGCAGAAGAGAGAAAAAAAAAGTGAAAAAAGTGAAAAGGAAATACACAAATATTAAGAAAAGGAAATAAAAGTAATGAAATTCTAGCCATGTGTTCACGTCTCTACAATTTGTTTTTTCTCACAATATAAAACCCCAACTAGGTTCACTGTCAAAAGACAAGGAAGAAAATAAGTTACACAGGGAACATTCTAGTTTCCTGCTGCTTCTAAGAAAAGCAGTGAAAGCATGTCAGAGTACAGACACTAGGAACTGCTAATTTAGATGCAGCTTAAGATTAGAAATTCACTTTCATCTAAAATAAGGAACATCCACCATGTGTCTACCAAATAAACACTTTTTGCTGAGTCATTAAAATATATTTAAGTAGTTGGGCAATTGTACACACTGCCTCTTTAGTCATCTGTTTCCTAGCTGTTTTATTAAACATCTCAGAAACAGCTCAATCAAAAAGACAAAGAGCATGAGTGGATGATACAAAACTACAGATATTTGGAATCTGTGGCCTGCCTGGCATAACAAGTTGAAGAAATGCATGGTCAGGAATGATTTAAAAAAATCAGTTTAACTAATCAGAATTCAAATAGTAATAGAGTAAGACACAAAGTAAAACACTCCAAAATATATTTGAAATGACTTTTGAACTTTTTGTATAGAACTGAAACAGAGCAGTTCACATTGGTGAGAAAGTGATAAATGAATTTCTAAACCTTCCAAAACCAAAATTTCCTTTTAAAACTGCCATCTCTAATAGTTGTATGTTTTGCAATAAAGCTGCCACTTTTCATAGCTTTTCTCTCTGAGAGCAACTTTACTCAGCACAAAGCTATCACAACCAGCTTTCTACCATGATAAATCTCAAAAAATCCATCAGTTTGGGATCGTAATGAATGGATAGTGAAGTGGATGACAATGCACTCAGAAGCAGCAAACCAGATATTTGTTCCTCTTTATTGGTGGCACACTAACCAACAGCAAGAAACTTCATCTCACTGTACTTCTCCCCCCATCTCCTGTCTATATATTTTTAAGTACTGTCATGCTTTTGCTCATTACAGTCGCAGTTGGCCTCAATGTTTATTTTTTTCCTTTTAAACATCTGTACTGCAATAATCAATGTGAGCAGAGCAAGTTCTCAAAACACAACCGGTGTTTCAGAACAAAACACCCAGGGAATGAGGCTTGTCTCCCCATCCCAAGAAAAAACAAGATTTATGGCAACTTAGACAATTGTTTAGAGGGGAAAAGCAGCTATTTTTAACTATCCTTCTTAGTGGCTGCACTTAAGGGAGGCTCCCACTTCCTTTCTTACACAGAAGCCATAACTACTCTTTCCTTTTCTCTCAGCTGCTTTTACAAAGTATCAGGGCTTGCAGCTTGCAACTACACAGTCTTCAATACTGTCACAGGTTCAAAGCAAAAGCCAAATACTGCTTCCACACCAACTTCTGCCCTAAAGGGCAGCAGGCAACTTTACCTTTGAGTGCATCTATTTCTGTCCCACACAGAAATAGGAAGCCTGAATTAGGCAGGGCCCTGAGGCCAGCCAGGGGATCCAGATTTAAGCTGCTGGTGTATAAGTGTTAAGGGGAATGCAGATCTCACACAAACAGATTCTGATTGTGCTGCTCAAGCACTGCTACTTGGTGTGATCATTTGCACTTGGGACAATTAAACTCAAGTACAGGAATCTGTAGAGACAGACAGCATTGCATGAACTGTCAGCTCCTGATGGCCAAAAGCAAGTATTTGGTGGATCACTGAAGAGGAATTTAAGAGCTTCTCTCTTGGAGTACCATTGCTGAAATCCTAGTTAACTCTGACTCTTATTTTAAAATATATAAATATATAAATTATAAATATATATATATGAAATAAACTCTCATAATTCTGTTTATTTTGAAGTTGTGAGAGGTTTATTGCCATACGCTAGAACAAGTCCTCTGCTAGAACAAGTCTTCTGCAGTCCTTAAGAGAATTGAATAAATGCTACCAAATGCCAAGTATGGGACATGAGAAAGGAACTCTATCTTTGTCCTCAGATGGAGACATTTGAGATGAAGACAGTATTTGTGTTCACATCTGTATACATTTGGTGAATAAAAACCGGAAGGATAGGAAGGGCAGAGCAAGCAAAGGCTACAGCAGTTCCAAGCTAACTTCCAAAGACTGATCTCATCAGTCTTGCACAATACAATTCCAAACACAAAGATGAGAATTCAAAATAAATCTAGCAGAACTACAAGGTATCTGCTGTCACACTAAGGACTAGATACAGATCTCCAAGAGAGCATTTTCATTTTCTTTTTGAACTGTCACACCCACCTTCCCCTGCCACACAGGAGTTGATAATGCTGAGAATAATTCTGGGTTTTGTCTACACAGTTACAAAGTATATTACCAGCAATTAAGATTCTCAAAGTTTGTGTTCTGCAAGAGAATAAAAGTAGAAAAATAAAGGAGCCTTACTTTTTAAAAGCGTACCAGAAGAGTCAGAGAAGCTAAGCATTCCTCTAGGGAAGAATAAACTTCAGTCTCTTGCACTTCCTTTATGCAACCCAGTTGATCTGAGCACTTATCAAAGATCTCTTTTTAGAAACATGATACAACTCATTTCTTTTCATTAAAGAGAAGAAATGCATAAAACAGCAATGTTCAAGTGGAAATAAAAATGTCTTTCTACAGTAACTGCAATAAGGGCAATAAGTGAAATTTAAGAAGCGAGAGTATCAAGAAAGAAGCACACATAAAGAACCACCTCTGAACTGGGAGATATAACATCCATGGGGAAGAGAGAAGCAGGAGAGTGTGCAACTGTGAAAGTCTATTCCCTGCAAGGCCTTGAAATTACCCCATTTTCACCAAATGAGGCAAATACCCTGCAGAGAAAAACACCTCAAAAAAACCATCAGAGTTATGCACAATGCATCTGAATTAAGGTCAGATAGCTGCTGTAATGATAATTTAGGGGGTTATATGACTAATTCATGTTTATTTATAATGCTCTGTTTTTAGGTAATTTTGATTTTGTGAGTGAAAACAAAATTACAGAACCGTCCTCATTCTCTGCTAAGAACATTTGCATCTTCCCTTCTTTAAATGCTCCATTTGGATCTTAATCCGTAGGATCATGATCTCCTGCTCAAGCAGAACAACTGACAAGGAACAAGGAAGGATGTCCACAAAGCCAGAAAACATAAAATATGAAATTATAGTGTTAATTTACTTAATTTATCCTACAGCAAGTCAGCATCTGCATACTCAAAACTTCTTTCCAAGAGCTATCTTAACACTTGCTGCAGGATAGGAACATGCACGGAGTCAATCAAAGCACAGCAGCTGGCAAACTAGTTTCCATCTGAACTCTTCTTTACACCCCTTTGTTAAGAGTTCTTAACAATTCTCCTCAAGCTGTCCTGGTACATCTCACTCTTTGTGCCTCCTGTGCTATTAGGGGCATCTGCTATTAACTGTTTGTCCTCACATAACCAAGAAAACTTGAAAATATCTTTCCACACTTTCCTCAATAGTTCCCACATTTTTCCACTTCTAAGTTCTCTTCAACTAATTCTGTTAGTGTCTGTGTAGACAAGGCTACCAAATCCAGCAGAAATATTTAAACAAGGCTCACTTTGTGCTACGTGACACTTACCTCTTAATTTTGCTAGGTCTTAGAAGTAGTCATCACCCACTTTCATAAATAAAATACAATAAAAAAGCCCTTGTCCTGTAAATTCTGTTTGAAAAAGTCAGAGCTCACTCTGTCACTCTTCAATTAAAGGGAGCTGAGTTTCTACTACTGCTTCCTAATACTTACTGCTATAAAAGTGCACTTCAAACTTCCTCCCACCTCAACTAGATAATAAGCTTTTCCTTCAATCAAACATAATTAACTGTACAACAATTCATTAAACCGTTTCTTTGAAAAACCACCACCCCTATAAAATGAGGAGGAACCAGTACTCTGGAATTCCAATCACATCCTTTCAGGTGAGACCCTTAACTCCAGGACCTGGTGGTGATGGTGATGGCACTGAGCTCTTTCTGTGTGCCCACCACAGCACATTCTTCAGCTGCAAGGTCACTTTTAAGAAGGTGATTAGCCTTGCCTTGTTTGCTCCGGGATGAATGATGCTCTGGTGCCTGTCTAGACTGAGACTCGATGGAATGCAGTTACCTCTGCACCTCGTATTCCCACACCTCACGGAAGTGAAGCAAGCTTCAGTGTTACCAATTAAGCACTGAAACGAACTGCTTTATGTAACTGCCACAAAGGAATTTACTATCAGATTCCATCACATACGTCATCCTCCTGTGCTATTAAATATTTCAGCTACATGTAATAACTGTTTGTTTGTGGTATTCCTAGATTTTAAACTAGTCAATTGCAGTTACATGTTGAAAGCACACGTCGGTAACATAAAGGTAAATTCATGACATGCTTATTCTAACCATCCTAAAAAGAATAACAAAGCCCAGGGTGGAGAAGGATGGACAAATCTAGGAAAGAATCAAGACACAAATACCTTCTTCTGTAATAACACTGGTAAACATCCAGCCAGGATGTCTAGTTTTATCTGGGGAAGCCAGGATATTGCAATAGGCTTACTTCTCAGTGTTTCCTGGCAGTCTCACTAAAATGCCTGATCTCCAAAACCTCTGTCAAGTTCAAAGAAATCACTATAAATGTGTACAGATGAATAAAGTATTCAGAACACAAGAATACTAAAAAAGCTTGCAGGATTACACCAGCATCTTATACAATAAGTCAAAAAAGGCTGAGATTTTAAGCAAATTCGTATTTCACTTAGTACAAGTGTGGATTACTCAGTCTCTCTGTAAAAAGGCTCTGTAAAGTTTTGCATATGCCACATAAAAACTTTTTAAAAATGTTTTCTAAAACATAAATTTTGTTTTTCATCTGTTTCTTTACAGTTCAAACAAAAACCTGTTGCTGCTATCATCATGAGCACTGGCTACACACAGTGCAATTCAGACAGAATTCTAGGGCACATCCTGGATTTACTGGCAATTTCAGATGCTGTTCTGGAACAGGGCATCCAGGAGTAAGAGGACAATGCCCTGGTGCTACACCAATTCACTCTTCTTCACAATGGGTCTCCCGGTGTTTAATGAGAATCTTAATTGACTGCAGAGCCTTTTTTTTTTTTCCCTATCTTCTTCCCTCCTTACTGGATCACCAAGTCTGTTCCTAGTTTTGTTCATACCACATTAAAAGCCCATTCTTTATTTTTCTGCACGCCTTATTATGTTCTCAGCTCTTTTGTTACTAACTCTTCTCCCACTCCTCCAAAACCAGTCAAGAAAATCAAATTGCTGGCCATGATATCATTCTGCCAATATTTGCTTCCTTTTGCAGACCTTCACTTCTTCAAGATAAAAGACTTTGTTTTGATGACTGCTTCAAAGTACATAACATTGGAAGAGTTGTTTCTACATTTAACTCTTCCATTCCTCAACAGAACTCAACTCAACATCCCTTCCAGCACATTCCCTTTCAAATGCCTCTTGATTTCCTCAGTGGATTCCTGCTCACAACATTCTTACCAGTCTCATATGTTAGGGCACTGCTTATTATGCAAGTGTCTTAGGACCTTACCTTAGGACCATTTTTCCCCTGCACACTGCAAAATGAGAAGAAAATATTCTTATATTCTCAAAGTGAAAACACAAAGTTGTTTGAGTTATTATATTATTACTGTATCACTAGTCTTCCTTACTTTATACAAACCCCCCTTCTCCCCATTTTAAAAATTAACTCACTATGTGATGTCACATTTGGACTGTGTATTCCTGTGCCCAAAGGCCACATCTTCATTTTAAAGTAGCTATACAGCCTACATACACAGCAGTAAAATAATAATTAGGGGGCAATATTTGTTTTGCACACAAACATTCTATTCCAGTATTTCTTAAAATAAGGCAAGCAAAATTTGCTGACAGCTTCCTTATGGTACTGCTACTCCAACAGGAAACAATAAGAGCAAAGAAAGTCTCTCTATTTTCCACTTTAGATATTGCAAAGTCTATATTGAAAAAAATCAGGAAAAATATTTACTAGATTTAAAATTCTTGGCTAAAACAATGAGAAACAACTGTAACCAAATAATTGTGTTCTGCTGCAACAGCATTAACTACTACAGATTAAATAACTAAAATTTAATTAGGTCAGATTCATCTTAGCATAACTAAAAGAGAAATTATTTAACAGGTCCTGATAGAATCTGGATGTAATTAATAAGTGTAAAGTTTACCCATCCTGCAAAATAAGCCATTTATGAGGACTTTCTGGAAATTAAGAACAGTGTGCAAACAGTAGATTTGCTAACATTAAAAGATTAGGTTTTAGCAGTAGAGCGTACTGTTAGGCTGGAATTTTGGTAATATACTGAGTACATAAGGATACATACAGATACACACACACATCCCCATATATACATGTATGTTTTACAATTCATCTTCACTGTATCTATGTCATACACATTAGAATTGAGAATTTGCATATTTTCAATATAAAAAAGTTTACAGAGATCCAGATACTGCCGCAGTGGGCACGAGGAATGATTTATCCTACTGTTTTCACATCTTTTTTCACTCATTTAAATTCACTGAGTCATTCATCCCTGCCTGCAGAGCCGAGTAAGAATAGCACAGAAGGCTGGAACGAGTTCTTCCACTTCTCAGTCCTTCTCCAAGAGGCAGGGAGGGAGGGAGGCAGGAGCCTGCCCTGGGCTCCGGCTCAGCTGCACAGCCCAGGCCTGCCGGGGTATTTCGGTCGTGGCAGCTGCTCCGGCTGCTCCTCCCCGGCCCGGGCCATTACAGCCAGAAATAAAGGAAAAGAACTTCAAACATGCAAACATAAGAAACCAACACCGTGGTGGCATCCAGACAGACTTCATTACAGGGTTCCTTTTATCCTTCTCTGATTGCAAGTGAAATTATTTTAATACAGAAAGCTTCTTCTTGGGCTAAGGGCCTGCTTTGCATATATATGGCAGTGCCACTGTCTAAACTCAGGTGCTACAATTTTCCTATTACAACCTTAGTTTTCTTCACCTTACTATATTGGTTTTACATACCATCCATATCTCAGACAGGTAAATATAATAAAAATTCATATTTAAAAACTGGTAATAATTTTAAAACATCTTAATTTTCAGCTAAGTCCCTTCTCTATAAATAAATCCAGAAAAACAATTTCTAGTGTTTAGGTTTTAAACAAATAAAAAAAATGACAAAAATTCACAGCATACAGCACATTATCTCCTGCAAAAAATATGTCCACATCAAGATTTTTGCAGCTTGGAAGGTATAGGAACACTAAGCCTCTCAAAGAAATCAGTTTTACTGATTTCTCTCTGAAGGACAGCATCAGAAGGAAGGACTAATTTTCAAGTACATTCAGCAACAAACTAACTATAACAGAACCACTCCATCACTAACAAAAGGAAGGGGGATTTTTTACAGGGGATAACTAAGCATACTGCTGTGAGGTCATTTATTTAATACAATCATTACTAGAGAAAATAGCTTTAATGGTATCACAAACCACTATGCTTCCTGATATAAGTTTGTGAAGTCTAATAAAGGATTGTGGATTAACTTTAATTCTTGGAAAAATCTAATTAAGGTTCTTTAACATGGATGGTCTAGGAGTATTGTATCAAGTATCTGCTGCGTTAATTGTAGAAATAAAATGTTTTATTTTTAACAGAAACCAAATCTTACTGAAGAAGTCTCATAAGGCAAAAGCAAGAGCAGTAGAGCATGTTTAGTCAGTTGTTCTTGTCCCTGAACTACATTAAAGCTTCTCACACCAGGTAAACCTGACCTTTGTGACTTATGCAGAGGGAAGTGCACTTCATGCCAAGAATGATGGGCTTGAGATGACACTGCCAACGCCCAACACTTTGATATTAATTAACTGCTGCATTCTCTAATGTATAAATTAAGGAGCCAAATTAACACACGTGACCCATGATCATATTTACAGCCATCTCACCACCACAAAAAAAACCCCAAAAAGCCTCCTACCCATCTGTTCTTACACCCATCCTGCTTACAACTCAAAATAGTAAAAGGACATAGAGTAGAACAAGCAGCATGTCAAATGTCAGCTTTTGGCTGGATGTAATAGTAAGAACTTCTGTACTGACTTGTTGGTGCCAGGTGGGCAAGGTAATGCAAGGTTCCCTGTACCACTGCCTATGTCACTGTCTGCCACTTACTCCAGCCCACAAGGTGACAGTACATACCTTCCCATTACTCCTGCTTAAACAAATAGTAAAACTATTTTTCATGAACTACACAGATTGAAGCAAGTAGAATACATTACAAAAACATTCAAAGAGACCACGGGAAAAGCCTGAGTTACAGCACTGTTGAAAAGAAGATCATAAGGAAGTTTGATGTGTGGGATATCTGAACTGCAGTGTACACACAGGACAATCAGCTAAACGCAGCCTTGAAAGTGTGAAAAACATTGCATACCATTTAAGTTACTCATACACACTGTGAAGTTCATGAATGGATGACAGCCATTCTAGTAAAGTGATTTGGGCACTGTTTTGCAAGTTCAGGCAAAAAAATTGGCTACTACATTGTCTCAGAAACACCAGTTGTCCCACAAGCAGCAAACTAATTGAGTAGAAATGTAATTCTTCTCCTACACTTCTTAGCCAACTCCCACATCTCCCATAGAAGGGATCCCTCATTCTCCTCCAGATCTCCTGCAGCATGCCAAGTGAACAGGAAGCAAAACACTCTGTGCATAGTCCAGAACAGTGTATGGACCAACACTTACATCCTTGCACTGACTGGGCAGTCAGTTTTAAGCAAAGAGAATTACCTGGGCTGAGTTATGCTCCTCTTTTCCCTTGAAAAACCTCTTCCTTGGAACTGTTTCCTCTATTCAGTTCCTAATTTTTCATGAAAACAGTAGCAAATTAATCTCTTGAGACTTTTCTCATCTTTCACATATGGTTGAAATTGGCTAGCAGATTACAGAGTTAGAGGTGGAGACAGAAGGGTTCACAGATGTCAAAGACAGTCTTCTGGGTCCACAGAGCTCAGAATTTTTCCTTCCTTCTCTCACAGAAATAATAACCCAAGAGAAAATACAGAGTACTGAGAGATGCAAAAGGTAGACATACTTACAATCTAAAACAAAACACACGATTTGATGCAAACTCAAGAAGGCAACTGACAAAACTGACACATCCCAGTGACTTGGAATAAAATGTCATCACCACCCAAAAGCTCGTGGTTTCCAAACTTTCAAGACTGAGGGAAAAAGAGAAGGGCAAAGGCAGCGTCTAAATGACTCTGTGTCTCATTCATTCTCACAAGAAAGAACAGAAATCTTCAAAACTGCTTCCTACAACTATGCTTTCTCTCTCTTCCCAGTGCAAAAGGTTCATTCCACTCATTCTCCAAGCAAGTCTGACAAATGTTCAGACACTATCTCTGTCTGGCTGTCTAATAATACTCCTTGGTTCTCATCCCACAGCAAACCAGACTGAATCCTTCATCCTTTCAAATCCCTCCTGTCCTAGTCTTTCTTCCTCCTCACCACACCCCTGACTGACCTCTCCTATCAGATTCTCAGCTGCTCAGCCCAGCTCGCAGCTCTGCAATTAACAGATCACCAGACATCTCGAGTCACGAAGTCACCATCAGAAATCGAAATTTTGGGAAGAGCAGTTTTCAAAGTTTTTTAAAACTGCAAAATTGCATTTTAGAACGCTGATGGTCAACTCAAGGTTTTCATCACTAATTACTGTAGCCAAGGTCGAGACACTAAGCTTCAACATGGGAACTTTATCTAAACTGATATTCCCTGGCAATTGCCTGTGTGTGTACTCCACACTACATTTTCAGGTGGATTGCCACATATTAATTAAGGCATATCTTAAACAATCTTGCATTATAAAGGAGGCAAAAAAAAAAATCTACTCCTGTTGCATTATGAAAAACATGATAATTAAGCACTGTAACAGGCCAGACTACCTAGACAGGCTGTGAAATCCCTCTTCACTGGAGATTTTAGAGATGTTAGACAGACCTTATCATCTGTACTTACACAACCAGACTATAGAGAAACAGAGAAATCACTTCCAGCCTTATGCTTCTCTGAACTTATGCTTCAGGGAAAAAAAAAAAAAGAAAAAAAAAAAGAAAAAAAAAAGGAAAAAAAACCCCAAAAACACCACACCACCAAACCCCACAAACAAGTAAAAAAACAACCAACCAAAAAAACCCACAAAAAAACCCTAAAACAAAATACCAAATACCATAAAACCCACACTGCAGGAAATCAGTTTGCATACTGAAATGTTAGGCTTTTGGGGAACAGTTCCTGTATTTCACTTATTCTTAAATTCAAAATCAAGCAGTGAGTAGCTCCACTAAGTCTACAATCTCAATAAAATTAATAGTTAGTGCTTGTAAGCTGTGCACAGATTCCAGTCCTACCCAACCTAAATCATCACCCAGCCTGTTTTATCCAGGGCATAAACATTTTGTTCCAAATGAAACTTTACACTCAGCTCACAGCCCTGGCTATAAAGTTATGTTCTGCCCAGAAAATGACAGCACATATTCATAGCACAGTCCAAACACAATGCAGCTCCAGTACCAGGCACTCTGTTGTTAGGAAAAAACATTTCTGAAGAACCCAATGTAACTTTCTTGTCTCCCCAGTGAGAAAGGCAGAGGAAGATGGTATCTGCCAAGGAAACAAAGCCAATGACTACACAAATTACTGATAAATACTCAATGAAATATAAAAAGGAAGGGGAACAACAACAACATAGAAGTCAACAAAAATTTTTTTATGGAAATTTGTACTAAGTGCTAAGGAGATGCCTTCAAAATAACCTCTTCAACAAATTTCACTGTAAGAATAATTTTAAGAAATACAGTCATGCTTCCCTCTTTGTCCAGGGTGAAGTGAGGTTGGCCTGCCTTCATCAGACAATAAGCAGACAATTGAGTCAACATTTTATACATGGTTCCTTTGAGGATAAAACCATTCACACTGGAGTAAGGTATCTGTGTAATGTCTCCAGGCTTGAAATTTGGGTTCCTTGGCCACCAGATGAGCACAGCTTCCATTTCCTCACAGGCTGTGCCTACACAGCACAATGCAGTACTCAAGTACTGAGGTTTGCTTGGAAATTGGAAGCACCTTAGTTAAAATATCAGAGAGGTCCATACATGCTGATTTACCTAATGGAAAAAAGGCTCTTCCCGGCGGGGTGAATGGCTCTGTGCAGAACCCTGGGCTTCCACAGCTACACAATTTCTTTACCCAAGCAGACAGCCCATGAAGCCCCAGCCTGGCATCCAGGCTGTGCTTGTGCTGAGATTATCCATCAGGCATACCAGTGTGCTCCTCAAGCCAACAACCTGGTTTCCATCTCCCAGGCTAAGATTTCTGAAGGGCTCCAAATACAAACAGAAAAATAAACTGAATTTTTATGTTACATTTGAAAAAAGCCATAAACAATGGGTGTAGCACTAGTAAGTAAGTAGAAATTGGGTTGCAGATAAGTTAAGAAAACCCCAGTGTTTAATATGCAAGACACACAGAGTCAGTTATGAATTAGAAACACAGAATAAGAAGAACTGAGTAGAATATCCAAAGGAGATTTTTCCTTGTGTCACCCAATTCACATTTCAAACAAAATATGTTGAGATACTAAAGTAACTTTAACCAGCAAGAAAGAATTAGATAAAGAAGCTTCAGTTCACTCATTTGAATTAATAATTAAAATTATAATTTTTTAAAAAATTCAATCTCTATCCAATTCCTATTATGCTTTAACTTTTGCAGCCCCGTTGAACCTCATAAATACAGAATTATGAAAATACTCCCAAAGATAAAAGGATATTCCGTTTGTTTTAATTTTCACCTTGTACTTTCTGCAAATAATTTACACATTAGACAATAGAATGCTGTCCACCCTGGGCATGTATGCAGAAGGAAAAGTGGTTCAGTATTGCATATCAAAGAACGTAAGCAAGTGAAATGAGGAAAGATTGTATCTTTAATATCTGGTCCATACGAACACCCAAACAAAATTCTTTTGCAATACTGGGCAACAGCTCAAAGGTTCACCATCCACCTCTTCAGGCACAAACCCTCATGATTAACACACCAGAATCCTCTACAATATAAAGACATGTTTATGTATGTCTCATAGTTCTAAACAAAATACTTAGAAATAAGTATTTCAAATAACTTGAGCAATAAAGAACAAAAAGTTGCAAATATTTTTTTGCCCAATACTGCTTTTTAAACCTCTACCCAAGACTGCTGTCAGTAAAATGTCCTCACCGAAGCATTTCTCTTTACAAGGAATAATACATTATTTAAATGCAGACTTACCAAATAATTGATAAGATCTGTAATTTATGGAGGAAGCAAGCAATATTTTCCTCATAATAATCAGCAAATATTTCTGAATCTAGAGCTAGTTCTTTATTATATCCTCAATTACAAAGGGGAAGGAAGAACCACATTCTTTCTTCATTCATATTCCAGATTATGAGTGGAACTATCATCTACAGCCTCACAGAAAGATTTTTTTTTTTTGTCATCTTCTTATCTTCCCTTTCCTGTCCATACTAAGCTCAGGTCTTTGTGGAGTTCTCCCCAGAGAGATCCAAATATTCTCCTCCAGACAGAAACTTAAAAACCTGTTATCAAAATACTTTCCCTCTGATGCCATGATTTTGCATTTATAGGCACTCAATTCTATGCACTGCTGAGATATAGTATCTGTTCACTAATCAGAAGAAAGAATTAATAGGGGTTTCAAAGCTACAAAGGCAGCACTCTGATGGGAGCATACGGTTCATACTTTGGGGGAGGGGAGGAGAAGAAAGAGTGTTGGCTCTTTCATGAACATAAAAGGGCAGAATTACACATTAGTGTAGCTTCCCCATGTATAGACATTTTTTTCTGAAATGCAGGGTAAACTTAAAATCACCCATTAGCTTCTTCAACTAAAGCTCAAATCATCCATGTAATTAGTTTTACAGAGGATTATGACCAAGTTTTTTTTAAAATGTGAATTGTTAAAATTTCACAATTAAGAAATAAATCACAATGGGAAAACAGGTTCCTATTCAAAAAAACAACCAACCAAGCTGGCATCGTTAACACCCTTTTAACAAGGCAGAATTTAAATACTGGGAATGCTGTTGCCAGGTCAGAATTGAAGGGAATTGGGTAAACCGTGCAAATGGGCTCTTACAGCACCTGCCCAGCCCTTGGCCTGGTACAAATCTGTACTTGCTCCTTCAGTAACCCTTCTTCATCAGGGCACAGAAATTACCAACTCACTTAAGTTTTCACAAAGGCAAAAAAAGCCTACACTTTAAAAAAAAAATACATTTGAAAGAACAGTTGAGAATCTGAGTATTCTTGATTAATATGTGCTTTAATAGCAAGGTTTTTGACCTTCAGAAGTCCCTTCTCCCAGGAAAAAAAAAAAAAAAAAAGAGGGGAAAAACCCAAAACCACTCCTCAGAAACGACCACAGAGAGACGCTGCAGACATCCATCTAAAATAATGGCAGTCAAAGGTCAGGATGATACAGGGAACATCAGGCTTTTCATTTATGAATCTTCCTGAAAGAGACCTCTTAGACCTCTTAGTAAGCAGAAGCAAGAAAATCAGAGACTATCCAGTTAGAGCAATGTAGAAACTGCCTAAAGCATGTGTCATTTACAGGATTTTCCTAATAATGACACCAAGTATCTTCAACTTTGACGAATTAATTTTAAGATCTCACTGAAAAACAACATGGAAACTACCATCAGCTTGTTGGGTTATCTTTGCAAGATTCAGCAATTTTCCTATGAAGAGTCACTTATGAACTATACCCAGCAGATTACAAAATAACACAAAAAAAGCAAGCACTGCAGATTGGATCCCGATCAGTAAAATGACAGAAAAGTCGTAGGAGTCTTCCAAAAGTGCTGGGAAATGCATACTGCAGGAACAATTGGTATTCCTGCCTAACAAAGCTGGGTTACACTCGAAGGCTTCAACATATTAATCTGTCACCGTGACAGAAAGGCAAAGGATGCCAGACCAACACACATTTCTCTTCCAACACCCTGCATATCTAACAATGAGCTTCCGAACACAATTAAAAATAGGACTAGAGTGTCCAAATATATGAGTAAGGATGCTCTTAGCATTTCTGCTTCCAACTTTTTTGTTATTAAAAAAAAAGAGTACCCTTCAAGACCTTTCAGCATTCCTTAACAGTGGTTTTTTGTGTTTTATAATCATAAGTGTCGAAAGAAATAGCTCCGTATTTGCTTCAGATCTCTCCAAGGGGAAAAAAAATACACATTACAGTAATTCTGTTACAAAACTACAGCACATGTGTAAGGCCCTGAGAAGCACCGATGCTGATAAAATTAAAAATGGCTGTGCCCGAAGATCCCACAGCAAAACAGGCACAGCTCTGCTGACGATTAAAATATATATTAAAAATTCCTGCATTACCTTACAAAGGGCGAGGTATGCAAAACAAAAAGATTATATATATTTCCAAAACTGAACTAAGTTATTAGACAAGAGATGCAGATCTAAGCAAAGCATTCTTATTGAGTGCAGGTCGAGCTCATTTACACAATAAAGCAGATTTTATTCCCCGAGACACTTAACGTATCAGGATTTGAAAACTTTTATCGGGCTTCGCCGTTGTAATAGATGCACACCACTCTGTGAGGAGGCACAGATGTGCCGAAATACCAGCGGACCCCACCCCCTTCCCGCTGCCAAAATGGCCAGTTCGTTACACCCAGTGGCTACTCACCAGCCGCAGTGCCGAGCAGCAGGGTGGCACTGGAGAGCAGGAGCACCAGCACAAGGTGCTGCAGTGAGGCAGGCATACCTGGGCAAGCCACGGTTCGAGCCGGCAGGAGGAAAAAAAAAAAAAGGGGGTTTTAAAAAAAAATCAACCCAAACCCCGAAGAGAGGAAATTCCTCCTGCTTTCGCACAGCCTTCCTTAACGTTCTCGGTTTACAATCCCGTCTGGAAGGGCAAATGGCAGATGAGAGGAGCCGTCTTCGCTCTTACTCCATTACAGCCGCCTGCCTTCATGCCTCGGGAGCCGGCAGCGCTCAGCGGACACGGGGGAAGCGCCTGGCTCTGCCTCCCAGCCCCGAGGCATCTCCCCCGCCGGGGAGGACGGCGGCACGCTCCCGACCCCGCTAGGAACCGGGCTATTTCCCACGCAGCTTCACGACATCGAAGAAAGCGCCCGGTTGGGAAGGGAACATATCCAGACGCGCCCACAGCGGTGTCAGTCAGCGCGGGCCCGGGGGCCGCCCGGGGCACGGAGAGCGAACTAGGGGCTCACGGCGGCGGCGCGTCCCATCCCGGCAAAGGTCTCTGTCCTCTGGCCGCCTCTCCTCGCTGCCTCACGCTCCGGGGAAGGCGGCGGCGAGGCCCCCCGCGCTCACGGAGAGGGCTGCGGCCGCATCCCGGCCCATCTGCCTCCCGCGCCGGGCGGGCTCCTCCGCGCTGCCCCGGCCCCCGCCGCAGCACCAGATCG